>JAZKJV010000789.1:0-339035 GCA_037367405.1 Ottelia alismoides
ACAAAGGCAACAGTGCCAAAGACACGTGGAGTTAGTGAGAATAACTCCTTATCTGGAAAAATAATGGACATAGGTATCTTTTCACCAAGGACTGAGGATGGCATACGGTTGACCAGATAACAAGCAGTAAGGACAGCATCGCTCCAGAAAGAAATAGGGGCACAACTCTGAATCAACAATGTACGAGTAATATCTAAGAGATGGCGATGCTTCCTTTCTGCGACACCATTTTGTTGTGAGGTATATGCACAAGTGGTTTGGTGAATAATGCCCTTTGATGACAGGAATTGTGACAGTAAGCGTGTACAAAATTCAAGGGCATTATCAGTCCGAACATATCTGACATTTGCAGAAAAGACATTGAACACTTCATTAATCAAGTTTTTGATCACATTTCCTGCTTCAGATTTATTTTTCAAAAGAAAGACCCATGACACACGAGAGAAATCATCCACTACCACAAGATAAAACCTGTGTCCCTGATGATCGGGAACACGACTTGGACCCCATATATCTATATGTAACAACTCAAAAGGGGAGCTACTGCTCCGACTCAGATGACGTGGGAAGCTCGACCTGTGATGCTTTCCCAACTGACACGCTTCACATTGAAACAAAGAACTAGGAGAGATCTGAGGCAGAAGATGACGCATTTTCTGAAGTGGAAGGTGACCAAATCGGAGGTGCCAAATGTATGGAGAGACTGGTCCAGCAGAATGAGAGGAGACACCAGCATATGAATCCCGGACCAGCCGATATAAACCATTCTGCTCAGAGCCACAACCAATCACCTTGCCCGTGAGTATGTCCTGAAAAATGAGAGAAGACAGGTCAAATATGGCACGACAGTTCAAATCCTTCGTAATCTGACTAATAGATAACAAATTCATTGAGAACTCAGGAGCATGCAGAACATTCTGTAAATGCAAAGTGGAGGACAGGAAAACCTCCCCCTGTCCAATAAGGGGCGAATGGGTACCATCTGCTATCTGCACTGAACGTCCGGGAGGAATGTCCCTGTAGGCTTGTAATCTACCTCTATCTCGGCAGAGATGATGTGCGGCTCCAGAATCAATAATCCAGTCGGATATATCATGAGATGTAGTAGATCTACCTGAGGAGCTTGCGGCTGCGGAAGAACTGGCAGAGGCAGTGGCAACAATATCTGAGGAACCACCAGGCGAATCACCAGAAGCATGTGGCATAATATCTCGGAGACGGGCGACAAGTTCGTCAAATCGACTATCTGCAGTAGAAGTCAGTGGAGACTGAGAGTGCTCTGCAATACGTGCTGATGCTGGAAATCCATGCTTCAAATAGCATGTCTCCTCCGAGTGTCCTGTGCGACGACAATAGGAGCATGTCTGACTAAAGCGACCACCCCTCCCCTGGGGTCCACGGCCACGTCTACGACCACGGCCAGATGGTGGTCCACCTCTCCCACGCGAGACTGCCATCGCTGAAGGAGGTGGAGTAGAAGAGCTGGAGGAGACTGGAATGCGGCTAAGCCGTCTGTAAACATCCTCAACTGGAGGAATAACTGCATCAGCGAGAATCTGAGATCGAGCTGCATCGTACTATGGGTCAAGGGCCGCAAGAAGAACACCAACCATGGTGGCGTTTCGAAACGCCTTCTGCTGCTCAGGAGTTGCAGTCAGAGGGATGATACTATATAACTTCTCGAACATCCCTCTTAGGGATGTATAAAGAGAATGGAGAGGTTTGCCGCTCTGCTTCATTGTGAATATGTCGTGCTGAAGTTGCAACATCTTCGTCTCATTTCGCACTTGCGAATATGTGGCGGCAAGAATTTCCCACATTGCCTTAGCAGTGGGCTGATGGAGGACGTCCTTGGCAATCTCCGTCGTTAAGGTGCCAGACAACCAGACCTTTGCATAGGAATCATCAGCCTCCCACGAGGCATAGATCCCAGTCTTCTCTGCGGGCTCATCCTCGGTAAGAATATGTTTCTTACCATTCGACTTCATAAGGCTCATGAACTGCATAGCCCAGAGCTCGTAGTTAGACCCATCCATCTTGACTATTGGCGCATGACCTTTGAATGCGCCGGTGGAGGGCATATCAACTTTTGATTCTGACATACTGCCGCTTGGAGAAGAACTAGGATATGTAGACGTGATGCTGGATGTCTACAAAAACTGCATCGGATTTGAGTGCGTATGTAGACGTTACGCACTCAAATCCATAGAATGGATGTGGAAGAAACTAGGGCACGCCTAACAAGAGGCTGACAGCCCTTTCAGCGGCTAGGAGCCGCTAGAAGACCTTGTGCGTGTTGCTGTTCACGCACCCAGAGGCCGTGCGCGGGCAGCAGATGGAGATGCCGCCTATTGGCGGAGGCCGCTGGGGGTGGGATCCAACCAGATGGAGGGCTGGATCCAACCGCGGCGATAGAAGGCTGCCGCTGGAGATGGAGAAGGAGAAGGCGGCGACGATTGAGGGCTGCCGCTGGAGAGAGAAGCGGCGGGAGGGCGGCGATTCTGAGAAGAGGGAGGCGGGTGGGGAAGGGGCGGCGGGAGGGAGGAGAGCCCTAGGGTGGCTCTGATACCATGTTGGGATAAGAGACTTCGTTGTTTATTCAGAAAACCCTACGCTCTCTTATATAGGGAGAGACCTTAGGGTAAATTACAGAGAGGTCTATAGAAAAGAAAGAAATAACAACAAACTCCATAAAGAGATAATAACACTAGTAACTATTTCTACAGTGTTACATTGGAAGCCCCACCTATTTCGTTACCCCCTTTTTCTTTGGCAACGTATCTCCAGCCATCCAGCGTCCTTCTTGAGGCTGAGATGGTGTGTCTCCCGAGATCAGTAGTTGGTAGTGGTGATCTATTCTGCTTTTAGATGGATGCTTGGAGGACAGAAGAGTGCCCCTCTGTAACATCCGGATCCGCACAGACCTGAACCCGAACGCAAATTCGAAAACCACGAAATAAACCAAGACCATCTGAAAATCAGATTCGACGAAACAAGACCAACGGAGTCGACCGTTCGTCAATCGGAAGTCATTTCAACTTATTGTAGTACAAAGACTGTGTGTGATCTCTTCGTTATCTTTTCATCTTTAGAAAGCAGTCTTTATGATCAGGAAAACATGATCTCATCCGTTTCTTTTGATCTTTATTTAGTAGTCTATAGCAACATGAATACGTAAAATTGATTTCAACAACATAGCTCTGACCAAAAGAAAAACACCATGTCTCCACCAGTAGACGCAGATGGAAGAATGCAGGGTTGAAAAGGTGGACATTGAGGGAAGAACGGTTTAGAAACATCTTGTGCATGATTTTGAAAGGAAGTAGAATTGCACACAGATGGGAAAAGGAAATATATAGAGAAAATTACAAAGCAAACAGAAGAATTTGGGAAGGATAGGTAAAGGTGCACATGGGAAAATGGAATATATAGAAAAATGAGTAATGGAAGGGATGAATTAGGGGAAGGGTAGGGAACAGGAAAATAAGAGGGGATGGGGCCTACAAGGGAAAGAAGGACGTTATGAGAGGGAGTCCGACGGAGAGAGAGGAGATATAGAGAATGAGAAGGAAGGGGAAGAGACGACATGTTCTGTTTTCCATTACTAAGCAATTGTTATGCACTTCAGTCTGCTAATACAACAACAACAACATAACAACAAAGCCTTTTCCCACAATTAAGTAGGGTCGGCTACATGGATTCATCGCCTCCATTCAGATCTATCTTGGGTCAATCCCGGGCTTATATCCATAAAACTAAGATCCCTTCGTATAGTTTCTTTCCAACACTTCTTGGGTCGTGCTCGCCCTCTCTTTACCGGTTCAACATCCCAACACTCGCATCTCCTAACTGGTGCATCAGCTGATCTTCTTAGCAAATGACCAAACCATCTTAAGCGGTTTTCTCGCATCTTATCCTCGATCGGAGCTACACCAACTTTCTTTCTGATTGCATCATTTCGAATCCGATCTTTACGTGTGTGTCCACACATCCACCTTATCATTTTCATTTCTGCTACAACCATTCTCTGCACATGTCTATGGTTCACAGGCCAACATTCAGATCCATAGAGCATATCAGGTCTCACAACTGCTTTGTAAAACTTTCCTTTAATTTTTAGAGGAATTTTCTTATCACAGGGAACAACAGAGGCTTCTCTCCACTTTAGCCACCTTGCATTTATTCTATTAGTGACATCTCCATCAATTTCCCCATCATGTTGCAAAATAGATCCCAGATATCTAAAAGAATCTCTCTTCCGAATGTTATCATCACCAATCTTCACCTCGATTTCTTCACGGTTGCTTCCATCAAAGGAGCACTCCATATATTCTATCTTACCCCTACTTATACGGAATCCTTTACTCTCCATCTCATGTCTCCAAATCTCAAGCTTCTCATTTACTCCATCTCTAGTCTCGTCAATCGACACAGTATCATCAACAAATAACATACACCAAGGTAACTCATCTTGAATGTGACTTGTCAACTCGTCATAATCAAAGTGAAAAGAAATGGACTCAAAGCTGAACCTTAATGTAAACCAATGTTGAGGTCAAAATAGCCAGTCTTCCCAGACGGGATCCTTACACAAGATAAAGCCCTATCATACATGTCCTTTATGAGGTTAATGTATAGGACAAGTACTTGTCTCTTCTTCAAAACTCTCCACAATATCTCTTATGGGACTGAGTCATAAGCCTTCTCCAAATCAATAAAGATCATATGGAGGTTCTTCCTTTTAGCTCTATAAGTCTCCATTGTTCTCCTCAGCAAATGTGTGGCTTCAATAGTTGAGCGACCTGGCATAAATCCGAATTGGTTTTCTTTTACGTTAGAAACTTGCCTCAACCTTCTTTCGATCACACGTTCCCAAATTTTCATAGTGTGACTCATCAGCTTGATACCTCTGTAATTAGAACAATTTTGAATGTCTCCTTTATTCTTATAAAGAGGCATCACGATACTCCTCCTCCAATCTTCAGGCATTTTCTTGCTTTGCCACATAACATTGAATAGATTCGTAAGCCAAGTCAAACCGCGTTCACCTAACACTCTCCATACTTCTACAGGGATGTCATCCGGTCCTACACCTTTCCCAGGTCTCATAACCTTCAAAGCCTCCTCTAATTCCTTTCTTTGAATCCGTCTATAGCTTGCACGATTCAAATAACTTTCACTACTAGCCAGATCACCCAAAGTGATCTCTCTATTTCCTTCCCCAATGAAAAGTTTATGAAAGTACTGCTCCCATCTAATCTCTATATCCTTCCGAGTAACAAGCACACAACCTTCCTCATCCTTAATGCTTCTCACTTGAGAAAGGTCCTTGGTCTTTCTTTCTCTTGCTTTGGCTAACCTGAATATATCCTTCTGGCCCTCCTTAGAGTCGAGATTTTACACAAAACTTCATAAACTTTTGACTTAGCTTCACTTACAACCTTCTTTGCTTCCTTCTTCGCTATTTTGTAGTTTGTGATCGTTTCCTCTGTTTTATCCTTAGACATAGCCTTAAAGCATGGTCTTTTAATTTTTAGCCTCTCTTGCACCCCTTCACTCCACCACCAAGCCTCCTTTTGACCTGGAGCTCCTCCATTTGACTCGTCTAACATCTCTTTGGCTACCTTTCGGATACAATATGCTACTGCCTCCCACATCTTGTTTGCACTTTCGCTACAATCCCAAGATAAGTCTTCTAAAACCTTCTCCCTGAAGCTCGATTGCTTCAGTGGAAGATTCCACCATCTAGTTCTAGTGATCTTAGGAACCCTCATTTTCTTTACCAACCCTTTTATTTGTACATCCAAGACTAACAAACGGTGTTGGGTTGTCAAACTCTCTCCTGGGATTACTTTGCAGTCTTTACAACACAACCAATCTCTTTTCCTCAGCGCAAAGTAATCTATCTGTGTTCTAGTTGGCCCACTCTTATAAGTAATTAAATGTTCCTCCCTTTTCTTGAAGAGAGTGTTTGCTATGAAAGATTATATGCTGTTACCAAATCCAGAATGACTTTTCCTTCTTCATTTATATCCTCAAAACCATGTCCTCCATGAACACTAGCATACCCTGAAACATCTTTTCCCACATGTCCATTAAGATTTCCACCTATGCAAATCATATCTCTTTATGGGATTCCTTGTAAAATCTTATCTAGATCCTCCTAAAAAGCTTGTTTAATCATTTCATCTAAACCAATTTGTGGTGCATAAACTGAGATTATATTCAGAATTTCTTCTTCACGCACAAATTTTAGCAGAATAATCCGATCCCCAAATCTTTGCACCTCAACCACACAATCCTTCAAATCCTTATGAACAACCACTCCAACATCGATTCTACCCCTTATCTTTTCATGAATACCAAAGTTTAAAGCCTGCCTTTTAAATCTCCCTTGCTTTCTCTCCAACCCATTTAGTCTCTTGAAGATATAGTATATGAATCTTCCTTCTTTCCATCGTATCCACTATCTCCATTAATTTTCCAGTTAAAGTGCCAATATTACAACTACCAATCCGCATCTGTCGTTGCAATCTCTTTTGGACTAACTTCTTTACTCGCATGCGTCCATTATGCGGGAACCCTTGTAAATTTTGGACTGCATCCGGGCGATGATGCAGCGGAACTAGCTTAATTACCCGCATGCATTCCTCATGCGAGAATCCTTGCAAATTTTGAACTACATCCAGACTGCGATGTAGTGACCCTTGCCAATTTTTCATTGCATTCGGGCGATGTAACGCGTCGCAAGTAGGGTATGCCCCAATGAAATTTGTATGTTTGCTTAAATCCATGTTGAAAAGATCCGACTGTCATGAGGCAACTTTCTAAATAATATTTTTTTAAAGAAAATATTATTTAAGAAGTTGTCTCGGATTGTTTTACACTAGCTGTCGGCTACCTAACACAACCCTCCTCATTTACCCGGGCTTGGGACCGGCCATGACTGAGTTTTACTTCGGTCTACTAATAAAAAAGGAAAATATTCAAGTAATTTTAATTCTAGTTGTAGAAATATTTCATATTTCTTTATCTTTTTATCTGTTTTCTTTTTCCTTTGTTTACTTTATGTAATTTGCCCATAGGTCTCTCCCCATATAAGAGAGCCTAGGGCTCAAGGAATAAAACAAGTTTCTCATTTTTCCCAACATGGTATCAGAGCGGTGGTCCTAGATCGGAGCTCTCATACCCCCACAAACTCTAACCCTCGTCCCATTGCCTCCGCCTCTCCTACTCGGATTCCACCGCCGCCACCTCCACTACTCGGATTCTGCCGCCGCCGCTAGGGGTACTGTTGCACTTCTCTCTCTCTCTAGGGGGACCACTGCACCTCCTCTCTCCAAGAGGTGCTGCCGCACTTCTTTAGTAGAGGTGTCGTCGCCGACCTCTTTCTCTCTCTAGGGATGCCGCAACACCTCGTCTATCCAAGAGGTGTCGGCGTCGACTCTTCTCCCAGGAGTGTTGTCGCCGACCTCTCTCTCTATTGGGTCGCCACTGTCGACTCCTCTTTCTTGATGAGATTGGTTGCTTGAGTCTACACATGCAACCAAATCTCTATGTCAGTGTAGACAAACACTTGTCTAATCTTCAACCCTAGCCTTTTCTAGTTGTCATGTCAGAAAGAAAGGTAGATATCCCCACCATAGGTGCCTTCAGAGGTCATGCGCCTAAGGTAAAGATGGATGTGTCGAACTACGAATTGTGTGCCATGCAACTCATGAGCATGATGAAGGTTACAGGTAAGAAACACATTCTTATCGAGGAAGAGCCGACTGATGAAGACTAGGGTAACGTCTCATAAGAGGCGGATGATGCATATGCCAAGGTTTGGCTTTCAGGTACATTGGCAATAGAGATCGCCCATGACGTGCTACATCAGCCCACATCGAAGGAGACGGGGGGTATTCTCGCTGCTATTTATTCAGGCAAAGAATGAGATAAAGATTCTACAACTCCAGCATGATATCTTTACTATGAAGCAGATGGAAGCCCCCTTCATTCGTTATATACATCCTTACGTGGGATGTTTGAGAAGCTCCATAACTTCATGCCTCTCACATCTACTCCTGAGCAACAGAAGACTTATAGGAATGCCCAATGGTTGATGCATTCCTCGTAGCCCTTGATCCTGAGTATGAGGCTGCTCATTCCTATATTTTGGCAGACGCCACTATTCCTTCCATGGAGGAAGCCTTCCGCTGGCTCAGTCAGATCACTGTCCCATCCACTACTGCCAGTCAGACTTCTTCAACGATGGCTGCCTCCCGAGGTCTAGGAGGCTCTTCTCAGTTTCGTGGATGCGGACCTTGTGGCAGAGGAGGTCGTGTTCGACAACCCTGTACTTACTGCCATCGTTCTGGACGTATAAAAGATACATGCTACTCCAAGCATTGATTTCCTGCTTCTGCTCTTGTGGCTGAGTAGATTGTGCCTTTGGCTGCCTCTTCTTTAGATCAACGATTTGATGACCTTGTAGCACGTTTGAGGGGATTATACCTCCTGCCAGTCTCGTTACGTCTACATCGGTTTCTTGGAGTCATTCAGATGTAGCTGCTTCAGCCGCTTCCAATACCTTAAATAGTACTTATGCACTTATTACCAAGGTTTTAAAAACCGGACCGGACATTGAACCGGTCAGTCTTCGGTTTGGTCCAACCGGGTCGGACCGTCGGTCCAAACCGGTCGGACCGGTGATGACGTCAGCATGACGTCATCATTCCTATCGACTCGGAAAAAACCGGACCGGGCTTAATTTACTGGTCAGAACGGTCGAACCGGTTTTTTGAACCAATAAAATCGGATACATATATGTAAGTATGTATTTATATATCAATGTAATAATCGTTAGAAATTTCAAATCATTAAATAGAATAACATGATTGTCTATTTCAAGTAAAACTTAACAAAGTTGATCACATTTTCTAAAATTATATATGAATATAATAATATTATCATTTATTTGAGATGAAGACAATTATCAAATATGAATAATAAATTTAGAGATATAAGCAAACAATCAAACAATTAAATAATTGGTATAAAAATTGAATTTCATTGGCAAATCATCGAATACCTTGCATGCAAAACCCATAAGCTTCCAACAAGACTAGATCTTTAACACTAACAAAAACCATTATACACAAAAACAAATAGAGTACCAAATCATATGGTATTAGGATTCACCCAACATCCAACCCATGTGAAAAGAGAGATGCAAACCTGTTACAAGGTTGCCTGAGTAATGACCATCAAACAGGATCAAATAGCATCTTGGAGGCATCGTGCAGGACATGCACTTTTATGTGGCTGCACATGCACTATCATCACTCAATGAGAGAAATATGGGGGTTTCTGCTACAGGATAGGAGGATGAATCATGGCGAAGGGAGGAAGAGGCATCTGTTAGAGAGGTAGTTGCAGCGAGGGGAGGACGAGGTTCCCGTCGGAGAAGTAGTTGCGGCGTCGTTATCACGATGGAGAGAGGAGGAGGCACCCACCGGAGATTTTGTTTCACCGTCGTTGGGGATAGTCAAAGGTTTTGGAGAGGCGTGGGATTTGGAAACAAGGGATAAGGGTTAAGATGCGGGAAGTGATCGGTCCAACCGGTCTGGTCTGATCCGGTTGAACTGGACCGGGCCACCCGGTTGAACCCGGTTTTTATTTTTTATGCATTTAATTTTATTTTAACATTCAAACCGGCAGGACCGACCGTTTTCTAGCCGGTTCCCGGTTCGACCGGTCGAACCGGCCGGTCCGGTCCGGTTTTTAAAACATTGCTTATTACTGTAGTGGATCTGATGTTACAGAATGGATTATGGACTCCGATGCCACAAATCACTTGTGTCGAGACAAATGTTAACTTACAACTTACAGACAAGTTCCTCCAGGACGAACTGTGATTATAACAGATGTGACTCTTTCCCTAATCACTGGATAAGGGGAGATTAGCTTGACACCCTTTATGCATCTACAGAATGTGTTGCATGCACCTGACTTCTCTATGAATCTATTAGTCAGATTACGAAGGATTTACATCATGGTCTTAAATTTCGCGAAATTTCAGTGAAGTTTCGCCGAAATATCGGTTTCGACAGGGAGGGTCTTTCGAAACACCTATATATATATATATATCGATTTCCCGGATTTCAACCGAAATGGGTCGAAATATCGGTGATATTTCGACATTTCGACCCATATCGGTCGAAATTCACGTTTTCAGTTCAAAATTTCTCGGATTTCGACCGATATGGGCGAAATTTCGCCGATACCTATGTAAATCATCGATATTAATCATTGATCATAATTTTAATCATTTTACTAATACTAACTATTTAGTATTTACCAATTCTCTATATCCAAATACATCATGATTTAGAAAATTTTTTTTGGGATGCAACAAAGGGAGCTTCACCTCCCTTTGCAAAAATAGAGATGAACGCAACTCTATAGATTCTAGAGATCCGCTATAGCTTCTTTGCTTCATTCCTTTTGTCTTTTATCTTTTTAAAAAATATCATCTTTGCTATAAGTCTATAATTATATATGTAATTCACTAGAACTGCGTCTATGACCGTTATTTCTATGAACTAAACATTGTCTTATTAATAATTATCTACATTTTAGAATAAAAATACTCATCTATTTTTCTGAACAAAAAAACATTTTATAAGTATTTTTAACTTAGTTATTTTAATTTCGATTTCAATATCTATCAGTCAGCTCAATGATATGCCCCGATATGTGCAATATAAGGCATATGGATGAGAGATATGTGTGATATATGCGTGCATTTGTTAGCTATTATTGTTTTAAGAACTTGAATTTAATGATATCCATTTCCAATATGTATCAATCAATAATCAACCTTAACAACGAAATGACCGATATGACCGATATGTGTGATATAAGGCATATGGATGAGAGATATATGTGATATAGGTGTGCATTTATTAGCTATTATTGTTTTAAGAACTTAGATTTAATTATATCCATTTCCAATATGTACCAATCAATAATCAGCATTAACAACGAAATGACCGATATGTGTGATATAAGGCATATAAATGAGAGATATGTGTGATATAAGTACGCATTTGTTAGCTATTGTTGTTTTAAGAACTTGGATTTAATGAATTCATTTCCAATATGTATCATCAATAACCAGCCTTAACAGCGAAATGATTGATATGACTGATATGTACGATATAAGGGACATATATGAGCAATATGTATGATAAAATTATGTATATGTGAGCTATTTATTGTTGTAAATAACTTGAAAGATCTTAATTTGCAAAAAAATGGTCGAAAAATGACTTTTTGAGCCATTTCCGAAATTTCCACCGAAATCGTCGAAATTTCCCGAAATATCGGCGAAATTTCGGTATTGGAGGTGACTGAAAAGAAATCGAAATCCAGATTTCGAACCTTGATTTACATTGTCAAGCTATTTTTGACCCATCTTCTCTTGTATTTCTGAAAATCCTCACGGGTAAGGTGATTGGGTGTGGCAGTGAGCCGGGCGGTCTCTATCGTTTAGTTCGAACTCCTTATGACAACATTTCCTCTCTTTCTGCTGGACTTGTCTCATCCTTTACATGGCATCTGCGCTTTGGTCATCTCCTGCTCCAGAAAATATGTCGTGTTCTGCCTCAGATCTCTCCGCACTCGTCCTTTCAATGTGAGGCATGTCAGTTGGGAAAGCATCATCGGTCTGCCTTCCCTAGTCGTCAAAGCCAGAGGAGTAGATCTATTTTTGAGTTATTTTATATGATATTTGGGGTCCGGTCATGTTCCTGATCATCAGGGATACAATTTTATCTTGTTGCAGTTGATGATTTCTCTCGTCTGTCATGTATCTTTTTATTAAAGAATAAATCTGAAGCCGGAGATGTTATCAAAACTTTTATAACTGAAGTGTAAAATGTTTTCTTCTTCTGTGAAATTTAAGAGAACGGATAACGCCTTGGAATTATATACTCATACCCTTTCCAGTTATTTTTCAACCCGAGGTATTATTCATCAGACATCATGTGCCTATACTTCCCAGTAAAATGGTGTTGCAGAGAGGAAGCATCATCATTTGCTTAATGTTACAAGAACTCTTCTCAATCAGAATCGTGCTCCACATTCTTTTTGGGGTAATGCTGTTCTTACAGCATGCTATCTTATTAATCGCATGCCCTCGTCGGTCTTGGGTGAGAAAATTCCATTCTCTTACTTTTCCTGAAAAGGAATTGTCTTACTTACTCCTTGTATGTTTGGCTCGGTCACAGTTGTCCACCTGTTATCTCTAGGTATTGACAAGCTCTCTCCTAGAGCAGTCAAGTGTGTATTTGTCGGTACTTGAGGACAGAAAAAGGGTATAGATGTTATGATCCAATGCGCAAGAAGTATTATGTTAGTGCTGATGTTACCTTTTTCGAGTCCGTGATGTACTTTTCTCCTACAGATTATCGTTTGACTTCCTCAAACTCTGATGATGAAATATACATGCCAACACCACCATCATCACCTCCTTCACCTCCACCATCATTACCTCCTTCACCACCATCACCAGCACCACCGCCACCTCCACCCCTCCCTATGGTCCCAGTCCCACCATTGCTGCATCACTATACTCGCCGACAAGCTTCTGCTCATCGTCACCGCTCATCATCTAGCACTGTAGAGATAGATTATTCACTTATGTACTCTTTCATATATTTTTATTTTCTGTTGGACTCTTTATGTATTTTACCCATAGGCGAGATGGAATAAACATGTTCTCTTATTTTCCCAATATGGTATCAGAGCAATGGTCCTAGACCAGAGTTCTCGAGCCAAACCCTAACGCTAGCCCTACCTTCAAGCCCTCGCGCCTCCACACGCCTCCTCTCTTGTGCCTCCGCCTCCGCGTGCCTGCGCACGGTGCCCTTCGCCTCTACGCACCTGCGCACGGTGCGACTTCACCTGCGCCTAGTGTGCCTCCGCCTCCGCGCATTCGCCTTCGCCTGTGCCTGCACATAGTGCGCGCTTCCCGTGCGAGCGCTCTGCGCATAGTGCACCTTCGCCTCCGCGCACTTGTGCACGTACATTTGTACCTTGCGCGCACCTGCGCACTGGCTAATCCTTACGCGCAGTGACTCTGCGTGCTGTGCCCGTCCCTTGCGCACGTGATTCGTGCGCGTGATCTCCGCGTGCCTAGTGTGTGTTTCCTGCACGTGACCTTCTTAAGGTCTTGACTCCTGTGCACGCAAAACCCTAAGTCAAGCTCGCGCTTCTCCAAAAGTAATGGTTTGGTTGCTTGAGTCTACACATGCAACTAAACCCGTTAGTGTCTGTATAAACGATCATATCTCCAGTTTACTACCCAGTCTTCAGTTATCACTATGTCAGAAAGTAAGGTAGATATCCCATATGTAGGCGCCTTCATAGGTCCAGCGCCGATTGTGAAGATGGATGGTTCAAATTACAAACTGTGGGCGATGCAGTTCATGAGTATGATGAAGTCAACCGTTAAGAAACACATTCTTACCGAAGAAGAGCCTGCTGAGAAGACTGGAGTCAATGCCTCATGGGAGGCAGATGATGCATATACCAAAGTGTGGCTATCTGGAACCCTGGCAATTGAGATTGCCAATGATATTCTTCATCAACCCACAACCAAAGCAATGTGGGATATTCTGGCTTCTACCTATTCTCAGGCGAAGAATGAGACAAAGATTCTGCAACTCCAGCATGACATATTTACTATCAAGCAGAATGTACGACCTTTACACTCATTGTACACATCTCTACGAGGAATGTTTGAGAAGCTTTATAGCTTCATGCCCCTGATAACCACTCCGGAGCAACAGAAGACCTACCGGAGTGCTACTATGGTAGAAGTTTTTCTCGCTGCCATTGATCCTGAGTATGAGGCAGCGCGTTCCCAGATCTTGGCGGATTCCACTATTCCTCCTATGGAGGAAGCTTTTCACAGATTGAGTCGTATCACTGCTCCTTCTACGACTACGAATCAGAATGCCTCAGCTATGGCAACCAATCGAGGCCGTGGAGGTCACTATCATCATGATTGCGGCCGTGGACCTCGCGGCAGAGGTGGCCGTGTTCGGCCAACGTGTACCTTTTGCCATCGTACTGGACATACCGAAGACACATGCTACTCTAAGCATGGATTTCCTGCATCTGCACGAGTCGTGAACAGATCGAGCCCCCATCTGCTTCTTCTTTGGATCAGCGCTTTGATGATCTTGTAGCCCGTCTAAGGGGCATCATTCCTCCATCTGGCCCAGTCGCTTCATCACTTACTACTGAGAGCCACTCTGATGTTGCTGCATCCGCCTTTGCATCCACCAGTGCATCAAGTAGCACATATGCATTTACTAGTAGTGGATCAGATACTTTAGCATGGATTATGGAGTCTGGCGCCACACATCATCTATGTAGTGATCAAAGTCTACTTACAGGGTACAGACAGATCTCTTTAGGCCGAACAGTGGTTATTGCTAATGGTACTCATTCCCCGATTACTGGTCAGGGGGATATTAGATTGACGCCATCTATGCATCTCAAGAATGTGTTACATGCACCTGATTTTTCGATGAATTTGTTGTCTATTAGTCAAATTACAAAGGATTTACAGTGTCAGGCGATTTTTGATCCATCATCTCTTATTTTTCAGGACATCCTTACGGGCAACGTGATTGGGCATGGCTATGAGCAAGGTGACCTCTATCGCCTTAGTCGGACTCCTTTTGCTGGAACCTCATCCCTACCTGTTGGACCCATCTCTCCATTACTATGGCACCTGCGCTTTGGACATCTACCGCTTCAGAAACTGCATCATGTGTTACCTCAGGTTTCGCCTCACACGTTTACTCAATGTGATTGTGAGGCTTGTAAGTTGGGAAAGCATCATCGTTCTACCTTTCCCGGTCGTCAGTGTCGGAGTAGTACCTCCAAGTTTGAGTTATTTCATGTCGATATCTAGAGTCCGAGTCGTGTTCCTGATCATCAGGGACACGGGTTTTATATGGTTTTTGTGGATGATTTCTCTCGTGTGTCCTGGGTATTTCTGTTAAAGAATAAATCTGAAGCAGGGAATATTATCATCAATTTTCTTAATGAAGTTCATAATATTTTTTCTGCTTCTATTAAAATTGTGAGAAGTGATAATGCCCTGGAATTTTGTACTCATACTCTATCCAGTTTCTTCTCATCCCAAGGGATCATCCACCAGACATCCTGTGCCTATACCTCCCCATAGAATGAGGTTGCTGAAAGGAAACATCGCCATTTGCTTGATGTAACCAGGTCGCTTCTTATACAGAGTCATGCTCCTCACTCTTTCTGGGGTGATGCTGTTCTTACAGCATGTTACCTTATCAATCGTATGTCGTCATCCGTTCTAGGCGGCAAGATTCCTTTCTCTCTTATTTTCCCTGACAAAGAATTGTTCTCCCTTACTCCTCGTGTGCTCGGCTTGGTCTCCTTTGTCCACCAGTTGTCTCTCAGGACTGACAAGCTCTCTCCTAGGGCTGCCAAATGTGTCTTCGTTGGGTACTCCAGAACTCAGAAGGGGTACAAGTGTTATGATCGTTTGCACAGTCGGTACCTTGTCAATGCTGATGTTACATTTTTTGAATCCGTTATGTATTTCTCAACCTCATGTGATCAGTTGATTCCCCTGATAATATTGATACCATATACATGCCGCCACCACTACCACCGCCACCATCATCAGAACCGATACCATCTTCTACACCCCCTGTCATTGTACGTGTTTCACCATTACCATTTCACTATACCCGTAGGCCTACTTCAGCTCATGGTCATCACTCATCATCTAGCTCGCCTGAGGTAAGCTCTGAAAATATTTTATTGATGGATCTGATGATCTTCCTTAGCAGGATGTGTTGCAGAGGCCTGCTGAGGAGACAGATGATTTAGATGTACCCATTGCTCTACGAAAGCAGAAGAAGCTGTGTATCATATCCTATAGCATCTTCTGTGTCGTTTAACAGTCTGACTGGTGAATTCAGGAGTTTTGCCCTTGCATTGTTAGCCGTGAATATTCCACGGAATTATCAAGATGCTTTGAAGGATAGTGGATGGCATTTGGCCATGGAAGAAGAAATGGAAGCTCTACATGAAGGATATGGAAATTATCCTCAAGCGCATCACGGAAGCGTGATCGTCGTATCGGATACGACGAAGAACGACTAGTCGCACTAGTTGTTCGGTGTAGCGGAATTTAAAATTTTTTATTCGATGAAACCACATGATCCGAGAACCATTCTCAGATCGTTTCATCTATAACCACAACAAGTATAATTAGGGATGCAAACGAACGAATACGAATGCGAATCCAGGTCATACCATAACCATATTCATATTATTTTACGAATACGAATACGAATACGAATGTTACACGAATGTAAAAAAACAAGATCCATATCCTCAAAATACGAATACGAATACGAATACGAATCCTTTAGGAACGAATACGAATATCCAAACGAATGTTAACTTTTAACATAAGTATTAAATTATAAATAAAAACATACCTACTTATTTGGTAACCACTTCCATATAACTTGCATTCTTTTGACTTGGATCTGAAATTCAACTTAATACGTAAGCCAATATAATAATGAATATTGCAATTTACTTTCAATAACAATAACATAGAAAAATTGCTTAACATAACAATATAAATCTGAAATTTACTTCCACATAACTTTCAAGTTGTTTAATCATATTTCAATTTGCTTTCTAAAAAAGATTTCTTTTTAGCAATAACATTCCAATATGGTTGTGGCTGCGAGGTTAACATTAACATTCCGTATTACATTTCTAACAATAGCATTCCATTCATAAAAAAACATTACACGTCCAATATCCATTCAAAAAAATAGATCTGATTTCTTAGAATTAACATCACAAGATTAAGAATTTAAGATGATATACCAAATTAGATGCAGCTGCGACTGAGAGGGAGGTTGTGGCTGCGACGGAGGGAGGTTGCGGCTGTGGCTTCTCGAGCACAGCAACAAAGAGATCAAGCACCTTCAGAGGGAGGTTGGATGGGGGCGTGGGGAAAGGTTGCGGCCCGACGGGGGAGGCGGAGCGCAGGGGGCGAAGGGCAACTGGGTGGGGGAGGTGGGGGGGGGGTGTCAGAGGAGACAGAGGGCTGTGGGAGAGGTGGAGGGCATGGGGAGGTGGAGGGAAGTTGGTGGAGGCGGTGGGCGCCTGGGTAGGGGAGTCGGAGGACGACTGTGGACACAGGGGGAGGTGGAGGGCAGTGGGGGAGGTGGGGGAGGCTGAGGGCAGTGGGGGAGGCGGAGGGCGGCGACCTGATGCGGAGGTTAAGGGGAGGTGCACGGCAGCTGGGTGGGGCATTGGGGAGGTGAAGATCTACAGGGAGGCGGAGGGAAGTTGGGGATGAAGAGGATGGGCGCCCGCAAAGGGGGAAAGGGTGGAAGAGGGTGGCGCATGGCCGTGGGTGGCGAGGCAACCCTAGGGAGGAGAGGAGTCGACGATGGAAAGGGGGTTTTGGGGATAGAGGATTAGGGCTAGGGGGCAATAAACCCTAATTTTATTTTTAAATTTTAAATATTGAATACGAATATTCGTATTCGTAACCAGATTCGTTTTTCTTTTCGTATTCGTATTCGTATTCGTTAACTCAAGATTCGTATTCGGATTCGTATCCGTAAAAAATTCGTTTAGAATATTCGTATTCGTATTCGTATTCGCCTGTTTTTAAAAAATAAGAACCATATCCTCTTAAAAACGAATACAAATACGAACGAATACGAATATAACCGCATCCCTTTGCATCCCTAAGTATAATGCACTACCTCTTGAAGCGTGGTTGATCAAGTCTCTAAAGAAAGAGACCTCCTGTCTCAAGTCCGATCATCGGCGAGACCGCTTGCGAGCGCGGGGATGAACCGCGTTGTCCTCGCAATCCAAGAAGATGATCCAAGCATGGTTGCTCCTGATCTCGTCACACGAGATCGAATGTCTCCTTCGTGGGCATAGCACACCAAGAAGACGGAGAATCGAAGAACGTCGAAGCGGCGACGCGGTGGCGAGGGCGTCGACGGTTGTCTCCTCTATGGTATGGTGGACGACCACCAACAATAGAGAGGAGAGGGCTGACGTGTGTAGAGAAGAAAGAGAGAGAGCCTCAATATCACATGTTAAGAGATAGCATGGTATGCCTCTCTATTTATAGGGTTTTGGGATCCATGGATCTCAATCCATGGGACACATAAAATCAATGGGTGAGATTGATTTATGTCAATCCAATGGTCAAGATTGTTGTTGGTAAAACCAACAAATTTAGGTCAAAATATATTTGATAAAATCAAATATAAATTAGTCCTAAATCAAATCAACAAATAAGGAGAGAAGATACATGGAGATTCCATCTCCATATACCTTCCATGTGGACGGCCACACATTCCTTATAGGAATGATGTGCCGCCCACTTATTTCCATGGGGAGAGCAATCTCATGAATTTCATGAGATTGCATATCTCCATGGAAATATCTCTTTATTTTTTTGTTGGGTTATTATTCTTCAAAAATAATTCACAATTATATTTGAGAATATTACAATCTTGCCATGGAAAAAATTGTGAATCATATTCACAACCCAAAACAACATATAATTTACATTGTCAATTAATTACACAATGTGTATCCAATACACATAATAATTAATCAACATATAAATTATAATTAGCTCTCTCTAATACATTATAAATCACATTTATAATATATTATGAATAATTGGATATTTCTATCCACATTATTCTTATCCATAATAATTAAATCACATTTAATTACATTGGATAATTTCTTCATACATCAATATGATTAAATCACATTTAATCATCATTTCTTCATTGCTTAGATCTTATGGAATTATTCTCGAACCATTCAAGAATAATGCAATCTCTCCGCAGATACTTGGAGATAAGGACAGGGCGATTGTATTGTTCCACGTATAGTGACATGGATATTAAGATCATATCTCAAATCCAGATCGTGGGCCTCCCATAGATGCTTGATTAAATCAAGACCGTAAATCTAATCTTCTCATTGTATCTGAATCACATTCAGATCAATGTCCAACACTTGGACCAAGATCAGATCACTTCTCTACTGAGAGGAGTCATTAAAATCCAGACCCGTTTCATCACTCCCTAGGAATGGAAGCGTCATGGTTATACAATCGTTTATGATCAAATCACCCTCAGGTATTCCCAATACCTGTACATCTTGCATACTGGAAGACTCAGACTAAACCCGAAGTATTGGATCAACTTTATACTGTCTACTTCATGGTTTTATCAGTAAGTTTCTCATTCGATCATTGGGAGTTGGTATCAATCATACACTTTCCAAAAGCGTATATTATACCTAGGTCTAGATCATATACTAAAAGTATATATCAAACCTACAAATTAGTCAAGCTTCCAAAGCGAGACGACCATGCGCATGGAATTTGATTCTTCCCAATATCTCATGAGTGAGCTCATGTCTTCCGGTTCAGTAACTGAACCTGTATGATCCCTTTGAGAGATCGTACTACTCATATGCTTTTATATGCACACCAGCGCGCCGGTGTATAGACCTTGATTAGGTCATCAATCTATTGGTCTGCCAAATGTACACACTCAGACATATAGTAACACATCTGTCTCCGGTCAGAGGATGCGTGCCTATATCATGACAGCATATGATATAGGACTTTGGTTATCTCGATCTCGTTAAGTCAACTCTTTGACCTAACTAATCTGACACCTCTGAATCTCTATTCCTATGCAGAGGACCTGCATCAAGAGGTCGGTCAGATATCAACCTTCAGAGATAAGGATTGCCATCTCCTACTCAGGCTGGAGATCATCTCTTAACAACCATTTGACGGTGCTTGATGAGTCCTCAATCTAACTCTTTAGATATTCATCCAAGCACCAGCCTCTATGATTCAATAGTTGAATCAACAGCTGTATGATCATCAAGATGGCCATGGTACATAACCCTAATTGTACTAAGGGACCTATTATGCAAATTATTCATTCTTCATTTCATATCAGGGAATGATATGTGCAATAACATTTATTGCGTAATGGCTCGCCGTGGGCTCGCATTTCCAACAATCTCCCACTAGCCCAAAGAGCCATTAATGGGCTAATCATTTAAACTCACACTCATGTGACAATCATAGTCTATTTAGAAAATAGCTGGGTAAGCAGATCAATCACTCTGTTCCCGCGAGACTACGCCAAGTCCTTTTACGGCACTTGCATATCCCCAGTAACAGTGCTCGCATCCAATGCGAATGTTGCATCTTATGTAACTAATACTCAATCTTGTTAGTTACAGTGTCCTTGACACTACAGCTTAACAATTATCATAACCAATATTTCCATAATCCTTATCAGAATGCCTTTATTCTTGGAGATCACTATCTCTTAAGGTATCTACAGTTAAGACCTTTTAGATCTCTATCTATAAAGTCTTAAGCTTTTGAAGATAAGACTTTTGAGATCACTATCTCAAAAATCTTGTCATCTATGAAGATTTTGTTATTACTGCAACCAAGTATTTTATTTCCATAGTAGGATTAGTAACAATTTACCACTCCCACTGCATGGCAGCTATCTGGGTTTTGTACACATCTAGCACACGCCCGGCTTCTCAGAACTGATGCCCAAGGGCAAGTAGTTCTAGCATTCACTTCCTCAACTCTTTGAGGTGCTATCCCTTTAGATAGGTCAGTACCATATCTTAAGGGATGGAAGCCATTCTTGGAATTTTCCATAAAATGGAATATGTCCAAGATGTACTATTAATGTGATAGTCCCAATACCCTCTTCTCTTTGCTCCTGAACAACTTTAGAACTAAGATCTAAGAGGTATCCTTGAGATCATATCTCAAGTTATGGAACAAGCAGATAATAAAACACTTATTATTATCCTTATATCATTTTAAATGATCAGGATATCATCTACATTTAACAAGATGAACACAAAGGCACTCCCACTAAGCTTCACATGGCTCATCAAGATTCTATCTGAAATCATAACAATTATAATTCCATCAAATCTTATGGTCCAACTTCAAGAAACTTATTTGAGTCCATAGATGGATTCCTTAGCTTGCACACCTTGTTTTCCTCAACCATGAAGCCCTGGGGCTACTTCATGTGAATATCCTCAAAGAGGTATTCGTAGAGGAATGCAATATTGACTTACATCTTGAAGATGCATTAGTCAATTTGTGTAGCTAAGGTTAGCAATATTCTGATGGTTTTAAGCATGGTTACCGAAGAGCGAGTCTCATCGCAAGCAATGTCTTCTCTTCCAGTGTGTAGCTCATGGCTGCGGACCGTGCTTTGAAGATCTCTACCTTCTCATCAGGTTCCCTTTCTCTTGAAGATCCATTTACACCTCTACAGGTATTACCCATATAGGTGGATCCTCGAGGGTCCATATACAACACTTGTATATGAAATCTACATTAGACTTTTATCGCTAACATCCATCTATCCATGCTATGATCTTTAGAAGCTTCATCACACGAAGTTAAAAAATCATTGTCAGATTTCTCTAACACATGGAATTCATCTTCAAACTCATTTGAAGAGGTATTAGTGTTTCATCTTTAATTGTCCTTTTAGTTTCCAATTTCAGGAGCCTCATTATCTTCTCAAGATTAAATGAGTTCATATACTTCATTTTATCTTGATTCTCAAGAGTCTAAACTTTAAGAATCTCATTCTTAGAGATGAGATACTTTAAGAATCTCAAGGTCATAAAGTAGGTATCAAATACCATCCTTTATTTTCCTAATGAAGTAGCACTCTCAAGTGCTAGATTCCAGCTTGCATGCATGTAATCATATTAAGCATATATATTGTAGTCTCTTCTACACATATATACCTGGAAACTAAGGGATAATTATGCTAAAATTCATCATTGAAAAGATCATGTCACACATGATCCAATTGTATCTCCCTATAACTCTATTGAGTTAAGGTGTGTTAGGAGGATTGAGATAGAAATGATATTCATATATCCATAAGGTATCCTTTGAATTCATCTAACAGGTACATGCTACCTAGATTTGATCAAATTCATTTTATCTTCCTTCAAACTTTGGTCCAAACCAAAATTATGAAATCTTTGAACATTTCAAATATTTCTTAGGTGAAGAGTAGAAATCTCATCTCATACATAATCATCAACAGATATCACATATCCATAATGTTTACTATGATATAGATGATCCGCACACATCAATATGTATGAGATCCTGAATACCTTGACATCTTACACCTTTCCCAAAGAAGGGTGTATTGGACATTTTACTTTGAATACAATATTCATAAGTATGTAAGTTATGAAATTTTAGACATTCTAAAGTTTCATTTCTTACTATTCTATTGATCAAATCAATAGACAAATGTTCAAGGCTTGATGCTAGATCATTGTCGAATGATCTTCATCCTCCTATTGATCTTGAGGTTTTAATTTAGAAATGTTAATGAACCATTCATTAATTTTCTAATTTAGTGGAGTCCACTAGATTTTAGATTACTATCTGAAATATCTCCATCATAACTCTTTATGACAGGTTTATTACAAAATTTATGTTTATTTCCAACATTTAGAAATAAACAATGAGTGTATTCTAATATCTAGGTCATAGAGACATTCTCTAAGACTAAGGGCTCTCCCACTGAAATTATGAAGTCTAGTGATCCAATGGAAATTGTTGCAATAATTGCTTCAATGTTCATCTGGATAACTATAAACCTTAAGATCAAATTTTTCCGGTCTTTCAAAACATATGCAACCCATTGCAAGTGTTGTCAGAAGATTGAGATACAATTATTAGACTCTATCTTATCAGATAAGAAAGTCAATTTCAATGATTTATGTAGATTATTTTGATGCTCTATCCGAGTCCTTCTCTAAGGATTCTAGACAGACTTGATAGTCATACTATCAACACATCAACTTATTGCAGTTTTGGCATTCATCCAACTCTTTGGATGTCATATGGAAGTCACAGAGGTACAACCAACTCTTTGACTATACTTCTTTCTTGGGTCCAACCCATGCTTCCACAACGCTCCCTTTATTTATAAGCAACTATTGCTTAAGATTAAGGATCTCTTACATTAAATTCAAAAAAAAAAATTCAATGCAAGATCATTTCAACATTTATACATGCTTCATTAAATTCATACAATATGAATAATATGAAGCTTCATGAATGACAAGAGTATAGATAGTAGAATAATGACACTCATCATCTACATCCATCTAAAATCTTAAAACATAGGTTCAGGTAGGTACTCAAACAATTTGAATACATCATCTCTTATAGAGCCACCATCCTGCATGATGCAGTGAACCATCTCATTCATGTTAAATGTCAAGAGCACATATGTATGCCATAATATCTTCATTAATTTTATAAGGATTATTTGACAATTGCGATCATCATCAACATGTCACTTCCAAAGTACATCCGATGAGAGATCAAGACTATAGAGACATACAAACCCTAGGGTTGTAGTCCTATTATCTATTTAATTGTCATTCCTCAATATTATGAGGAAACTTGCACATTGCAACCACATACATTATGTGTTCAATTGCAAGTACAATATCTGGATCATGAGTCCAATCCATGATATTTTACTGGTTATTATTGAGTATATAATTGAGTGGGTTTTAATGAAGGATTATCTGAAATAAGAAATTTGCGTATATATATATATATATATATTTTTACTTTGATTTAGGATTTTTATACCAAAGTTGTCTTGCCTTGTCAACATTGAAAGTTCATTCCCTTAATCACTTTCAATGCAAGAGATATACTTACCATTATATCTCAACAAGATCTAGGATCTCCTTCCTTATCTTTGTTACATCCCAATAATATGAGAATCTGCAACTCGGATAAAAAGAAGCGGGAACACATTCCGCTTTGCAAGTCCAACTTGCATTTCCCAATTCGGTCTTTAACACCCGGGCCCACCACCCCTAAGGTGATGTTGACCCGTCGTTAATTGAACCAACCGTCAACAGGAATAGTACTCGCTATACGCAATCCAATATCGCTCCAATAATATGAGGATCCGATATTGGGGTCACTACATATACGGCCTTACTCTTTCGAGAAGCGAAGAGCCCGATCCAGATGCGCTTGCATACAGGAGCTGTCACTTCGGACAGGCGTCTCCCACATACAATCCCTGGCGACGGAACCCTCTGCCTTGACAGGAGACCATGGATGTCACTTATGTGATCCTCCATATCATATTCAAATTTTAATTAATCACTATGAATCATATTCATTATGATTAATTCTTCCAAGGGAAATAACATCTCTATTCATAATAGAGTGTTTTAATTTTAATTGGATTCCAATCAATCTAATCATATTAAATTAATGATCCAATTAATATCCAACAAACATTTTATTGTAACTTGAATTATGGTATTATCTCAAATACGTATTATTTCGAATTTTAATAATTAGAAATACATCATGATTTCTTAAGCATTATACTAACCCTACCCGCTGTCATGGCCAGTACCGACGAGAGTGGGACGGACCACATACGTTGCAACCCGCAACCCCAATGCTCTCCGACTAGACACCATATCCACCTCGGGAAAGGATAATGCAAAATAAATCATTTTGTACTTGAGATGATCATCGGTTCTTCAACCGAAATTATACCATATAATAATAATCAAAACAATTTTTTTGATTAACATTATAATGAGATTTGCTAAACAAATCCCAAGTCCTATTCAAGCAACATGTTTGTTGGAATGTTGATCATGTAACCAATTAGTGATCTAGATCACATCTAATCAATTATTGGTTAAGGCAATGTCATTTAAGGGAATAATTATCATCAAATATTTCACAAATATTTATGCACAATTATTCTAGGAAATTAAACAATTTAATTTCACTAATTTATTAAATGACAGTCATTATACAAGCATCAAGTTTGATGATTGTGTTTCCAATTAAGATTTAGATCAAATCTAATCAATTAATTGGTTGAGGCCATATCAATTATGTAAATAATCAACTTCCAATATTTCACAAATATTTTTCATGATTATTTCATGAAATTAACAATTAATTTCACTAATTGACAATCACTTGGTTCTAGATTAGGACTGTAATTTCAGCAGTGACCCCTACTTACTAAAATTAGCACATCTCAATCATATTAAATCCAAATTAGACAAAATCAATTTTCATAGATTGCTAATTTGATTTAGGACAGAACCCAAGTGATGTTACACGCATTTCGAGCAAGTCTAAACAGTAATTAACATTTTAATCACGTTCAGATCTACAGTTCCCGCAATAGTGCATACATGTTCATTAAAACAACCATATCTAGAGCATACGAAATTCGATTTACGTAAACTCAGATCCTATCGTTTCCTTATTTAATGGGGAACAAAATCCAAGTATTAAATTCGTGTTTAAACAATTTAAACAGTGCCGAATTTATTTACTAAACAGATCTGCGAAATCAAATGCGATAAAAACTTTCGCAACCTTAACGAACCCAAGTCGTCCTCGGTTTTTCGAATCATATTCGAAACCATCGACCTAAGGCTCTGATACCACTTGAAGGATATGGAAATTGTCCTCAAGCGCATCACGGAAGCGTGATCGTCGTATCGGATACGACGAAGAACGACTAGTCGCACTAGTTGTTCGGTGCAGCGGAATTTAAAATTTTTTATTCGATGAAACCACATGATCCGAGAACCATTCTCAGATCGTTTCATCTATAACCACAACAAGTATAATGCAATACCTCTTGAAGCGTGGTTGATCAAGTCTCTAAAGAAAGAGACCTTCTGTCTCAAGACCGATCGTCGGCGAGACCGCTTGCGAGCGCGGGGATGAACCGCGTTGTCCTCGCAATCCAAGAAGATGATCCAAGCATGGTTGCTCCTGATCTCGTCACACGAGATCGAACGTCTCCTTCGTGGGTGTAGCACAGCAAGAAGATGGAGAATCGAAGAACGTCGAAGCGGCGGCGCGGTGGCGAGGGCATCGACGGTTGTCTCCTCTATGGTATGGTGGATGACCTCCAACAATAGAGAGGAGAGGGCTGACGTGTGTAGAGAAGAAAGAGAGAGAGCCTCAATATCACATGTTAAGAGAGAGCATGGAATGCCTCTCTATTTATAGGGTTTTGGGATTCATGGATCTCAATCCATGAGACACATAAAATCAATGGGTGAGATTGATTTATGTCAATCCAATGGTCAAGATTGTTGTTGGTAAAACCAACAAATTTAGGTTAAAATATATTTGATAAAATCAAATATAAATTAGTCCTAAATCAAATCAACAAATAAGGAGAGAAGATACATGGAGATTCCATCTCCATATACCTTCCATGTGGACGGCCACACATTCCTTATAAGAATGATGTGCCGCCCACTTATTTCCATGGGGAGAGCAATCTCATGAATTTCATGAGATTGCATATCTCCATGGAAATATCTCTTTATTTTTTTGTTGGGTTATTATTCTTCAAAAATAATTCACAATTATATTTGAGAATATTACAATCTTGCCATGGAAAAAATTGTGAATCATATTCACAACCCAAAACAACATATAATTTACATTGTCAATTAATTACACAATGTGTATCCAATACACATAATAATTAATCAACATATAAATTATAATTAGCTCTCTCTAATACATTATAAATCACATTTATAATATATTATGAATAATTGGATATTTCTATCCACATTATTCTTATCCATAATAATTAAATCACATTTAATTACATTGGATAATTTCTTCACACATCAATATGATTAAATCACATTTAATCATCATTTCTTCATTGCTTAGATCTTATGGAATTATTCTCGAACCATTCAAGAATAATGCAATCTCTCCGCAGATACTTGAAGATAAGGACATGGCGATTGTATTGTTCTACGTATAGTGACATGGATATTAAGATCATATCTCAAATCCAGATCGTGGGCCTCCCATAGATGCTTGATTAAATCAAGACCGTAAATCTAATCTTCTCATTGTATCTGAATCACATTCAGATCAATGTCCAACACTTGGACCAAGATCAGATCACTTCTCTACTGAGAGGAGTCACTAAAATCCAGACCCGTTTCATCACTCCCTAGGAATGGAAGCGTCATGGTTATACAATCGTTTATGATCAAATCACCCTCAGGTATTCCCAATACCTGTACATCCTGCATACTGGAAGACTCAGACTAAACCCGAAGTATTGGATCAACTTTATACTGTCTACTTCATGGTTTTATCAGTAAGTTTCTCATTCGAGCATTGGGAGTTGGTATCAATCATACACTTTCCAAAAGCGTATATTATACGTAGGTCTAGATCATATACTAAAAGTATATATCAAACCTACAAATTCAGTCAAACTTCCAAAGCGAGACGACCATGCGCATGGAATTTGATTCTTCCCAATATCTTATGAGTGAGCTCATGTCATCCGGTTCAGTAACTGAACCTGTATGATCCCTTTGAGAGATCGTACTACCCATATGCCCTTATATGCATACCAGCGCGCCGGTGTATAGACCTTGATTAGGTCATCAACCTATTGGTCTGCCAAATGTACACACTCAGACATATAGTAACACATCTGTCTCCGGTCAGAGGATGCGTGCCTATATCATGACAGCATATGATATAGGACTTTGGTTATCTCGATCTCGTTAAGTCAACTCTTTGACCTAACTAATCTGACACCTCCGAATCTCTATTCCTATGCAGAAGACCTGCATCAAGAGGTCGGTCAAATATCAGCCTTCAGAGATAAGGATTGCCATCTCCTACTCAGGCTGGAGATCATCTCTTAACAACCATTTGACGGTGCTTGATGAGTCCTCAATCTAACTCTTTAGATATTCATCCAAGCACCAGCCTCTATGATTCAATAGTTGAATCAACAGCTGTATGATCATCAAGATGGCCATGGTACATAACCCTAATTGTACTAAGAGACATATTATGCAAATTATTCATTCTTCATTTCAGATCAGGGAATGATATGTGCAATAACATTTATTGCGTAATGGCTCGCCGTGGGCTCGCATTTCCAACACTTCAGTCCAGATGCACTTGGAGTCTTGTTCCTGTACCTCCTAATGTGTCTACAGTTAGCTGCAAGTGGGTCTTTACAGTTAAGCAGAATGCATATGGTGGCATTGACATATACAAAGCTCGCATTGTAGCTCGTGGATTTACACAGACATATGGGGTGGATTATCTTGATACATTCTCACCAGTTGCTCGCTCTTCCACCCTACGGATTCTTCTCTCTGTTGCCGTTACTCGTGATTGGCCGCTGTAATAATTAGATGTAAAGAATGCGTTCCTATACGGTGATTTACAGGAGGAAGTCTACATGCAACAACCACCTGGGTTTGCTGTTGAGGGGGAGAGTCCTATGGTGTACAGACTTCATAAGGCTATCTATGGCCTTAAACAAAGCCCCAGAGCTTGGTTCCAGAAGCTCTCATACCTGTTTGAGAAACAGGGATACAGACGGTCAAATGCTGATCATTCTCTGTTTGTACAGAAGATACCTAGAGGTATTATTGCTATCATGGTGTTTGTAGATGACATTATGATTACGGGTGATGATGAACATGGAATTCAGGGGGCAAACACAATGCTGGGCCGTGAGTTCGTTATCAAAGACCTTGGGGTTTTGAGATATTTTTTGGGGCTGGAGTTTGCTAGAAATCCTCATGGGCTGGTAATGACCCAAAGGAAATATGTTGCTGACCGTTGAGTGAAACATGAATGCTTGGTTGCCGAACTGCAACTACACCTATGGATCCCAGTATGAGACTATATGATGATGACACTGATGAGGTGGATAAGAGATGATACAAAGAACTGGTGGGCAAACTTCTCTACGTTACTATTACCAGGCCTGATATCGCGTTTGCTGTAAGTCGAGTGAGCCAGTTTATGGAGCAACCACGTCAGGCACACATGGATGCTATATACATGATACTCATGTATCTTAAGTCATCTCCAGGTGCGGGTCTATTGTTTAAGAAAGACAAGAAGGTTACTATATAAGCTTGTGCAGATGCAGACTACGTAGGGTGCCCCAAAGACTGAAAGTCCACAACTGGGTTTGCTGTTTGTTGGAGATTCTCTAGTCTCATGGAGAAGCAAGAAGCAAACGGTTGTAGCAAGGTCCAGTGCAGAATCTGAATATAGGGCTATGGCTCAAGTCAGTACTGAAATGATGTGGGTAAAGGCTGTGCTCACAGATCTACATATAGAGTTTCCTCTTCCTATGTCTCTAGAATGTGACAATCAGGCGGCTCTATTCATTGCAAATAATCCAGCATTCCACGAGCGGACCAAGCACATTGAGGTCGATTGCCACTTCATCCGCGACATGATTCAGAAGGGGTTTATTGTTACATCCCATGTTAGCTCAGAGAATCGGATTGCAGACATTTTTACCAAGGCGTTACTTCGAGGGACTTTCCAGAAGTGTTCATCCAAGCTGAGCATAATTGATATCTATGCTCCACCTTGAGGGAGAGTGTAGAGATAGATTATTCACATCTGTACTCTTTCATATATTTTTATTTTCCGTTGGATTCTTTATGTATTTTACCCATAGGCTACTCTCTTATATAAGAAAGCTTAGAGCTGATGGAATAAACATGTTCTCTTATTTTCCCAACAAGCACACATGAGGTATGCTCTGAATACATAGTTTCCAACGATGGGTCTGATGGTCTACCTGAGCAGGGTTCTTCACAGGGGATAGATGTGGAGGTTGTTGATATGGACTTACTATTGCGCTTCGAAAGCAGAAGCGTAGCTGTGCATCATATCCTATCGCATCTATGGTCTCTTTTGATTGCTTGACTGGGGATTTCAGGAAATTTGCAGTTGCATTGTCTGTCGTGGACATTCCACGGAATTATCAGGAGGCTTTGAAAGACAGTCGATGGCGATTAGCTATGGAAGAAGAGATGATTGCCCTTTAATCGGGAGGTACTTGGAGCCTTGTCCCAGCCCCCACTAGGGCATCTATAGCAAGGTTGTAAAAGTCGGCAGTCAGTAATCATTCGGCCGAGTCACTGACTAAAGATTAATCGGCAGTTGGACGACTAATCGGATTTACTCGGACTTTAATCGGCTTTGAATTTTATGATTATTCTAAATATATAACTCATTTTTATTCATATATTTACATAGATTTTGTGCATTTTTATATTATCATAATAAAAAAGAAATGTAATTGAATTTAAATAAAACACTAAATATATTATAATAAATTTGCTTATAAAAAGGAAAAACATATAAAAATATGGTATCTCCAAGCAAAAATTAGTCGACTAGTGTGCCTAGCTGGAATTAGTCGGTACTCGATCGGTCACCCCACTGACTAGACTAGTCGGACCTACTAGTCGGACCAGTCGGGGGACTTTCACAACACTGATCCATAGTAAGTTGCAAATAGGTATTTACAATGAAACAAAATGTCGATGGTAGCTTTGAGAGGTACAATGCTCGACTAGTTGCCCATGGGTTTACTCACACATACGTGGTGGATTATCTTGACACATTCTCTCCAGTTGCTCGTCATTCTACCTTACGGATTCTTTTTTCTGTTGTCGTGGTTCGAGATTGGCCCTTGTTTCAGTTGGATGTCAAGAATGCCTTTTCGTATGGTGATCTTCAGGAAGAAGTCTACATGCAACAACCGCTGGGGTTGCTGCTGAGGAGAAGTGTTCACAGGTGTGCAGACTTCATAAGGCAATCTATGGCCTTAAACAGAGCCCGAGAGCTTGGTTCAAGAAGCTCTCATATTTGTTTGAGAAGCAAGGGTTCAAACGGTTAAATGCAGATCACTCTCTTTTTGTACAGAGAACCTCCAGAGGTATGACTGCTATTATAGTGTATGTTGATGATATACTTATTACAGGAGATGATATGCAAGGAATAAAGAAGGCGAAAGAATTTTTGCGTCGTGAATTTGTTACCAAGGATCTAGAAGCTCTTATATACTTTCTGGGATTGGAGTTTACGAGAAATCAACAAGGGCTTGTGATGACTTAGAGAAAATATGTCACTAACTTGTTAGGTGACACGGGTATGCTTGGACGTCGACCTGTGACTAAACCCATGGATCCAAATGGGCGTACTCTGTTTAAAAAAATGTGTAAAAAAATTGAGAGTGGGGAAAGAGCAACCGCGTTGGGCTACAGTTTGTAAGCCCTATTTGGGCCGAGTTAGTTTGTTTAAAAAAAAGAAAAGGTGCGTACTATTAAAAAGCCATGCACAAATGATAAAAAAATGTAAAAAAAGATGAAAAGAAAATGAAAAGCCAAAAAAAATTTCTGGTAAACGGCTTAAAAATATTTAAAGAAATTGCAAGAAGCCAAGAAAAAAATGGCAATCGGCATTTGTAATGTCTTTATGTTTTCCTCATTTTATTTTCTCCCTACATTGTCGATGTCATTGCTTGTCGACAAGTATGGGAGAAAGGGGGAGTATTGTGTAGAGTCATAGGTCTTCTTCATATTCAGATTCTCCAGACCAACTAATTTCCAGACTCTACAGTTCAGATGTTCAGACTCGACAATTGGTTCTGAGTCCTCAGTTTCAGACACACACATGTATGCGGTCTTTTCAGATGTGCACATGTATGCCATCAGTTCGTGGTCCCCGTCATTCTTGTTTTCGACAGAGTTTTCATGTGAGCCATAGGGACTCCAGAGTAGACCATTTCCTATGCCAAGTTGGCTAGGGTTTTCATGTGGTTTCGTAGGTACTCCAGAGTAAAGTACCATTCTCTGTGCCAGATAGGAGAGACCCAGTTCTCTTACGCGAAGACTTCTTCCGACTCCATTCTCCAACAATCGTGAACTCTAGTACGAGATCCTTCCGAGGTTCCTTTGAGAGAGAACCCATTTCGAAGTTCATATGAGAGACCCATTTTGCATAGATCTACATATGGTTAATTAGTGATGCTCCTTTTTGCCCCTTTACAGAGATGAAGCAATTGTACACACGTTGTGGTGGGCCAGAGTTCTCCGTGTGAGACTCATTTCAGTTGTTGTGACCCTGATCAGCGCAATACAGAGCACATGCTCTCCGACGAGGAGATTCAGTTGACTTACACTCCAGTCCGTTTGTCCTCCTCACATGCACGGCATGAGAAGCAACGTCCTCGACAACAGTCGAAAGTTGTGCGCGTTGAGTTGATATCATCTGTAGTGTCATGTAGTGTGAGTTTGAGTTTCTTTCTGTTTGTCCAAGATGAGCATTGCATGCTCCATCTTGAAGGGGAGTGTTGGAGTACTGGGTTGAGCGCTTCTTATGTTGTAGATGGGTAAATGGATACCTCCAGGATCCATTTACCCAATCTAGTTGTTTGGTCCCACATCTATCAGTTTGGAGATGCGGAGACTCAGTGGGGGCTATATATAGACCCACACACCCATTGTATTTAGTGAGAAAAAGCAATGAAGCATATGGCCCTTTGAGGCCTTCTCCTGTGGTTTCATCCTGCTCCTTAGGGAGTAGGGTTCCACATTAAATCCCTTGTTCTTCAATGTTTAATTTCTTTATTTCTGTGATACGCTTCCGCAGTCCTATCTTCTAACAGTTATATTTAGGGTTTCACCTGGGAACCCCTCTCATGAAGACTGTCGCCCCTGACAGGGGGTTTCTCTTGATGCCTCTACCTGAGGTTCGCCACCTGAAGTTTGTATTGTGCGAGCAGGAGGAAGTCGTGCTACCATATGTGGCTGGAGCTTTGACCAGATCTTTTCCTCCCGTGGAGCACGATGGGGCTCTACCATAGACAGGAGGAGGCACATGGGAGAGAAGTTCGACGCTGACATGGCGAGATCAAGTCAAGGGGGTACTCTCCGATGAGGAGACTCATTTTCATTTGTAGTGACTCTGACAGAAGCAGTACAGAGCACATGCTCTCTGACGAGGAGATCTAGTTTGACTCACACTCCAGCTCGTTTGTTCCTCCTCATCTGTACGACATGAGAAGCAACATCCTCGATAACAGGCGACAGTTGTGTTTGCGTTGAGTTGATATTGTCCGTAGTGTCCTATGGCGTGAGTTTGAGATTTCTTTCTATTTGTCCAAGCTGAGCATTGCATGCTCCAACTTAAGCGGGAGTGTTGGAGTATGCATCACTTATGTTGTATATGGGTAAATGGATCACTCCAAGTTCCATTTACCATATTCAGTTGTTTAGTCCCACATCGACCGTCTGTGGGATATGCGGACTTCGTGAGAGCTATATAAGAAGCCCCTCACCCTCTTCTAATAGTGAGAAAATGCAGTGCAAGATATGGTCTTTTGAGGCCTTCTCCCGTGGTTTCATCCCGCTCCTTTGGGAGTAGTGTTCCAAGTAAAATCCTGCGTTCTTTTTTTACTTTGGATTCCCAAGTGGGAACCCCTCCTCTCGAATCTTGCTACCCCCGATGAGGCTTGCTACTTGGTTGGTTGTCGCTGCAGAAGGATGTTGGAGTATTCGTGTATGCGCCATATTGAGTTGTAGCAGGGTAAATGGATCTTGGAGAAGATCCATTTACCCCATCCAGTGTTTAGTCCCACATCATCCAGTGGTGGGACTTGGAGGCTCTGGGAAGGCTATATAAGGAGCCCCAAACCTCTTGTATCCATTGAGAAAGTCAATAGACAAACACACCCTATTTGAGGGCTTCTCCCATGGTTTCATTCCGTTCCTCGCGGAGTAGGGTTCCACGTTAAAATCCCGTTGTTCACTGTTTTCTTTATCTTTTTCCATGTTACACTTCCACTTTATATTTCTTAACATGATATTAGAGTGGGTTCGATTCTTGGAGATGTTTTTTTCTTTATTTATGTTCGAGATTCGATTGATTTTAAAGATGCAGTTATTGCTTGAAGATTATCTTTATGGAGTGATTTATTTAAGATAAGATCAGATTGGGTTCTAGGGTTTCGAAACCCTATTTAAAGTTCCTTATCAGAAGTCCTATCGTTTCTCAAGGCAGCATGCGACATCTTCATCTTCTCAACCTCTCGGCGGAGGCGCTACAGCCGCATCTCATTCCAGCGTGCCTTGCTCCAGTGCGTAGGTGCGTCGCATCAAGGGCCCCCAGGCGCATATGCATGTCGAGCAACAGACCCGCAGGCTCCCGCACGCAATCCAAAGTCCTGTAGGAGGCAACCCTTGATCTCCGCATAGAGGAGATCTGGATCAGAGCATCCCCTTGATGAACATCCAGGCAAGCCGGCGCAACCCAGAAATTCCAGGCACGACCCAGGCAATCCCCGCGCCCATACGCCATGCTCTGCGGCGGCAACCCCCATCACGTGCGACATCCCAAGGTGCGCATGCCCCTGTTCTTCTCCATATGCGCGAAGAACCCCTGTATCTGGCCCTTCCTCCTGGCGGCGCGAGCCCCATGCATCGACATCGAAGGCGGCAGACCCTTCACATCCCACACGCGAAGCTCCTCCTGGCGAGAGCTCCATAGGCGCTCGAGATCTCCAAGCTTCTCCAGCGGCATCACAACATCTTCTCTTTGGCGCACAGCAAGGCTCGACGCGCAGGCCCAGGCGCACAACAAGGCGTCGACAGCAGGGTTCGAACTTGCGCAGGCGAAGCCCAGGTGCACAGGCGCGACTCCCTTCGCGCAGGCGCGCGCCTCCTCCCGAAGCTGCGAGCCCCATCACGACGCACCCAGGCTGTCAGGCGCATCGCGCGCCATCGCTTCACCGACGCCCATGCGACATCTCCTGGGGGCGGCGACATTCTACGAAGGGGTTCCTGTGTTGGGAACCCTAGCGGGCCTCTTATAAAAAAAATATTCTGGGCTAAATGAGCCCTGCCGAGTACCTGCAATAAAAAAGGGGGTGATGTGAAGGGCTGCACAGTATAAAAAATGGCCTAATTTTCAAGCCCATCTATACGGGCTTTGTGGAGTGTTAAAAAAAGAGGGGGGGGTCTGATTTAAAAAAAGTATTTTGAACAAAAAAAGGAGAGAGACGTTTCAAAAAAAATTGTGAAAAGCCGAGAAAAAATGTCAACGGCTTAAAAAATGTTTCAAAAAAAGGAAGAAAGCAGGAAATGCCGTTAAAAAAAAGGTTCACGGCTTAAAAAATGGTTTAGCGGAAAAAAATGTGAAACGGCTTTAAAAAAAGTGACGGCTTAAAAAAATATGAAAAGCTGCAAGAAATGTTTCGAGGATATTCATGTACCCCCTATTTATCTTGTCTTCTCCCAACTTGGTCGACGTCCATGTTTTCCGACAAGTATGGGAGAAAGGGGGAGTATATGTAGAGTCACATGTCTGTTCCATGATCCAGATTCAGACGCAGATATTCCTAGCCAATCAGATTTTCGCATACTCTATAAGTTATCAGATTCAGTCAGTTTCTTCATGCCCAATTTTAGACTCGATGTTCAGATTCCGAGTCCCGGTTTGTTGCGCAGTTGTTCAAACTCGACAGATTAGTCAGAGTCCAAGTTCGAGGCCCTCCATGTTTGAGTGACCCATTTTCGAGTTCTCCAGAGAGACTCAGTTTCAGACACACACGAGTTTGCGGTCATTTTCAGATGAGCACTTGTATGCCACCATTTGTTCGTGGTCCCCATCTTTCTTCTTGCTTTGTCGGCCAGAGTTTTTCATGTGAGCCATAGGGACTCCAGAGTATAAGACCATTCCCTATACCATGGTGGCAAGGGTTTTCATGTGGTATCATAGGTACACCAGAGTAGTGCATTATTCTCTGTGCCAGATGGGAGAGACCCAGTTCTCCGACGAGGAGACTATTTTCAGAATACATTCTCCAGCGATCGTGGACTCCGACGAGGATTGCACATCCACCACCTTTTTTCAATTAAACCCTTTTGAGAGATGGAGTAGTTGTCTACATTATTGTGGCGGGCCAGAGTACTCCTACGTGGAGACTCATTTTCCAGCCAGTGACTCTGACAGGCGCAGTTCAGAGCACATGCTCTCCGAAGAGGAGATTCAGAAGACTCACACTCCAGCTCGTTCGTCCTCCTCACCTGCACGGCATGAGAAGCATCGTCCTCGACTGCAGCAGTTGTGCGCGTTGGATTGATATTGTCTGTAGTGTCATGTATTGTGAGTTGAGTTTCTTTCTGTTTGTCCAAGCTGAGCATTGCATGCTCGAGCTTGAGGGGAAGTGTTGGAGTATTCGTGTAAGCGCCATATTGAGTTGTAGCAGGGTAAATGGATCCTGGAGAAGATCCATTTACCCCATCTAGTGTTTAGTCCCACATCATCCAGTGGTGGGACTTGGAGGCTCTGGGAAGGCTATATAAGGAGCCCCATACCTCCTGTATCCATTGAGAAAGTCAATAGATAAACACGCCCTATTTGAGGGTTCTCCCGTGGTTTCATCCCGCTCCTCAGGGTAGGGTTCCACGTTAAAATCCCGTTGTTCATTGTTTTATCTTTTCCATGTTACGCTTCCGCTTTATATTTCTTACCAAAGGAGATGCGGCCTGGAGAAGAACTGCGAGAGGGAAGATGCACCTCCAGCGACTGGAGTTGTTGCGCATGTAGATGAGGTCATCTCGCGCCGCTTGCGCGAGGGATTGAGCGTCGCCGTTGCCGTTGATCTTTAGAGATGGAGGAGGGCGGTAGTACAACCACCAGAGGATCTACCGTCGAAGGAAGTTGTGGAGAGGAGATGAGGAGTTGACTTCTAGAGATGTCGCAACCTTCTAGAGACGTGGCCTTCGCTGCCATCGCCTTCTGGAAATGCGATCTTGGAGATTTGCTGGGGAATCTCGTTGCCCCCCCAATTTTTTTAGGTTTGCGAAGACCGTTGCCTGTACTGATGCCGCCATCTTTCTGTTGGGATCCCGATGGGGAGAGAGAACCTGCGCATGAAGAGGAGAAGAGGACCAGGCACCATCGCGTGGACACGGTTGCGGCCTGATCGGATCATGCTGGAGATGGCAGGCCGACAAGGGTTTTGCCGTCGGAATATGGAGATGCGGTTGAGTGGCGACGAATAGAACATGACTCATGATGAGCATTGAGAAAAAAATAGCACTTCGATAGAAACCCTAGAACTTGAACAATGCCATGTATAATAATAATCAAGAAAATAACATCAAAATCGAATCTCGAACACATGATGAAAAAATAACTCCTTGAGAATCGATCCTGCTCTGATACCATGTTAGAAAACTTGAATGCGGAAGCGTATAAAAAATAAAGGATAAAGAACGATGAAGAACATGAGATTTTACGTGAACCTTACTCCTTAAGGTGCGTGATGAAACCATGGGACAAGGCCTCAAAGGGCCATATGTTGCATTCCGCTTTCTCTCTGTTACAAGAGGGTGAGGGGCTTCTTATATTGCACTCATTGAGTCTCCATATCCCACAGACGGTCGATGTGGTTCTAAACAACTGGATGTGGTAAATGGATCTTAGAGTGATATATATACCCATCTACAATAGAAGTGATGCATATACCTCAACAATAAGCAATATAAAAGATAACAAATATCTCAACAGTCCCATGCATACATCAGGAGGCATTACGAGATAGCTAGTAGCATCCAGCTGTGGAAGAGGAAATGACAACATTGGAGTTCAGAGGCACCTAGACCTTGTGCCCCTGCTAAGGCTTTTGTGGTCAAATGCAAGTAGGTTTTCTTAGTGAAGCAATGGTCAGATGGTAGAGAGATCAACATAAATCATGATTAGTGGCAAATAGGGGTCATAATATCGATATCGGTCAACCCAAAAAGGGATATATCGAGGATATACCAGGATATATCGATGAGCGATTTTCTACACACTTATATGTAAGAATGATGTGTATTTAGCACATAATACACATTAGATCACACATATCGTTTCTACCAACGTTGATTGTTGATTGTTGAGAGATATTAGAAAGGAAACGATGAAATTCAAACAATAACTTAGTGGAATATGTATAGATATTTCTATGTTCTGATGTACCATTTCTGTTATTTTATTTTTCTCATGTCTATGTTATGTAATTTACCCATAGGTCTGTCTTCTATATAAGAGAGCCTAGGGTTCCTGTAATAAATTGATTGTCTTTTTCTCCCAACATGGTATCAGAGCGGCGGTTCTAGACCAGAGCTCTCGTACCCTAACCCTAGCCCCACCTTCAAGCCCACGTGCCCCCTCCTCTGCATGTGCCGCCTCTCCCTCCTCTGCGCGCGCTCGCAGCCTTCGCTCGACTCCTGTGTCGGCCTGCACGCTCCCAGCCCCGCCCCTCCGCCGCAGGCCACCTGTGCACCTCCAGTCGCGGGCCCCCAGACCCGCATCGTCTGCGTGTCGTAGCTCTCTCACGCACACAAAGTGCGCCAAACGGTGTAACCTTATCCATCTACACGTGATTCAACATCTCCTCTCGCACAATCTTTGTCTCATTGATGGAGTTGGTTGCAGTTTGAGTCTACACATGCAACCAAATCCCCACATGTCCACGTAGACAACTTTCTTCACAGGTCTTCAGTTCCTAGTCTTTCTCCATCGGCGACATGTCAGAAAGTAAGGCTGATGTTCCATCTACCGACGCATTTAGAGGTCCATCGTCCATTGTCAAAATGGACAGAACAAACTATGAGCTCTGGGCTATGCAGTTCATGAGCCTTATGAAGTCGAGTGGTAAGAAGCATATTCTTACCAAGGATGAGCCATTGAAGAAGACTGGAGTAAATGTCTATTGGGAGGCTGATGATGCTTATGCCAAAGTTTGGCTTTTTGGTACATTGACGACTGAGATCGCTAATGATGTACTACATCAACCTACTACTAAGGCGATGTGGGATATCCTCCCAACATCATATTCTCAAGCAAGGAACGAGACAAAGATCCTCCAACTTCAGCATGACATATTCACAGTGAAGCAGAACGGACACCCGCTTCATTCATTGTATACATCCTTACGTGGGATGTTTAAGAAGCTCCATAGTTTTATGCCTCTAACGACGACTCCAGAGCAACGGAAGACATACAGGAATGCTATCATGGTCGGTGTATTCCTAGCAACCCTTGATTCGGAGTATGATGCTCCTAGCTCCCAGATTCTTACGGATGCCACTATTCCTCCAATGGAGGAAGCATTTCGCAGACTTAGCAGGATTACTGTTCCATCTACAACCGCTAGCCAGTCTTCCTCGGCTATGGCAGCCTCTCGAGGTCGAGGAGGATCTTCGCTTTCCCGTGGCGTGGACCTCGTGGTAGAGGAGGTTGGCTTCGTCAGCCATGTACGTACTGTCATCGACCAAGCCATACAGAGGACACATGTTATTCCAAGCATGGTTTTTCGGCTTCAGCCCGTGTTGCAGAGTAGGTTGAGCCTCATGTTGCTTCTTCTTCTTATTAGAGATTTGATGACTTTGTTGCTAGACTGCGGGATATCATGCCCCCTGCTTCTTCCTCTACTGGTGGTCAATCAGATGTTGCTGCCTCTGCATCTGCCAGTACATCTACAACGACCAGTACCTCAGGTAGTATTTTTGCTCTTAAATCCTGCCATGGCTTTGAGGTTACTGATTGGATTATGGATTCTGGGGCTACACACCATTTATGCGGAGACAGAGATCAACTTATATCCTATAGACAGGTTCCACCAAGAAGAACTGTTGTTATTGCAAATGGGACACATTCTCCAATCACTGGTCAGGGGGAGATATGTTTGACATCCTCCATGCGTCTACATAATGTGTTATATAACCTTGATTTCTCTATGAATTTGTTATCCATTAGTCAGATTACAAAAGATTTGCACTGTAGAGCTATTTTTGACCCATCATCTCTTGTTTTTCAAAACATCCTTATGGGCAAAGTGATTGGGTGTGGCCGTGAGTAGGGTGGTCTTTATCGTCTTGTTCGGACTCCCTATGCTGGTGCTTCCTCATTTGCAATAGGACATGTTTCTCCTTATACCTGACACCTGAGGTTTGGTCACCTCCCTCTTCAGAAGCTGTGTCATATGTTGCCTCATATTTCACCAGGTTCTTCTTTCCAGTGTGAGGCATGTCAGCTGGGAAAGCGTCATCGTTCTGCTTTTCCTCGTCATCCGAGACGGATCAGTAGCCCCCCTTTTGATTTATTTTATATTGACATATGGCGTTCGAGACGTGTTCCTGATCACCAGGGACACCATTTTTATCCGGTTGCTGTGGATGATTTTTCTCGCTTGTCTTTGGTATTTCCTCTGAAAAATAAATCTGAAACTGGGGATGTAATAAAAAATTTTATCAATGAAGTGCAGAATGTTTTCACTACCTCTGTGAAAATTGTGCGAACTGATAATGCTTTGGAATTTTATACTTGTGCTTTGTCCCACTTTCTTTCATCTTGTGGTATTATCCATCAAACATCTTGTGCTTACACTTCTCAACAGAATGGTGTTGCAGAAAGGAAACATCGCCATTTACTTGATGTCACTCGGACTCTTCTCGTTCAGAGTCGTACCCCACGTTCGTTCTGGGGCGATGCGTTCTCACACCATGCTACTTGGTCAACCACATGCCGTCGTCTGTCTTGGGTGAGAAAATTCCTTACTCTGTCGCTTTCCCTGAGAAAGAATTGTTCTCGCTCACTCCTCGTGTGTTTGGTTCTGTGGCTTTTGTCCACCAGTTGCTTCCAGGTCTTGACAAGCTCTCTCCTAGAGCTGTCAAATGTGTGTTTGTTGGGTACTCGAGGACCTAGAAGGGATATAGGTGTTATGATCCATTGCGCAAGAGATACTATATCGGTGTAGATGTCACATTTTTTGAGTCTGTCATGTATTTCTCTCCTATAGGTGATAGATTGGCTTCGTCGGAGTCTGATAAGGGGGTCTACGTGCCTCCACCACCTGTGAGTCAGTCACCACCTGTGAACCCCCGAGGATCCGGGTACCCGTTAATCACACATTCACACTATTATTTTCACATGAGATCGTATTAAGTTACAGAAAAATAGGGAAATTTTTCGCGCTGCAATAATTTCATCTGACATTCACATCAACATTTATAACCACAAGCTTGTAGAACAATTGTCACCAAAATCTCATTATATTAACTTCCATATATTCTACAACATGTACAAAGTTTGACAGTACATACAATATACCAAAAGTCTGACTGAAGAGAAAGAAACATACTACATTATAAACCGAACCAAAAACTGGCACCAAATACCTTACCGTCGAGTATAAACTTTATCTCCTGAAATCATCAACCCGCTACTGTGCTAAAGGCTCCTTGCCTGCCATGCGTGCAAGGAAGAAAAGGCATCAGCGGGCACTGGTACTTCCCATAAGTATATATATAAATAACAGGCATTTAATATTTTCAAAAGCAACAAGTAGAAAGGCGAGAACAACTCAAATTAAAATTTAATTCTACTTGCAAATGTAAAAGGTTTCCAAATTTCTAGTAAGCACCTCTCATGATTAGCTATTATCCCAACATTTCCCACATAAACATATTTCTATGGTAACTCATTGATCATGAGTATGTATATTTTATTCTCATATTATTCAGAGATCATATTTGTGGATTTTGATGATGGGAAAGGTGAGATGAGAAGATATAAAGATTTATTAAATTCTTAAGTCTAGTGGATAGTCTGTGGTCTTGGTTCTTGTGAAACCTCACACTATGACTCTAAGACTTGGAGAATGTCTTAGGGTTGGGGTGCCTTCGTAGGCATGCGGTGTTGTATAATGCATCCTAACTAAGTTTCCAACACGTCCACTAGCTTAATGAGATTTCGAATTAGATTATAGTCTTTTCCATTTACTCAACTTTAATTGTAATCCCTTAAAACCTTAAGTGCAACTGTCTCAGATGTAACTCTAGATGATGTGGATATAGAGATGGATGATCTGGATGTAGAATCAGTCCCTTCAAACCTCAGTAAAACATTCTTAAATGTAACTCTAGATGATGAAGATATAGATATGGATAATCTGGATGTAGAATCGCCAAGTCTGTTGGCGAAAGAAAAACTCAAGCGGTGAAGAAACCAACAAAAGGGCTCTTCCGTCTCGCCCCCTAATTGGAAGGACGGTCCAATAGAGGGATAGGTCTGCTCCCAAACTACGCCACTGAGACGGGTGAGAGGAACTTCCCGGAAAAGTCACTCTAGAAAAACAGCCCGACCGGTAACGGGCAACCGAGCTCGTACGTAAAACTGAAAACCAAGGATCCCCCGCCTGGGTATCCTAAAACAGAGGGTCAGCGGAAACGGTCTAAAATCGGGATCCCAACGATGCGTAAAAACACTGCGAGCTCGGGTAAAAACCGAAAAGGGACTGGGATCCTAGACCCGCGCACTTGGCGGCCGCTGCCCTATCTGGGCTTCCTATCTCCCGCCCAGTTGAGGGTCACCGCGCCCTCGCACGGTCAAGTGTAAGGGTTACTATGACCGGCAATCTTGATTATAAGGCACTATTGATTTACCCATTCCTTTAAACCTTCATCAGATTCTCCTATAGATGACTTATAGGTCTAGATGTTTGTCTCAATTTTTTTTCAAGAGACTAATTTGAGGGTTTCTAAATATAATACTCATGAATTCATTGTTGGTGTCATAAAAGAAGAGATCTAAGATTGGTATTCCAGATTATGACATAATCAAAATTTTATCTATTTAAAAACTAATAATCCACATAGTCAACCTTCCCCCATAATGTGGAAAAAGAAGCTTGGTTGGTGTTTGATTAAGAGAATACACTTGCTTTGCATAGCATTCAGACTCCAGTAATTTTAGAAGTCTGAACTGTTTGTTTTATTTGTTCTGGGCAATAGTACAAATATACTAATATATACGTGCCCTATACATTTCTAATTATTTATGTGCATTCCTACTTATTAAAATGGCATTGGTGCAAATTCTGATCATCTTTACTAGTATTATGCTTTAGTGATGATCCATATTTATGATTTATTTATATATTGATATTTCTTCTTTATGAATAATCTGGGTCATGGATATAATAACAAGACAGTGGTGGAAAACTTGAATATAATTAACATAAACTATGGATTTGACGGCCAGAATGTAAAAATTTCTTTATAATTATCACAACATACACTAAGCAGAACTAACTAACCTCCTTAACTAAATCAAGTATCAATTTTTGAGTTTTGTTTATAATTAACTATTAAAGAAACTGGGTGGTAAGCATTTTTGCCCAAATCAGTCAACAACAGTGATGATTTTTTTATATTTTTTTTCTATTAACATATGATTACAACAGTCATTCCTATAGGAGATCAAATTCCTAGTCAGACTTGCTGAAATTTTGGATTCTTATCAATTCTTACAAAGAAATTAATTTACCAAGATACTCAAGAACCAACCACCATTCACTGTGACATTATTCGTGCATTCATAATATTTTTTCTAAAACCCTTTATCATACAGGGTCTACAAGATCTCCAGGAAAAACTCGTGGTAAACTGAAAATTCAATGTATAGCAAAGACAATATTTTAATCTCACACAAGATGAATATATATTCTTCCACCATCAGTATATAGCCAGTATACCTACACACACATATATATTCAGAGAATGTTATTCTATTCCTGTCAATCAATACTTTCAATTGAAATAATGATCTCTAAATATAACAAGTGATACCTTTTTGATAATAGTAAAGAAATTGTTATCTATCAATATTTCAGAAAGCGTGAAGATACATTCCAGAACTCCCAATGTTCAGCTTAAACTCATAATGCAAAGATCAAGGGACGGTCTTTGTTAAATTCTGGTTCTTACTAAAGTTAAGTGTTGGAATGGTGAAAACTTGTATGATAATCTCATGCATGGCTATCATGGGAGTGAAAAATGGGATTGTAAATACAATCAAGTGAAATGAGCATGCATGGCAGCAAGGGAGAGGGGAGGGATGTACCTGTGATCTCTCCAATTTGGAGAAAGAAAATCTTTGCATGCAGTGGCTGCAGCTGGAAGGGTTTGGAGGAGAGCAACAACAGCTCAATCAGTTGGGGGAAAAGAGCAACAAAATTCCTCCAGAGAGCTACTGGATAGCAGGTTCTAATGGAGAGAGAAATGGGGTCTTCATTGGTGAATAATGGAGAGAAAGAAAAGAAATGCAGAAAAACGAAGAGGGGAAGAGTTGGGATTTTGTTGGAAAAAGAAGAGGGATAATTGGGGGGAAAATATAGATAGAATTGTACCTTAATAAGGTTTCCTGCAGCAGCTAATGTCATAGAGAGTTCCTCAGCAGTAGGCATCAACTTCAATCAAGAGGAGAGAAAGATGGAAAAGGGGAGAGAACTTTGCCCCCACGGCTGGAATTTGAGAGTATTGTGGGCAAAAACGAGAAGGGTTTGGGGGTATTTAAGGGTGTTTTGTTGATAGAATTTAGGGAGATGATTCTCCTTTATGATGACAAGTGGAAGTCATAAAAAGAACAAGTGGGGGTAGCATTTAGAGACCATACGACTGCTGTCTGTACAACTGTACAGACAACATAATTTAGTTCTTTAGATTTTTTTTTACAAATTCTAGTCTCTTTGTTTCATACTCTTAAAAATCTACCGTACCCGCACCCTGGGTGTCGGATTTCGACGCACCGTATCTCGAATTGATCGTCTCAGAGTGACGGTCAATATGAGTATAATATTGATATACTTCTGATCGGGTTTTGAATACCCGAAATTTCAAGATACGGTTTCGGTTTGGGTTAAAATTTTATGGTTTTAAAATATCAAACGACCTTCGATTGACGAACAGTCGATTCCGTTGATTTTGTTTCGTCAAATCGGATCTAATGATGGTCTCGGTTCGTTTTGCGGTTTCCGAATTTGCGTCGTGGCTTTTCACGGCACACGATTCGATGCGATCGATTTTTGGTTGATTTCGCCCGAACGACTTATAATTCCCAATCAATTGGTCGATTTGAGTCATCAAATGCCGATTGAAAACTTTATTGGATTAAACGGACCCTAATTGGGTCGGGTTCGGGTTTGGTTGGAAATCGGATGTTACACCACCACCTCCTCCACCACCACCACCTCCTCCACCACCTCCTATTGTTCCACCATTACCTAACTTGTATACCCGTCGGACTGCTTCTGCTCATGACCCACGCCCATCAGTCACTACGCCCCATATTTGTTCTGATAACATTATTTCTAACGATGGGTCTGAAGATTTGTCTGTGCAGAGTTCATTGCAGGGGGATAACTTACAGATGCAGGAGGTGCCCGATGATCTGGATATACCTATTGCTGTCCGGAAGCAGAGGCGGTCTTGTGCTTCTTATCCCCTTGCTTCTCAGGTTTCCTTTAACCGCCTATCGGGGGACTTTCAGAGATTTGCAGTGGCTCTATCTGTCGTGGACATTCCACAGAATCATCAGGAGGCCTTGAAGGATGGCCGCTTTTAGCTACGGAAGAGGAAATGGCTGCACTGCGATCACGTAGTAGCTGGAGTTTGGTATCACCAACTCCTGAGTGTCTATTGTCAGTTGCAAGTGGGTCTTTACTGTCAAAGATAATGCATATGGCAGCCTCGATCGCTACAAGGCACGATTAGTAGCACGGGGATTTACTCATACTTACAGAGTTGTTTACTTGGATACGTTTTTTATTCAGTGGCTCGGCACTCTACTCTCTTTGTACTTCTTACAGTTGCTGTGGTACGTGATTGGCCTCTGTTTCAGCTAGATGTTAAAAATGCCTTTTTGTATGATGATCTATAGGAGGAGGTTTACATGCAGCATCCACCTGGGTTTGCTGCTGAGGGGAAGTGTCAGCAGGTGTATAGATTACATAAGGCAATATATGGCCTTAAGAAAAGTACAAGGGCATGGTTTCAGAAGCTCTCAGATCTGATTGAGAGACAAGGTTTCAAGAGGTCAAATGCAGACCATTCACTCTTTGTGCAGAAAACACCTAAAGGTACCGTTGTCATTATGGTATATGTGGATGGCATACTTGTTACATGAGATGATGTGCAAGGGGTAAAGATGGCAAAAGAATTTCTGGGCCGTCAAAGAATTTCTGACTTTGTTACCAAGGATCTTGGTATTTTAGGGTACTTCGTAGGGATGGAATTTGCTACGAATGCGTAGGGTCTTATGATGACCCAAAGGAAATATGTTACAGACATGCTTGCTGAGACAAGTATGATTGGGTGTCGACCATCTAGTACACCAATGGATCCTAGTATGAAGTTATATGATGATGATGATACAGAGGAGGTTCGCAGAAGAAGATACAGAGAGATGGTTGGAAAGCTCCTCTATATCACTATTACTAGACCCGATATCTCCTTTGCAGTGAGTCGGGTTAGTCAGTTCGTGGAGCATCCCCGACAGGTTCATATGGATGCTATATACATGATTTTGAGATATTTAAAATCTTCTCCAGGTGTAGGATTTTTATTCAGGAAGGGAGCAACTATTTCCTTGTCTGCATGTGCCGATGCAAACTATGCAGAATTCCCCAAGGAAAGAAAGTCTACTTCTGGCTTTGTTGTGTTTGTGGGCAGTTCTCTTGTGTCTTGGAGAAGCAAGAAGCAAACAATGGTGGCTAGATCAAGTGTTGAATCAGAATACAAGGCTATGGCTCAAGCAAGCACAGAAATGATGTGGGTGCAAGCAGTGTTAGCAGATCTGCACATAGACGTACCTCTCCCCATGTAGCTACAGTGTGATAATCAGGCTGCTTTATTCATTGCAAATAATCTTGCATTCCATGAAAGAACCAAGCACATTGAGGTGGATTGCCATTATACTAGAGATATGATCCAGAAGGGTTTGATTTCTACCTCTCATGTCATTGCAGGAGAACAAACAAAAGATATCTTTACTAAGGCATTTCTCAGGGTACCATTTCGGAAGTGTTCATCCAAGCTGAGCATGATCGATATCTATGCTCCATCTTGAGGGGGAGTGTAGAGATATTTCTATGTTCTGATGTATCATTTCTGTTATTTTATTTTTCTCATGTCTATCTTATGTAATTTACCCATAGGTCTCTCTTCTAAAGAGAGCCTAGGGTTTCTGAAATAAATTGATTGTCTTTTTCTCCCAGCAGAATCAAATCATGAAGGTGCATTTATCACATTAATCTTACATTACATCGCATACTATATATTAACAAAATACCAAGCTATATCAAGTATCATATGAACAAGCTAATCGGTATATATGTATGCACACATTCCTTGATCACCTCTAGAGTTGTTTCATCTCATCATAAAAGGATGTGAAGCCCCCTCTCCACCGTTCAAGTTCCCCCAACCAAAAAATATATAAATCTTAATGTGTTTTAATACAATGAATAGTTACAAAAATAAAATTCCAAACAAAGAGATAATTTTTTTTAACAATATGTGATGCTGAGCAGGCACCATATCTGTGGTATTGGTCGATATCGACTGATATTTGGGAAAATTTGTAATGAATTCTTTAATTTTAGACCAATATGAGAGAAATTAACATTTCACTGATTTCTTGCGAGATATTAGGTGATATCCTGGAACTTGATATATATACCCGGATATTGATACCCTCCCTCTAGTGATACCAATATATCGTCGTGATATTTTAACCATGTTAGAAATCAGTAATTTGGTTATTTATTTGTATTGGATTTGTTCCAAATGTGTTAATATATGGAGTGGCTAGAAAATCTCAACAAATCAACTTTTAAAGCTTAAAGAATAAAAAATACCTTCCAAGCTTCTTTCCTTATAAAACAAGCAATGAAGTCAACTAACATAGTTGATATCGATGATAAAGTATCAATATCGACACCGTACCGATAATATAACTCGAAGTGATGGAAATTTTGCACTAAATACTTAAAATTTCATCAATATCATTGATCTTGATGAAATTATAAGTATCTAATGCAAACTTTCCATCATTTTGCTCAGGGTTTCCTGAGGTGTGGAGAAAGGCCAACATCGCATGGCTCGTCGGGTTGGATTGTCCCACATTCTGGAGAGATTTTAGATCGGTTTAGTTTTGAGCACAAGGACAACGACTATCCCTTTGTGTCGGTATGGGCGATTTGGTGCGCCAAAAACAAGGCCATTTTTGGAGGGCGGTCATTGTATACAGAGAATGTAATTGAACACTGTAGGACGCTTTGTATGGCATGCCATTCTCCTCTTGTGACTCTTCGATATGTTGCGATCTTTAGATTGGTTGTTATTTTAACTAGATGTCATGAACGCTTTTCTATATGGAAACATGCATGAAGAAGTATATATGCAGCAACTACCTAGGTTCACTACTAAGGGGGTGTATTAAAAGATATGCATACAACATGAGACTATTTATGGACTTACTCAACTCCCAAGAGCACAGTTTTGGAAGCTCTCAGTCATGATAGGATGATAGAATGATAGAGTAATAAGGCTTCACCAAATCGATTGCAGATCATTTACTATTTGTACACAAGATAACAAGATCTACTATCATCATTTTAATGTACGTAGATGACATCCTTATTAAAGGAGATGACACACATGGCGTTAATGAGACAGAAGAATTGCTTGGATAGCAGTTTATAACTAGGGATTTAGGGGAGCTTGGATACTTTCTTGGCTTGGAGTTTGCCAAAAATCATGGAGGACTTGTAACAGGTCAAAGAAAATGCATGACTGATTTTATAAACTAGGATAGTTGATTGTAAAACCTCCACTATTCCTATGGATCCTAGTATGAAACTTGAAGTTGGAAATTGTCAGGATGCCTCCTTTCTGAAAGCTTGTCACACAGGTTGATATCCCAATTAGATATTCGGAGGCATGCTTATAGTGGAACCTGGGTTGGCCTACTTTACATCCTTGTTGGTGATATATGATCATGACATAGAAGAGGTCGACGAAAGAAGGTACATGTAGCTCGTTGGGAAGCTTCTTTATGTAACCATTACCAGACCAAATATCTCCTCTATTGTGACCAAAGTCAACAAGTTCATGGAGCATCTACTACAAACCTACATCGATGCCGTCACAATGATTCTTAGGTACCTAAAGTTCTCACCAAGTACATGGTTGTTCTTCAAGAAGGGGACATCCCTCGATATAACATGATGTGCATATGCATTCTATGTTAGCTTAATGAAGAAAGAAAGTTAATCACTATTTTTACTGTTTTCATTAGTAGTTGTCTTGTCTCATGGAAAAGCAAGAAGCATAGTGTAGTGACCAAATCAAATGTTGAATTTGAGTGTAGGGTCATGGCTCAGGTTAGCGTTGAGATGATGTGGGTTAGGTATTACTTGAGGTGCCTCTTCCTATGCAGTTTTTGTGTGACATTCAGGTTGCTTTATTCTTTGCCAACAATCTCGCTCCATGAGAAAACCAAGCACATTGAGGTAGATTATAATTACACCAAGGACAAGAAACAAAAGGGATATATTTATACCTATTGTGTCAGTTTAGCATACAAACAACATATGTATTCGTTAAAGAACTGTCTAGGGGACCATTCTAGAATTGTTCATCTAAGCTGAGCATAATAAATATATAAGCTCTAGCTTAAGGGGCATTATTATAGTAATTAGACTTTGTAGCAATATGCCATATTCCAACTGTTGGTTTCATTTTCTATGTGTAGCCCAACATGGCGATGCTCTTTTTATCCTAAGGTTTCCTCTCTATATAAAAAGAGCCATTGAGTACAAAATTAAGTATTCTCTTCTCTTTTTTCCTTTCTACAAATATCAATCTAAATAATTTTATATTATAATGTATATTATAGTTATAACTATTGTATGAATATATATATATATATAATCCTTAACAAGATTTTATTTTATTCCTAATTTTTTATAAAATTATTTTCCGGGTCAACCCTTCAGGAGTCCATCAACTAGAGCATGCCAACCCCTTTTATTGTGAGCTAGGCTATGCAACAAATTTAACAATAATGACAACATCAACAAGCAAACTATTGATTTCATCATCCCAATCCCCAATCACTTCATCTCTACTCGTAGGTGTTGACCCAACGACTACTCGTCTCCCACAACCGCTAATACCCGTTGTGGCAAGGACCATCCATCAACCCAATCACCATTGCCCGCACCCATCCCACCTCCTTTTCTCCAGTAACATACTCGATTATGATGATAAATAGGGAGAAGAAGAGGTTAAAATAAGGAGAAGCCATCAACCATCGAGTTTTGTCCTACGATCAAACCGCCATTTCCCTTCCCCTCCGCGACGTTGCTCTATCGTGTTGATGTTCTCCATATATTTCGCTCAAGGATTGCCTACATCTGCGGTTTCTCCAGCTCTGACTTCGAAGCTCGCCCGAGAGGGGCTAGCTTTACCTAACCATCGCCCTTGACCCAACCACACTCGATCCTAGCTCGTGACGCATCTCCAATAACGTGCCACCACACTACCGTTGTACACGACCCTCCTTCGCTCCCTTGTCGGCATTGTTCCGCTATGAGGGGAACATTGCCATCACACTTACCCTTGGCCCTTGAGACAAGGGCTTTTTTTGCAAGTCTTTTTAATTTTTATCATTTTTATTTATTTTGGGATAAATGCGAACTCATAAAATAATTTTATGCAAAATTTCTATTTTCAATTACTTTAATACTGTGAATTTCACCTTTTATTTTAATATTTTCATTTATTACAATTTAGTCCCTAGAAGGACTTCTTTCAAATTAGGAATAACATAAATAACTTTCTACAATTTACGTAATTCAATAAACATTAAAAATACAAGTATATCGGAAAATTATCTTTTATGTCCAAGCAAACCTTGACCCTTAAGTTTTAGAACTCCTCTCATTTTGGTTCTGAAACAGAAAATTAAAAATAGGCCTTTGGAACTCAAAAAATGATGAAGAACTTCTCCCACTTTAAGTAGGGTCGACTACATGGATTCTTGCTCAAATCCATGTTGAAAGATCTGACTATTTTTTACGCTGGTTGTCGGCTACCTAATGCAACCCCCACAAGGTGGGATTTGAACCCTAGCCTTTTGGATGGTAGGCACACTGCACTATCACCAGACCATTGGAAGTGGACACTTAAAAATTCATAAAAGAAATAGTAGAAAAATGAAAAATCCTCAAAAAATTCCAATAGAGTCCTGAAAATATCAAGGATGTTGGATCTCTTTGGTATTGATTAGATCCTCACAATCAACAGGAGAAAGTTAATTTTTGTGCCTTTTGGATTATCTCCAAAGGAGGTAGATAAGTGTGGTAGCATTATTGGTACTCCTACAACCAACTTCTCGCTCCATTACATGGATCTCATTGTCATATAAGAGGCTTACACCTTCATTATGGATTCCCTTGATTGAGAAAATGAAACAATAATTTTCTAGTTGGAAATCGATCATGTTGTCGAAAGGCGGTAGGCTTGTGCTTTTGTACTTGGTTCTGGTTGTCATACCCATCTTCTTTCGTACATTTAGGCTCGTGCCCGTGGGTTTACACTAGAATTTGGAGAAAATTATGCACAGATTCCTTGGGGCTAGTGTAAGCCATAAAGCTCATACTATGTGCTCGTTGCTTGGGACACTATTATTAAGCCTAGGATGTGCATCAGACTCGAGGCAAATTGAATTAAAGAGTTGAATCAAGATTTTCTTGCGAAATGGATTATATGGATATGGGGACCTTTATAGGACTTATTGGTCAATTTGTTGCATGACATAATTGGAGTGGATATGAGCCTGAATGTTGTCACTGGTGTTATCTTACAACCTCCTATTTTCTAGTGGGGGATGTGCGAAGAACTATTGATGGTGAGGCAGAAGTTGAGGTTGGTTTTCGGAGCAAGGACTTCGTTTCATTTCTTGAGGATGACTAGACAAATGATGGGAGTGGATCGCTACCTCATGTTGTTTCCCCTTGCCATTGACCAGGATATATGCATTGCAGAGGCTTGGGAAAACAGTGTTCGGTGCCCCGTATACATGGCTTTAAGGTTGCAGAAGATGGTAGTCAGTACTCGGTCGGTCGGGTCACTGAATAAGGATTAATCAGTTGGGCGACTAATCAGATTTAGTTGGCCTTTAGTCAATTTCGAATTTTTTTAATTATATATATAAACTATTTTTTAGTTTATATATATAATTAAAAAAATTCGAAATTGACTAAAGGCCAACTAAATCTGATTAGTCGCGCAACTGCTGATTAATCCTTATTCAGTGACCCGACCGACCGAGTACTGACTACCATCTTCTGCAACCTTAAAGCCATGTATACGGGGCACCCTTGTATAGATGGATACAAAGAAAGGAAGTAGAGGAGGCTTTGAAGGATATGAGACCTGGAAAAGGTGTAGGACCGGATGCCATCCCTGTAGAAGTATGGAGAGTGTTAGGTGAGCGTGGTTTGACTTGGCTTACGAATCTATTCAATGTTATTTGGCGAAGCAAGAAAATGTCTGAAGATTGGAGGAGTATTATCAGTATCGTATTGCCTCTTTATAAGAATAAAGGAGACATTCAAAATTGTTCAAATTATAAAGGTATCAAGCTGATATGTCACACTATGAAAATTTTGGGAGCGTGTGATCGAAAGAAGGTTGAGGCAAATTTCCAACGTAAAAGAAAACCAATTCGGATTCATGCCAGGTCGCTCAACGACTAAATCCATCCATTTGCTCAGGAGAACAATGGAGATTTATAGAGCTAAAAGGAAGAACCTCCACATGATCTTTATTGATTTGGAGAAGGCTTATGATTCTGTCCCACGAGAGATATTATGGAGAGTGTTGGAGAAGAGACAAATACCTGTCCTATACATTAACCTCATAAAGGACATGTATGATAGGGCTTTATCTTGTGTAAGGACCCCATCTGGGAAGACTGGATATTTTGACATCAACATTGGTTTACATCAAGGTTCTGCTTTGAGTCCATTTCTTTTTACTTTGATTATGGACGAGTTGACCAGTCACGTTCAGGATGAGTTACCTTAGTGTATGTTATTTGCTGATGATATTGTGTTAATTGACGAGACTAGAGATGGAGTAAATGAGAAGCTTGAGGTCTAGAGACATGAGTTGGAGACTAAAGGATTTCGTATAAGGAGGTCTAAGACGGAATATATGGAATGCACCTTTGATGGAAGCAATGATGAAGGAATCGAGGTGAAGATTAGTAACGATAACATTCAGAAGAGAGATTCCTTTAGATATTTGGGATCTATTCTGCAACATGATGGGGAAATTGATGGAGATGTTACTAATAGAATAAATGCAGGCTGGCTAAAGTGGAAAGGAGCCTCTGCTGTTCTCTGTGATAAGAAAATTCCTTTAAAGATAAAGGAAAGTGTTACAAAGCAGCCGTTAGACCTTCTATGCTTTATGGATCTGAATGTTGGTTTGTGAGCCATAGACATGTGCAGAGAATGAATGTAGCAGAAATGAAAATGCTAAGGTGGATGTGTGGACACACACGTAAAGATCGGTTTCGGAATGATGCAATCAGAAAGAAAGTTGGTGTAGCTCCGATCGAGGATAAAATGCGAGAAAACCTCTTAAGACGGTTTGGACATTTGCAAAGAAGATCAACTGATGCACCAGTTAGAAGATGCGAGTGTTGGGATGTTGAACAGGCTAAGAGAGGGCGAGGACGGCCCAAGAAGTATTGGAAAGAGACCATACAAAGGGATCTTAGTTTTGTGGATATAAGCCCGGGATTGGCCCAAAATAGATCTAAATGGAGGCGAAGAATCCATGTAGCCGACCCTACTTAATTGTGGGAAAGGGCTTTGTTGTTGTTGTTGTATAGATATAAACTATTTTTTGTACTTATTCCTAAGTGTTCACATTGATTTGTACATTTTCTATACTAATCATAATGAAATAAAAGAAGTAACTGAATTTAAATAAGACATCAATCATATAATAATAAATATGCTTTTAAAAAAATCGAAAAATAAATAAATAAAATCTCTATGCAAAAATTGGTCGACTTGTCGGCCTAGTCAGTTGACTAGCCTGGCTGAGTAGTCGGTTGACTGATTCTTGACCTATTAGTCAATAGTCAGCTGACCACCCATCGTCGGTCGAGTTTTACAATAGTGCATTACTATTTGGAGTCGATGAGTTACCCTGGAGATGTTTGTCACTTCGGTTGGTAGGGATGGTTGGAAGTAGGGTGATGGGGTTCTCATTAAGAAAAGCATATAGATTCCTTAATGTACAGCTCATGCATGGTTCTGGATGCAAATGTCACCACCTATAGGATGATATAGCGATCTCTTGATCCGGTTAAGGTAAAGATATTTCTGTGGCAATTGAAGAATGGCGGGTCACGATTGTTATATGAAAGGTACTGTAGTGTAGGAGGCTCCAAACCTCGATCATCTTCATAATCATTCTCAACACTCTCATCAGAATTCAGTGCACTGTGAAGTGGATTTAATGAAAATGCTTATGGTGATATACATGTCAGTGGTATGGATTATGTTTAGATATGTGGATGCCACAAACTTCTTAAATTTTGGCGTAGTATGGATTGAAAGGATGAACCCATGTGTTTTATATTTGATTACATCCTTTATTGCTCAACTTTTGACAAAAACGATGTGATATATTCAATGGAAGACTTCAACTTCTAAAATAAGGGGTGTTAAAATGTGAATAGTTTTAAAATCTTGTTAATAAACACTGTAAATCTCATATCCAACGTAATCATAATCGTTTTCACATGTCCTCCTTTGGAACAAACTATATTGTCACCATTCATAGTTTTTTAAGTGATGTTATACAAACATGTCACATATGAAGGCAATTCTTAGTGATGTTAAAGTTGTCATTCTTAGGGATGTTAAAGTTGTCACCTCATGTTATCGTGTTAGGAGAGAATCTGAGGAGCCACCTTGCACATATTGAAAGATGGGGGTTTCATTCAGACTACTAGGTGCCTACTCGTCTTGCCTATCACCTCGTCACCTCTCGCTTCATTAGATGCAACCTTACCTGCATTTAAGTTTTATAAGTTACGTATATGTTAATAATATAACTTAGATATAATAAAGCATAACTAATATATCTTATAAAAACAATATATTGTACAAGTTCCCCCTATATATTCTATATATTTTTAAGTGATGGGTTATAGATTTATGCATGCATATGTGATTTTTAACTAATGAACTGATTGTTTGTTATTCATATCTTGGCATCAAATTTTAGCAAATTGCGACCAAAATGGTCGATATCTATGCCTTGAGTGGGGTTGATAGAAGGAAATGTAACCGAAATGGCTAAAATTTTGGTTGAATTTATATTGAAATGTCGTTTCGGTCGGTCACTTGTATGGTGACCTAAACTGATATTTAAAGCCTTGATTTATATGCTACCAGTCTTCTTTTATAAATGTATCTAGTATAATAACTTGTATGGTTGACAGTTCACAATCATTTAAATCATTGTTATCCTATAAAATATAAATTTATACTCTCAAGTTGTCATTTAAAGCTATTTATTACATCCATATTTGACAATTACGTTTATGATAAACCAAACAGAAGAAAGGATGTATTTTATTATGGGAGACAAAATGATTATTTTGCTTTTATTCATTAGTATGTGGCCCTTGCGGGACCTAGTATATAGGTGATGTCTAAGTTGAGCTAAGAATGGTTTGTGCTCATTTTCTGGATGTGCAATGGCTGGTTGGCGGTGACTTCAATGGCAACCCATTTGCGAGGATCGATCCTAGAGTATGGGGGTCCAGATTTTGGTTCTGTGAGGTATACAGATTTTATGGGGGAATGTCTTTAGAGGTTGCGAATGTGACCAACACCTTGTGTACCTGCGGAGCTCTTCGTCACAATCACACTTTGATTATTTTCTTTCTTATGTACAGTTGATGGAGTTGCTTCCCTTAGCTTCTGTCAGTTCTATGCGGTTACAATAGAAGCACACAGGTATCTGCTAGGACTATAGTATTGGATGTCGTGTTACTGGGTTGTTTAGCTTCGATCGATCTTGATTGGAGGAGGTTGGCTTCAGGGAGAGAGTTTCTCAGCTCTGGAGAGATCTATGCGGCTGGCTTGGCTTCCATGATGATGGTGGAGAGCTAGAGGTGCTTTGATGTATGCTGATGCAGTTCAAGAAGGAGGTGTGGCTTCAACACATGGAGAGGAGGGAACGTGCCCAGTTGACTCGTCTTAATGTTGTGGAGGACTCCAGAGCAGGGTTCATGAAAGCAGCATGCGTATACGTTCAGACATGTCTCCGAATATTGAATAAGCGGTATATGTGGGGGCATATGGGTATATGTGGTTGTGTGCAGCTTTAGCTCCACTTCTCTTTGTCTTAGTGGTAGATGTGTTGTCCATGATGGTCAATCATGTAGTGGATGGTCATTTCTGTGATAGTTCTAGATGTAGTGACATATTAGTTATGATTTTTCAGTATGTAGATGACACTGTTTACTTTGTTGAGAGTGGAGCCAAAGCAGCGGAGGGGAATGTTGTTGTCTTGGACATATTTGTGGAGATTTCAGGCCTATGGATAAATGGTGGCAAGTCAGTTGTTTTTTCTTTCGAGATAGAGGTGGTGGAGATCGCGGTCCACACCAGCATCCATGGAACTTAGATCAGGTCTATGCCATGGGTGGGTAGTTGAGGTAGTGCGACTAGGGGTCGGTGGTTAAGAAGATGGAGTGAAGTTCGGTGGGTGTCTTAACTCTCTCACAGGGTAAGGGGTGTTTCTTGGTTTCTTGGAGGTAGAGGCAGTTCTGTTAGTTATCCTGATGCTTTTCTTGTCCTTTAGGGTGCTCCCTATTAGCGTGTGGGGGAAATTGGAAGGTTTGATGCACATATTCTTTTGGTCTAGTAACGATGATGAATAGGGGGTGTCGTTGGTATGTTGGAAGACTGTAGTGCTAGAGGAGGAGGATGGTGGCAGTTGGGGTGAGGAACCTAAGGGAAATGAATAGGGGCCTTGCCTGCAAATGAAGTGGGTCACCCGTATTTGGAGGATAGGTATGATTTGCTGACTCAACTGCTTTGCATTATTTGTGGTGTGTCGACAGATATGTTTGTAGGGATCGTATGCGCCCCTTCGAACTTGTAGAGGGAATTTACTTATTGTTCGGACTATTGCTCATCTCTTAGACAACATTTGAGTGAGGGAAGATCTATGCATTTCTAGCTTGACGACTGGACGAGCCAGAGAGTTCTGTCTGACCAGTTCCCTAGGCTCTTCGCTTTGGCGGGAGATAAAGGGGCTCTTGTGTTGAGACTTAGGATGGGGATGGTTAGGGTCCTCATTTTCACATTGAGTTGTGTTGGAGTATTTGGTTGTGTGCCTATTGAGTTGTAGATGGGTAAATGGATACCTCCAGGTTCCATTTACCCCATCCAGTCTTTAGGCCCACATCTACCAGTTTGAAGATGTGGAGACTCAGTGGGGGCTATATATAGACCCCCATACCCCTGTAGTCAAATGAGAAAAAGGAATGCAATATCTGGCCTTTTGAGGCCTTCTCCCGTGGTTTCATCCTGCTCCTTAGGGAGTAGGGTTCCACGTAAAAATCCTTCGTGTTCTTCCATGTTTTATCTTTCTTGATCTTATGCTATGTTTATCATTTAGCTTCTGCATTTTCTATTTTTTAACATGGTATCGAAGCGAGTTTGATTCCCGAGGTGTTTATATTAGTTCATTATTTTATTCGAGATTCGATTTGTGTTCTTGAATATCATTATTCTGTTCAAGTTTTATAAGTTCTAGGGTTTCTATTGGAACCCCAGTTTCTGGAGATGTTATCATGCCTGTTCAAAATTCCTCGGAGCACTTACTCAGCTTTGAAGATTCGGTGTTGCGGCGAAGTTCTTGTCCGCAACCCTCTTTCGAAGTGATGAAAACAACGAACTTCCAAGTTGCGGCGGCGACAGATCTCCCTGCACATCTAGAGGTCACAACTCCATGGCAACAAGGTTGCATGCGTGCTTTTGCACGATTTTGAAGATCATAAACAAGATGCTCCAGAACATCCATGGCAAAAGGTCTATTGCCTCTAGTTCCAACGAAGGCGGCTGCGTGTATCTTCATCATCTCCTCTTCCAGGAGCATCTCCACTGTGGTAGTGGATCTCCATGTCCATGCGAACACATCTCGAAATGCCAGGCACGCGATGCCAGGCGTGCGAGCCCTTCTCTCCGAGGCACGCGAGCCTTCTCCTCCATTTTCTGGCATCTCCCACCAGATCTACTCCAAGGCAGTGCGAGGTAGGCCACCTCTTCCCGCCGACATCGCATGCATTTAGGAGGAGGCATCACCTCCAGGCGGTGCCGACCTTGCGAGCAACAATAATGAAAGGCCCCTATAGACAATCACGCTGTCCCTGCAACTCCTAGCGGAGCCGACCCACGAGAACTCCAACCCTCACTAGCCTCGCTGTCGCCCTCCTCTCCTGCGAGAGCCAGCGGCTTCACAGACTGCCACCTCAGGCGGCGTACATCCCAGGTCACCCCCGCATGCGGGCCTCGTACGCAGAGCCCCATCACAACCCTCGATCGTACGATCCCCTAGCCGAGCTCCGCTCCTCCTAGCGGTGCTACTCTATGATTCCCAGAGGCGGGGGCCTATTGGCGGCGGTATGGGAAGTAATATCGAAGAGATGGGTTCCCATAGTGGGAACCTTAGTGGTGCCCACGGTGGCCTTTTAAAAAAAATCCGCCTATTTTGCCCTGGTTGGTTGCAGTTAAATTAAAAAAGGGGGGAGGTCAAAAGAAATAGGGAGAGCCCAGTCCGTACGTCACACACGTCAGAAATTTTTAGAGTGGGGAATGAACAACCGTGTTGGGCTACAGTTATGTTAGCCCAAATGGAACGTAAGTTACATTTTTAAAAAAGGGAGAGAGAGAGAGATTGGGCCGAGATTCAAGTTCAAAAAAAAGATGCGTACCATACAAAATCCGTACACAATTCCAAAAAAAGAAAGAAAAGAAAGAAAGGAAAAGTGAAAAAAGAGAAAAGAGAAAAGCGGAAGAAGAAAAAAAAATCGACATTTGTGATGTTTTATTTTCTCTTCATATTCATGTCTTCTTCCAACTTTGTCGATGCCATTGTTTTCTGACAAGTATGGGAGAAAGGGGAAGTATATGTAGAGTCACAGATCTATTCAGATTCTCCAGATACAGATATTCCAGACCAACCAGATTTTCTCAGACTCTACAGTTCTTCAGTTGATCAGACTCGATGATAGTTTCCGAGTCTTCAGTTTCAAACACACACATGTATGCGATATTTTCATTTGTGCGCATGTATGCCATCATTTGTTCGTGGTCCCCATCATTCTTGTTGTTTCGGCAAGAGTTTTCATGTGAGTCATAGGTACTCCAGAGTAGAGTACCATTCTCTGTGCCAGATGGGAGAGACCTAGTTCTCTGATGAGAAGACTATTTTAAACTCCATTCTCCAGCGATCGTGGACTCCGATGAGGATTGCACTTCCACGCCCTTTTCAGTCCGGCCCTTTTCAGAGATGGAGCTGTTGTCCACATTGTTGTGGCGGGCCAGGGTACTCCGACGAGGCGACTCATTTCAGTTGCAATGACTCTAACGGGCACGGTTTGGAGAACATGCTCTTCGATGAGGAGATATAGTTGACTCACACTCTAGCCCGTTCGTCCTCCTCACCTGCCAGGCATGAGAAGCAACGCCCTCGACAACGGCCGACAATTGTGCACGTTGAGTTGATATTGTCTGTAGTGTCATGTAGCGTGAGTTGAGTTTGTTTGTCCAAGCTGAGCATTGCATGCTCCAGCTTGAGGGGGAGTGTTGGAGTATTTGGTTGTGCGCCTATTATGATGTAGATGGATAAATGAATACCTCCAGGATCCATTTATCCCATCCAATGTTTAGTCCCACATCTACCAGTGATGGGACTTGGAGACTCTGTGGAGGCTATATAAGGAGCCTCAGACCTCCTGTATCCATTAAGAAAAGCAATGCATAACCTGACCCTTTGAGGCCTTCTCCCGTGGTTTCATCCCGCTCCTTAGGGAGTAGGGTTCCACGTAAAAGTCCTTTGTGTTCTTCCATGATTTATCTTTCTTGATCTTATGCTTTGTTTATCATTTAGCTTCTGCATTCTCTATTTTCTAACAAGTTGTTCAATTAGCGGGTGGTTGAGTTCCTGGTGTTTTAGGAAGCCCTTCTTGGCATTAGGGCCCCTCCTCAAGTCTTGATGTTTGGAAGTGGGCTGATGGTGATTACTTTGTCCAGAAATCACAATACGGTTTTTGACCGAGTCATCAACCTTTTTTTAGCCAGACATCGCCTCCACAAAGTAGCGGCGTATGTGGAGCTAGAAGATTGGTAAATGTGTTCTTGTAGTTGTTGTTGCGAAAGAGGTTGATGACTGTCTATCATAGAATCGTTCTACTTTAGGGAGCGGATGACTCCTGTCAGTGCTGTTTGGAGGGGAATGAAGACACCGACCACCTGTTCTTGTGCTGAACTTCTAGGGAGGCGTGGAATGTGACTAATCTGGCCACAATGTTGACCAGCTGTGTTGTCTCCTTTTGGGACTCCACTAGAAGATTGGTGCCCTGGGATCATTCTCGACATGGGTTTGCAGTTATACTCTAGAGGCCTTGTGACTGGCTAGGAACAGGTGATCTTTCAAGGTGAAAGATTTTATGATGAGAATATAAATGAACATGACAGAATCCCATGGGAGTTGGGATCCTGGTATTTGTAATTGGTATACTTCAAATTTTGATCATAAAGTTTTCAGTCGGGTGCCTCGGCTTTTTGCCCTTTTTCCTTTAAAACAAGAGATTGGTATTACTAAGCATTAGTGAGTGTTTTACATTTTTACTAAGATTAACTGTATTATATGAATATGAAAGCATATGTAACTTGTATTTATTTGAAATATATAATTGTTGCTTTACTTCAATCTGGCTATTACCTTTTTGTCACCTCTCGTGTTGATCTGTTTACAAGCCCGTTGCATTGCTATCAAATATCACCTCTACAGTTTTGGGCATTGTCAGATAACAAAAACAGTATACACAATCATTAATGCACAAATTACCACATAAAATTCATACATTTTTTAAACAATGCACAACATATCTGTAGAGATATTTCTGTAGTTTAAGTACTTTTCTATTATGTTTATTTCTCTGTTCCACCTTATGTAATTTACTCATACGCTTTCTCTATATATGAGAGCCTAGAGTCCTTGGAATAAACATCTTCGTAGTCTTTTCTTCCAACATGGTATCAGAGCCACCATCCTAAAACCCTAACCGCCCCCTCCTCCCACCGCCCCCTCCTTCGGCGCCTCCACCTCCTCCAGCGCCGCCCCCTCCTCCGGCACTCCACCTTCCGCCGCCCCCTCTCCTCTTTCATCGACATCTAGTCGACGCCGCCCCCTCCCCCCCCACCCTCTACCCGGCACTGTCTCTTCTCTCTCTCATCACTCATGGATTTGAGTGCATAAGTCTACATATGCACTCAAATCCCTATATGTTTCTGTAGACATTTATTACTTGGTCTACAAACCCTAGTTTTTCACCTCCGGCATCAATGTCAGAAGACAAAGTCGACATGCCCTCTATCGGCGCTTTCAAAGGTCCAGCGCCATAGTCAAGATGGATGGGACAAATTATGAGCTTTGGGCGATGCAGTTCATGAGTCTCATGAAGTCTAATGGTAAGAAGCACATCCTTACCGAAGATGAGCCGACAAAGAAAACTGGGGTTTATGCCTCTTGGGAGGCTGATGATTCGTATGCCAAGGTCTGACTTTCAGACGCACTGACGATAGAGATTGCTAATGATGTACTCCATCAGCCTACTGCTAAGGCAATGTGGCACATCCTTGCAGCAACATACTCGCAGATGAGAAATGAGACCAAGATCCTCCTACTTCAGCATGATATGTTTACGTTCAAGCAGAACGGCTGGCCCATGCATTCATTATACACATTTCTGCGAGGGATGTTTGAGAAGCTCTACAACATCATTCCCCTTACGACGACGCAGAGCAGCAGAAGACGTCCCACAATGCTACAATGGTGGGTGTCTTACTAGTGGCACTTGACCCGGAATATGATGCGTCCTGCTCGTAGATCCTGACGGATGCTACTATTCCTCCAATGGAGGAAGTGTATCGATGGCTTAGCAGAATCACAGCTTCCTCTACTGCTACTACTCAACCTCCCTCGGCGATGGCAGCTTCCGGAGGCAGGGGAGCCTCTTCTTCTTTCCGCGATCGTAGACCTCGTCGTTGAGGTGGCCGTTTTCGTCAGTCATGTACCTTCTGTCATTGCCCCGGTCATATAGAGGATACACGCTATTCTAAGCATGGTTTTCCTGCATCAACCCGTGTAGCTGAGCATACTGCGCCTCCCTAATCATCTACTTCAGATCAGCAGTTTGAGGACCTTGTCGCCAGACTCCGTGATATCATGCCTCCTACCTCTACGGACTCTCCAGGAGGTCACTCGGACATAGCAGCTTCAACTTCTGCCAGTACATCAACTCCAACTAGCACATCAGGTAGTACTTATGCTTTTACATCTTGTTATAGTTCTGATGTTTCAGATTGGGTTATGGACTCTGGTGCAACACATCATCTTTGCCAAGACAAAGATACGCTTACATCATACAGGGAGGTTCTGCTAAGGCGATTAGTAGTGATAGCAAATGGGACTCATTCCCCCATCATTGAACAGGGGGAGATCAATTGGCCACCCTCTATGTGTTTATAGAATGTCTTGCATGCTCCGGATTTCTCAATAAACTTATTATCTTTTAGTCTGATTACGAAGGATTTGCACTGTCGCGCTATTTTTGACCCATTGTCTCTTCTTTTTCAGGACATTCTTACGAACAGGGTGATTGGCTGTGGCCGTGAGCAGGACGGTCTCTATCGGTTTGTTCGAACCCCCTATGCGGGTGTCTCATCTCCATCCAGGGGAGCAATCTCTCCTTTTACTTGGCGTCTGCACTTTGGTCACCTCCCTCTTCAGAAGCTGCGTCATATCTTGCCCCAGATTTCACTGAGTTCTTCTTTTCAGTGTGAAGCCTGTCAGTTGGGAAAGCATCGCAGATCTACTTTCCCTAGTCGTGAGTCTCGGAGCAGTCGTTCCTCTTTTGAACTATTGCATGTTGACATTTGGGGTCCGAGTCGTGTCCCTGATCACCAGGGACACAGGTTTTACCTAGTCATGGTTGATGATTTCTCTAGATTGTCATGGGTGTTTTTACTGAAGAATAAATTTGAAGCAGGGGATGTAATAAAAAATCTTTTAAATGAAATTCAGAATTTTTTTCTTCTACTGTGAAATTGTGCATTATATTGCCTTGGAATTTTGCACTCGTGCTCTTTCTTAATTCTTCTTGTCTCGTGGCATTATTCATCAAACAACTTGTGCTTACACGTCTCAACAAAACAGAGTTGTCGGGAAAAAAACATCGTCATCTTTTTGATATCGCTTGAACTTTACTTATCCACAGTTGTGCTCCTGTGTCTTTTTGGGGTGATGTTGTCCTTATGGCGTGTTATCTAGTGAATCGTATTCCCTTTACTGTCACCTTCTTTGAGACTGTGATGCATTTTTCACCTACAGGTGACAGGTTGACTTATGGCGTGTTATCTAGTGAATCGTATGCCCTTTACTGTCTTGAGTGAGAAAGTCCCTCTCTCGACTGTCTTCCCTGACAAGGAATTGTTCTCCCTAACCCCTGTGACTTTGGCTCAGTTGCTTTCGTTCATCAGCTCACTTCGAGACTTGACAAGCTCTCACCTAGGGCTGCCAAGTGTGTGTTTCTTGGGACTCTCGTACTCAAAAGGGTTACAATCTTACAGATGCTATGATCCTGTGAATAAGAGGGGTATGTAAGTGTTGATGTCACCTTCTTTGAGATTGTGGTGTATTTTTCGCCTACAGGTGACAGGTTGACTTCATCTACTATTGATGATGAGATTTATGTATCACCTCCTCTGTGTCCGTTTGTTTGCACACCACCACCATCACCACCACCACCACCTCCACAACCACCAGTACCACCTTTACCGAGATTTTATACACGTCGTCCGATCCTTGCGCACGGAAATCGATAGTCATCCACCACGCCCCAGGTATGTCCAGGTGGTATTACTAAAGGTGGGTCTGAAAATGTGCAAGTGCATGGGTCCGTACAAGAGAATAGCACATTGGTGGGCAATACTGATGATTTAGATGTACCTATTGCCTTACGGAAGTCGAAGCGGACATGTGCATCCTATCCATTTGCTTCATAGGTTTCATTTCATCGGTTCATTGGTGATTTTCAGAGGTTTGTTGTGGTCTTATTTGCCGTTGAGATACCACAGAATTATCAGGACGCTTTGAATGATAGCTGCTGGCGTTTAGCCATGGAGGAGGAAATGGTTGCTCTTTAGTCTCGTGGCATATGGAGCTTGGTTGATGCTCCTAAAGGAGCTTCTGTTGTTAGTTGTAAATGGGCATTTACTGTCAAATATCACGCAGATGGCATCTTTGATCGTTACAAAGCAAGGCTAGTGGTACGTGGATTCACTCAGGCCTATGGTGTGGATTATATGGACACATTATCTCCGGATGCACGCCACTCCACTTTACTTGTCCTTCTTTCAGTTGTTGTGGTACGTGATTGGCCCTTGTTCCAACTTGATGTTAAGAACGCCTTTTTATATGGGGATTTGCAGGAAGAAGTCTACATGCCGCAGCCTTCGGGGTTTGCTGCTGAGGGAGAGTGTCAGAAGGTGTGTAGACTTCACAAGGCCATATATGGTCTTAAAAGCCCACGGGCATGGTTCCGAAAGCTTTCAGATATAATTCAGAAGCAAGGGTTCAAAAGATCAAATGCTGATCATTCTTTGTTTGTCCAGAAGACCCCAGACGTACTGTCGTTATCATAGTATATGTTGATGATATACTTGTTACGGGAAATGACATGCAGGGGATAAAGATGGCAAAAGCATTTCTAGGCCATCAGTTTGTGACTAAAGATCTTGGTACCTTGCAATATTTTTTGGGGATGGAATTTGCTAGGAATGCGCAGGATCTTGTAAGTATATTATAGATAAGCTTGTTGAGACGGGCATGATTGGTTGTCTTCCTTCAACTGCTCCCATGGATCCTAACATGAAGTTAAATGAAGATGATATTGAGGAGGTTGATAGGAGAAGTTATAGAGAAATGATGGGAAAGCTTCTCTATATTACTATCACTAGACCGGACATTGCTTTTGCATTAAGTCGGGTGAGTCAGTTCATGGAACAACCCAGACAAGTACATATGGATGCGATATATATGATACTGAGATATTTGAAGTCGTCTCTGTAACATCTGGTATCCAACCATACCCGAACTCGACCCGATTAAGGTCCAGTTAATCCAATAAAGTTATCTGACGATATAAGTAACCTAAAACGATCAATTGATCGGGAATCAAAAGTCATTCGGGCAAAATTGACCAAAAATCGGTTGTATCGTAATGCGTGCCCGAAAATGTCGCAACGCAAATTTGGAAACTGCGAAACAAATCGAGACCGTCATAATTTCCGATTCGACGAAAGAAGACCAACGGAATTGACCGTTCGTCAATCGGAGGTCGTTTGATATTTTTAAATCATAAAATTTGATCTTAAACAAAAACTGTATCCGAAAATTTCGGGTATTCAAAACTCGATCGAAAGTATATCAACATTATACTCATTTTGATCGTCTTTCTGAAACGATCAAATCGAGATGTTGCGCCCCAAGATCTGAGGTTCGAGGTGTGCGTACGATCGATTTTTTTTATAAAGAGGTTTTTGAATTTAAGAATATTTATATATTTGCTACAGTACACACAGTAAAAAAACAAAAAAAACAACACAACACACGGCTGCCCTTCTTTTCGCAGCCACGTAACTTTCTTCCTCCTCCACTTGTCAAAATACAAGACCCTTTCCTCTCTTATATAGATCTCCTTAAACCCAATTTCCTTCTCAAATCCAACGACACTCTCTTTCTCTCCACTCCTGTTTTTTTTCGTTTCTTCCCTCCCTCTTTCTTTGCCTATTTTCCAATTCCAACAAGAAGGAGAGCCACCGCTCTTCCTCGATTGCTGTTGAAGATCTTTCTTGCTGGGGATATTCTCAAGCTTTGCTGCAACTGTTTGAGCTCCAGCAGTTCCTTCTCCTTCGGCTGCAAGAATCGTTCTTATTACTCAACCATTGGGGGAATACTCTGCTTTGTTGTCATTCCCCTGAAGTCTTGGAGCTTCAGGCACCTTTTGGAGCTACCGTTACTCCTCTGAAACTGCCATTAAAGAGTTGCTACTGCATCTGGGTTGTGTTGTTGCATGCAAGTGATTGTCCTACACTTGGAGAATCCAAAGGTACCTCCTTCCCTCCCCTTGCTGCCATGCATGTAGATTCCATCCTTTTTCATGAGCTCACCATTTTTCTTATTTTTTGGTATAAATATTAGATTCAATATGGATCATTCTTTCCATCGTGTAAATTTAAAATATGAATATGGTTCATATACATGCAATGGGATGGGACTGAGATATCGGAAAAAAAAATTTTGCGGGGAGTAACAACTCTGAATTTATATATAATTGGAAAGGATGAAGGATCTATAGCATGTATAATTCTTAGATGGTAAAATTCTGGACGTGTCTTTTTGCTTGCTGCTATATAATTTCACCACAATCTGGCACTTCAACATATCTCTCCAGTAATTTTCAGGACTGCCTATGTGTGTATTCTTCATAATTGCCCTACTTTCAAGTTGATTGGTTGAATAAGAAATTATATCGCAGATTATGATCTCTGTTATGATTTAAATAATACTCAACTCATGTTTACGTGTTATCCTAAGTACAATCTAAAGGAAAGTATATGCTCCTTATCTCAGATTTTGATTTTGAGTATGATCTAAATAATACTCATTTCAGGTTTAGATAAAATAGGTTGATAAACATACTTTGTGTGTGGATTTTGATCACTATGCATGGACTAAAGATGTATTGTCTTTGCTAATTTGACATCATCTTTCTGGGGGCATGATCTGGGGGCATGATAAGTTGTCGAACTATACAATCAAATGTATTTTCATTTACATTCAAAAGAAGCACCAATGTTATAAATGTTTGGCCAAACTCATCATGATGGTGGTACCGTTACCCTATTCGGGTCCATCCCTTACCTCTAAATCATGGACTATACCACATGCACATTCCCAAATCCACATCTACTTATAGACATATATCCCTCAATCTGAATTAGGTTTTGTCTAGAATTGATTATTTGGTAACGCAAATGTCTCCGGAAACATAATTTAGGTTATTATCATCTCTTATCAGTAAACCTTTGGTATTGCGAAGAATTAACACTTAGGGACTTTGAAAATTATAGTGTCTGGATAAATGTAAAATGCTATATCGAATCCTAGATACATCTTATTGGAACTCATCACAAATTATTAGTATTTCCAGACAAGCCACTTTTCTGCTTGACAGTTCTTACTTTTTCATCAAGTAAGATTTTAAATTTGTTAAAAATGAGGTTTGTTTGGAAATGTTGGGGTGAACAGACCCATAGGAGATCCTTTAGGTTACGGGATATCAGGAAAAACGGATCTGAAAGTACAAAGGACAGGGCCCTTTGATGATTTTTCTACTAGGCAATCTACAAGTGCTATAGGTGAATGTTGAAATGGTTACATAATCTATCCTATATCTTCAATCAATTAGATGCATGGATATGGACAATCTTTGTTTCATAAAGACATTATAACATCAACTTAAACTCTGCAGAGAATTGATGCATGTCATGCACCTTTTGAGGAGTAAGATCCTTGTATGGTCTTTGAGGATGAAGAGACTGATAACAGAAGTTAAAGTGATTAATGTTGACTTCTCGAAACAATATCTAAATCTATGGGGTTAAACATATCAGAAATCGAGAAAGAATGAAGAATCTGGTAAGTAATAGTGAATCAATGATGTCTAATGATTAAAATGGCTGGTTTTGGTGACCTTTACACCTAACCGTGCGAGGGCGCGGTGACCCTCAGCTGGGCGAAAGAAAGGAAGCCCAGTTTGGGCAGCGGCCGCCAAGTGCGCGGGTCTAGGATCCCAGTCCCCCTTCGGTTTTTAACGTGATCTCACAGTGTTTTTACACCTCGTTGGGATTCCGACTTTAGACCATTCCGCTGACCCTGTTTTAGGATACCCAGGCGGGGGATCCTTGGTTTTCAGTTTTACGTACGAGCTCGGTTGCCCGTTACTGGTCGGGCTGTTTCTAGCGCGACTTTTCCGGGAAGTCCCTCTCACCCGTCTCAGTGGCGTAGTTGGGAGTAGACCTATCCCTCTATTGGATCGTCCTTCCAATTAGGGGGCGAGACGGAAGAGCCCTTTTGTTGGCTTCTTCACCGCTTGAGTTTTTCTTCGCCAACAGACTTGGCGATGTTACATCCAGATCATCCATATCTATAACTACATCATCTAGAGTTACATTTAGGTTGTTGCACAGAGGTTTGAAGGGATTGATTTTACATCCAGATCATCCATTTCTATATCTACATCATACAGAGTTACATCTGAGATAGTTGCACTTGAGGTTTTAAGGGATGATAGTTACATCTGAGATAGTTACAGATCATGTTCTGTAGCTGTTGACTCCTCTTCTTTCCTAACATGTTTGGCAGGCAAACAGCCTGCAGTTCAGTAGCTATACATGGGTCCAGGAGATAAATTTTATACCCAACGGTATGGTTTATTTTGTGCCAGTTTTTGTTCAATTTATAATGTATTATGTTTCTTTCTCTTCAGTCAGATTTTGGGATATATTGTATGTACTGTCAGACTTTGTACATGTAAAATATATAGAAGTTAATGAAATGAGATTTTGGTGACCATTGTTCTATGAGTTTGTGGTTATAAATGTTGATGTGAATGTCAGATGAAATTATTACATTCGCGAAAAATTTTTCCATGTACTTTCAGTTACTTAATGCGATAGTAATGAATGTTGTAACGCGGAATGTGTGATTAACGGGTACCCGGATCCTAGGGGGTTCACAGATAAAAAAAATCGATCGTACGCACACCTCGAACCTCAAATCTTGGGGCGCAACATCTCGATTTGATCGTTTAGAAAGACGATCAAAATGAGTATAATGTTGATATACTTTCGATCGAGTTTTGAATACCCGAAAGTTTCGGATACGGTTTTTGTTTAAGATCAAATTTTATGATTTAAAAATATCAAACGACCTCCGATTGACGAACGGTCAATTCCGTTGGTCTTCTTTCGTCGAATCGGAAATTATGACGGTCTCGATTTGTTTCGCAGTTTCCAAATTTGCGTCGCGGCATTTTCGGGCACGCATTACGATACAACCGATTTTTGGTCAATTTTGCCCGAATGACTTTTGATTCACGATCAATTGATCGTTTTAGGTTATCTAATATCGTCAGATAACTTTATTGGATTAACCGGACCTTAATCGGGTCGAGTTCGGGTATGGTTGGATACCGGATGTTACAGTCTCCAAGTGCATGACTTTTATTCAGGAAAGAAACAAATCTCTCTATTTCTGCATGTGCTGATGCGGATTATGCAATATGTCCTAGGGATCGAAAATCCACCTCAGGTTTTGCAGTGTTCGTTGGCAGCTCCTTGGTTTCTTGGAAAAGCAAGGATCAAACACTGGTAGCCAAATCTAGTGTTGAGTCTGAGTACAGGGCCATGGCCGAGGCAAGGACAGAGATGATGTGGGTTCGAGCTGTATTAGAAGATATGCATATAGATGTGCCTCTACCCATGCAATTACAATGTGATAATCAAGCAACATTAGTTATTGATAATAACCCGACATTTCATGAAAGAACAAAGCATATCGAGGTAGATTGTCACTAAACCAGAGACATGATTCAAAAAGGCTTGATCTCTTCTTCCCATGTCAGTTCAGGAGACTGCAGACATTTTCACCAAACCTTTGCTCAGAGGGCCATTTCAGAAATGTTCTTCCAAGTTGAGCATGATTGATATCTATGCTCCATCTTGAGGGGGAGTGTAGAGATATTTCTGTAGTTTAGGTACTTTTTTGTTATGTTTATTTCTCTGTTCCACCTTATGTAATTTACCCATAGGTTTTCTCTATATAAGAGAGCGTAGGGTTCCTTGGAATAAACATCTTCGTAGTCTTTTCTTCCAACAATATCAATTGTATATTTTGTATATAAAAATCAAATACAAACATCAATAGCTAAAAACCCTCAAAACCTTCATAATGCTATCAATAGGTGGATAAGCATGGAAAATCGCTGTAGGACATCATCTAAAGAATCACCCTAGGATGGGAGGGAGGTATTGCATCATGGAATCTTGGGGGCAAGGTCAACCACCTTCAATGCCAGCGACAAGAGGGCTTGCGGGATGGTTTGGAAGAGGGAAGGAAGCAGAGAAACGCTGGGGTATGGACAGAGATCAGAGAGGGAAAGAACCCCGAGAAGAGATGATTGTGAAGAATGTGGAGTGAGTATATGTTCGATTTCATTGCTATTTATTAGGAAGCTGCGATGGCTATAATTATAACATCCTTTTCAAGTGGCAACTTCTTTCACAAACATTAAAGCCTCCTCTTCAAGATGAGGCATCAATTGAAAAGGCAGCTTATTGTATACAAAATTTTAAGGTACAACACAGCAATTTTTTTCGCAGCAGCTAGAAATTTTCTTCTTAAACACAGTATTCAACCCCCTTCTGTATTCACTCATGTTATGATGGCAAATCGTGACAAATAAGTTCCTACGGGATATTGTTAAGTTTAAAACATTATTCAGAGCTGATTTATAATGACAACCTCTTGCATACAATCCCATTTTCTTGCTAGCCGATAAGTAGAGTAGACGGTTGAATATATTTTCTTGTTGAACTATTTCTTCATAGGTTATTATCGTGAAATGGTTTTCTGACTGGCAAATCTGATAGTTGCTGTATCATTATGATAATAGAGCTGGGAGAAAACAATGGATTGCCACAGTCCAGGTCAGGGATTGATGCCTGCTAGCTTTAAAGTTCGAACAGTTCCCCTCGACGGTAATGAATCCATTACAGAGGAAGTCCTGGATCCTGATTTTGGAGAGTGTGCAATAGGTCGTGTGGCACCCGTGGACTCTGGTGAGTGCAATCTGTTTGTCCATAAAAACTTTTCTCTGGGTCTCCTATCAACATCATAAAAAGTCCTGTTAATTATTTGATATCAGCACCCACCATGCCTCAGGATTCTGGTGGAGAAGACATGTAAATATTGACAAATCTTGTTACTTTTCTGATCTTGTTGTCTATGCTTCAGGATTGTGGTGGATAATATTACTGCGTGCATATGGTAGACTTTCAGGAGATCTTTCAGTTCAGGAGAGAATCGATGTTCAAACTGGAATTAGGATGATACTGAAACTTTGTCTCGCTGATGGTTTTGATATGTTTCCCACATTATTAGTGACTGATGGTTCTTGCATGATTGACCGACGTATGGGAATCCATGGTCATCCCCTAGAAATTCAGGTGAAATATTTGTGTACTGTTCACCTTTGTGTACATCACATCGTTGGACCTGGTTAAATTTAGTTTTATCTATTTTTATAAATGTTGGTTTTGCTCATTACTTGGTGTTACTAGATACCACTGTTGTTTTTATGCTGTAATTTAAGCACTAAAAAGGTGTCATTTTCATCTAAGTTGTGTGTGCATGACAGCTGATAATCTTGTAATTTCTTGCAGGCACTTTTTTACTCGGCATTGTTATGTGCGCGTGAGATGCTTACTCCTGAGGATGGATCGATGGATCTCATCAGAGCATTGAATAACAGATTGATTGCTTTATCCTTCCACATAAGAGAATATTATTGGATTGATTTAAAAAAACTCAATGAGATCTACCGGTACAAAACAGAAGAGTATTCTTATGATGCTGTTAACAAGTTCAACATCTATCCTGATCAGATCCCACCATGGTTGGTAGAATGGATGCCTGATAAAGGTGGGTATTTCATTGGGAATCTTCAGCCTGCTCACATGGATTTTCGTTTCTTTTCTCTTGGAAACCTATGGTCTATTGTAAGCAGTATGGCCACATGGAAACAGTCACATGCTGTATTGGACCTTATTGAGGCTAAGTGGTTGGATCTGGTGGCATACATGCCCCTTAAGATATGTTATCCAGCACTTGAAGGTCAAGAATGGGCAATTATAACAGGAAGTGATCCAAAGAATACGTTGGTTACTAATCCCCATTCTTTTTTTATTATGTTATGCTTTCTATTGTAGCTTTTGTGATGTTATGGGTGTGTGGTGCAGGGCCTGGTCTTACCACAATGGAGGATCCTGGCCTACTTTACTTTGGCAGGTACATAGTTTATATGCTCCGATTTTGGGCTTGATTCAACTCTTGCATTATACGCCTGTTTTGCGAAGACTCTTGGCAGGTTGTCTGCCAATATTTGTCGGTGGATTAACTGCTTATTTACTTTGAAGGTGCAAATTGTTGAAATGGAAACTGTGTGCATCTACAATAATATTTTCTTTTTTCCTTGAATATCAGTACTGCTTGCTGTCCAGTTGTTGTTTTATTTACATTTTAAAGAAGTTTCAGTTACTGGTTGCTGTCCTGTTGATGTTTTATTTACATATTAAAGAAGTTTCAGTGACTATCTGTGAAATGTTCACATAATAGGTGGTTTATGTAAATACTTAGATTTTCAGTATCTTAATGGATTGTAATGATGATTTCAAACTATATTTGTTTTTTAACCTCATTTTTTTAAGAAAAAAGAGGGTGTGGTCCTGAGATGGAATCCATCACAAAATTCCATTACTAAGTAATTAAAAAGAGGTGTTGCATTGAGTTCAACCAGTTCTGTTGAGATATTAGTTATCTTTTCTTCTTTTTATATATTTTCTTTTCTTTCTGTCTACATTATGTAATGTGCCTAACAGGTTTCTCCTTAAGCGATCCCTATGGCCTCATGAATAAGAAACTCGTTATTTTCTCTCCACATAGTATCAGAGCGACGGTCCTAAACTGGAGTTCTCAAACCCGATGCTCTAACCCCACCTGCCACTCCCTCTCCTTCGCAGCACACGTTACCGGGGTCCTTCCCACGCCGTGCACCCCGCCACACATTTCTCTCGGAGGGCCGCATTGTTGTCATACCTCTTTCGTGGCTCCACGACCACCGCCAACCCCTCTATAGGACCTCGCACTCATGCTAATACCTTTGTAGGGCTAGCACGAGTTTCTTATGCGGCAGCCCAGACCATTGGCAGGCCCTAGCATCGCTACCCAGACCCTCTAGGTACCGCCAAGCATCATCGTGGCCAACCGCTTATACCCTAAGGCCCCTATTGGACACCCTTAGGCCCCCAACGACCCTTCTATTCCTCACCGATGTTGTCCAGCTCTCCTAAATGATTTGATTTTTATCGGAAAAGATGATTTCAGACCAACAAATCATATTTTCCCGCCCCAATGTCGATCAATGATTGATGAGGATGGTTGTATGACTCTATACATACAATTAATCCTCTATATGATCGTGTAGACTTGCTCAGACCGGTCTACTACATCAATTGAGTTATGCTTCAACCTCTTTTTCTTCATAATGTCAGAAAGAAAGGGTGGTGTATTCTCTTTGTTTGGTGCCTTCAAGGGCCTGGATCCCATTGTGAAGATGATCTCTCAGTTTTGATAGGTCATCGAAACTGTAATCAGATGCCAAAAGAGGAGCACTAGATTCTTGATTCTGCTATGCAACACGAGCCAAAATAGAAAAACCATGCTTCGAGTAGGATGAATCCTCAAAATGTCCTGATCTGTGGAAGTAAGTGCACTGCTGACGGGTTCGACTACCCCTTCCCTTGCCAGGAGTACTACGTCCTTTTTACTGTGCAGAACCCCCTCTCCTACGAGATGCAACCATTGCTAAGGAGGTATGTAACTGTTGAGTAACACCATTTGGTGCTATAGAAAGCATGGTCAATATGCGGTCTGCCTCATCCATTCGAGGTATAGTGGCATCAGTCAGAATATGTAAAAGAGCTGCATCATTTTCAGGATCAAGACCTGCTAGAAAAACTCCAGTCATTATCGAATCTTTGTAAGCTTTGAGTTACTCAGGCGAAGTGGTCAAGGGAATGAAACCACAAAGCTTCTCAAACATACTCCTGAGAGAAGTATAAAGGGTACGGAGAGAACGCTTGTTCTGCTTTGAAGTGAAGATGTCATGTTGTAGTTGTAGTATCTTTGACTCATTCTTCGCCTGCGAGCAGGTGGCAACGAGGATTTCCCACATCGCCTTTGTAGTGGGATGACTCAGAATCGTTGACTATCTCCACAGACACCATCCCAAACACATGCATATGCGTCATATGCTCCTACGAGGCATTAACCCCAGTCTTGTCGATTGGTTCGTCCTGCGGCAGAATGTGCATCTTTCCGTTGCATGCATTAGGCTCGTGAAGTGCTTAGACCATAACTCATAATTAGTCCAATCCATCTTGACAATGGTTGCTGAACCTTTGAAGGCACCTGAGGATGGGAGGTTGACCTTGAAGTCAACCTGTTATCTGACACGATGATGATTGATACGAATATTGGGGTTGCATACAAGGATGAACACGTTCACACAAACATACATGAAAATGGTTGTGGGTGTAGACTCCTACGACAACCTCTTCCATCTGTAAGAAACTTCTCCAGATAACGAGGGTAGTTTAGATGATCAAAACCACCTTAAAAACTTCAAAATCAGAGTGAACAATGAATCACTTTCGCCAGCGATTTCTAGCCTTTTATGGATGATGTTGGTGACTTCTAAGGCGTGCGATTTCTAGGCTTTTATGGATGATGTTGGTGACTTCTAGGGTGCCACAAGGGCTGGCAATCCCCCCTCCCCTTGGGTATAGGCGGTAATAGAGGTCTCCTTGGCCGATGAAGGTCGCTAAGAAGCCCTCTTTGGGGTTGTGGCAGCGACAGCAGGTTACTGCTACCTCAGCTTCTTGATGGCGACGACGGTGGCTATAGGCAGCAGTTGCTACAGCTGTTGCGGCTGCTGCACATGCGGTAGCGGCAACGGCTATGGTCGAGAGAGGGAAATGAGTGGCATCTTTTAGGACTTAGGTGGGGAAAGGGACAGTTAGGTACAATGTTGCAATAGTCGGCCGACTATCCCGAATAGTCCGTCCGACTATGCTGTGCGGTGGGGTACCCGACTGAACAGACCTCCAATCGGGCAATAGTCGACCCGACCGAATAGTCGGCCGACTATTCGGCCGACTGGCCCGACTATGAGGCCGACTGGAGTTTGACTCTTCATATTTTTATTTTTTTATTTTCAATTTTCAATATTTATGGATTACATTTTACCACGGTATCGCCGCAAATGTCAAATTCTATATGTCTATTATATTTATTGGTACTTTTATCTTGGATTCATGTTAAATAATGACCATATATGTATAAAAATATAAGAATATATGTATTATAAATAATTTTTATATTAAAAAATACAAAACCGAATAATTCCGAATAGTCGCCCGAATACCGATTATTCTCTATTCAGTGACCCCTCCGACTGAATACCGAATACCGTCTTCTGCAACACTGGTTAGGTACAAGCTCCGGTCTAGGACCGTCACTCCGATACCATGCGGAAAGGGAAAAGTGTTAATTATGTTCCATTGAGTCCCTAGGGCTCTCTTATATAGGAGAAAAACTCTCCATGAATATTACATAAAGTAGACAGAAGAATAAGTAAATATAGATAAACGACAAATAAAAACATCTATCTCAATAGAAAGGTTGACATCATGGTCAAAGGAAAGATTGACATCATGGTTCGGTATCATCTCTTCTTCGATCTCCACCACTTTATTTGATCCTTTTTATCTGCTATTAGTCTGTCTAAATCTACCTGTCACTATTTTTGTCCCTATCTTGTTCATTGCTTTCAATCACATGGATAGTCTCTTGTATGTTAAAAAAGAAAGTAAATCTCGTTCTCATTTTCTCAACATATGTACTCACAGACTCCTCTTAAGGAAAGCTCATAAAGAAGTAGGACTCACTCTTAAAGAAAGCAACATCCTTACTCACATGAAGACGACGTGCCACAGGGTCATAATACTTGTATCCTTTTTGGTTTCCAAAATACCTAAGAAAAATGCATTTCCTGGCTCATGGATCCAACTTACGCCAACCTGGTCCAGAGTTGTGAAGAATGCAGACACATCTAAAAACTTGTGGGTCTAAATTGAACGGAGAGGTATCCGGATGGATGCCAGAGAAATGAGTTCTTTTCCATTAGAAATTAGAATTTCCTTTTCTTGTATTTTGAATAGAGTACCTTAGGGCTATATATATAGAGTGCCCTAGGGTTGGGGTGACACAACTAGACTATTTAAACCCTAGGGTTAGGGTTACACAATTAGACTCTTAACACTCCCCTTCAAACTGGAGTGTGTGTGTGTGTGTGTATATATATATATATATCAATCATGCTCAGCTTGTTACAACATTTTTTCAAATTGTGTGCAAGCAAGTAGCTTGGTAAACATGTCTGCGGTCTGGTCTGTCGATGATACACTGTGAGTTTGAAGTAGCCCTCTCTGTCTCAGATCTCTACCATAATGGCAGTCAATTTCCACATGTTTGGTGCGTTCGTGGAACAAGGAGTTGTTGGCTATGTGCATTGTTGCGAGATTATCGCATCTGAGAACCATAACATTGGTAGGAGTAATATGAAGATCTGTGAGCATGGATTGAATCCATAATGGTTCTGCAGCAGCATGAGCTATGGCTCTATATTCACTCTCAACACTTGAACAAGAAACAACTGCTTGTTTCTTACTTCTCCAAGTTACTTGATTTCTTTCTAGATATGTGCAAAAACATGTGGTGGACTTTCTATCTATCATGCATCCTCCATAGTCAACATTTGAATAGGCCATGAGGTCGAAGTTATTGCCTTTGGTGAATAGTAGACCTTTCCTTGGGGAGTTCTTGATGTACCTTAGAACCATCATGCATGCATCGAAGTGTGTTGAACTACAAGGGAGATATATGGTCAAGTAATGGTAAGGTATAATAGCTTACCCACTAGGCATCTGTATCAACCGGCATCTTCAATGTCTCCTGACTCATAGATGCGTCCCTTAGGATCCATGGGTATATGTGCTTACTTGGATCCCAACATCCCTGTTTCCTGAAGTAGATCGGCGACATACTTTAGTTGAGACATGCTCAATTCCCAAGAGGTACCGAAGTGTCCCTAAGTCATTGATTATGAATTATTCTGCAAGTTGTGTCTTTACTTCAAGAATACCATCAGAGTCATCTCCCGTGAGGATAATATCATCAACATATTTAAGTATAGCCACCGTTCCTTTTCCATTTTTCCGTATGAATAAAGAATGGTATGCCGAGGATCGGATGAGGCCCAAGTTCTCTAGTACCTCTGATAGTTTCTGGAACCAAGCACGGGGGCTCTGATTGAGGCCATATCGAGCTCTGCGTAGTAGACACACCTTCTGACACTCCCCTTGAGCCTCGAAACCAGGGGGTTGCTGCATGTGGACACTTTCCTGAAGATCACCATAAAGGAAAACCTTCTTGACATCTAGATGATGAAAGGGCCAATCAAATTGTACTGCCACTGACATAAGGATTCGTATTATTGATAGACAAGCAATCGGAGAGAAAATGTCGAAGAAATGGATGCCATAAGTTTACGTAAACCCTTTTGCCACAAGCCTTTCCTTCTAGCGAGAAATAGATCCATCTAGATTGTACTTTATGGTGAATACCTATCTGGATCCCATAATCTTGTTGTCATGAGGAGGATCAACTAGCATCCATGTGTTTTGAGATATTAAAACAGAAATCTCTTCTTCCATTGCTAAGTGCCATTTGGAATCATAAAGTGCTTTTGTATGAGTACGGGAGATAGTTGTAGCAGAGATTGCCTGGACAAATCGTTTGTATGAGGAGCCAAGACAAGAAAAAGACACAACTGCAAAGATCAGATGCTTAGTACTATATCAAGATGGACATTATCTGGTCCCTTTGCGTAGAGCTATTGACATGTCTGTTGGAGCATCCCTTGATTTGTCAAATGTACATGTATCTGCATCCATAGAATCGTCAGCTTGTAAAGATTCAGGTGAAGGACATACCTGAGGAGATGGTGCCGACTCAGAAGGAGTGTCGGTCAGAGTACTAGCCATTTTGTAGAGATGAATCTCTGGAGTAGGAATAGGAATGGGAGATGTAGACGTTGGTGGAAGATTAACATGTGAACTTGACCTAGAGTAGTAGGGAAGAGACTCAAAGAACGTAACATTTGCACTGGTGTAGTGCCTCTTGTATTAAGGATCATAGTATATGTACCCCCTCTGATTCTTAGAATATCCCAAGAATATACATGTGACCGCTCTAGCAACAAGTTTTTCCTTTCTGGACCAAGGATATGGACAAAGGCAACACATCCAAATACCTTTGGTGGAACAAAAAACAAAGGCTTCCCTAGAAAGAGGACCTCAATGGGTACCAGTGTTCAAAAAAACGGTCGAGTAAGCCGCATACTCGTACTCGGGGGCTTGCCGCTCCGAGTATGATGAAATGACCATGTATGCGGGTTGATCCGCATACTCGGCCAAGTAATACCCCTTATGCGGCCGCATACTCGGCCGTTTTTCTGATAGAACTTTTTTTATCTAATCTAAAACCAAATAACCCCACCCGCATAATAACATAAAACCGCATACTCCCCGCATAAAACCGCATACTCTTCCGCATAAAACCGCATACTCCCCGCATACTCTCCCGACTGAGAATATTAACATAATATTAAATATTAATTTATATTTTTAGTTATAAAAAATATCAAACCGTATAAAACCGCATACTCCCCGCATACTCTCCCGCATACCACATACTCTCTATGCAGTGACCCCTCCGACTAAATCCACATAGCGCCTTCCTAAACATTGATGGGTACATGTTCATCAATGGAGGTAGACGGCATACGATTAATGAGATAGGTGGCGGTTAGAACAGCTTCACCCAAATAGGTGGGAGGCACATGATAATCAATGAGCAGAGTTCGAGCAACGCCTAGAATATGCTATGCTTTCGCTCAGCCAGAAGTATAGGCACAAGTAGTTTGATGAATAATCCCATGTGTTGATAGGAAAGACAACATATCATGAGAAAGAAACTCGCGAGCATTATCATATCTTAAACATTTGACAATAGTGTCAAATTGAGTTTTCACCTCATTAATAAACTGAACAATAATATGGAAAACATCAGACTTATTTTTTAAAAGGAATGTCCATGAGACACAAGAAAAGTCATCTATTAGCACTAAATAGTATATGTTTCCCAAATGGTCAGGATATCGACTAGGCCCGCAAACATCAAGATGAATTAACTCAAAAAGACTCTTGGTATTTATGATACCCGAAGATGGAAAAGAACTCCTATGATGTTTCCACAGTTGGCAGGCCTCACACTCTAAGTTAACAGTGGGAGGAAGCTGGAAAATAACACGACGAAGCTTGTGAATGGATGGGTGACCCAATCGTTGACGTCAGAGGGTACCGGAAGAAGCACAAAACCGAGTTCCATAATACGCAACAGTTCCAGATGAATATAGTAGATGGTAGACACCTCTTCCTCACAGCCCGCACCAATCGTCCTCCCAGTCAGAATGTCCTGAAAAACACGTCAAACAGCGTCAAAAGTAACTCTGTAGTTCAACTCCTCGTAAATCTAGCTAACAAAGAGAAGACTGATGGGAAATTCTGGCACAAACAGAACATTATTGAGCCGAATGTTTTGGGTGAGATGTACATCCCGTTGTCCTTTGATAGGAGAAAAATGACCATTTGCAACTTGTATTGTTCGTCTCATTTAGTAAGGTTTGTTTGCCACATAAATGAGTAGACACGTCTGTATTAATCAACCATTCTGACTTCGCAAAGTTATTTGTGGAGGCAATAAAGATACTGTATGAGCGACAGTTGTTGTTTTCGGGTACCACTCAGATTCAGAGGAATAGAATCTCCCAGATGAAGCCTACAAGCGTTGCAACAAATCTTCAAAGTCGCATCTGGGAACTTCTCCTGCGGCAGCATCGCTCTCAGTTGTAACAACCCTATTCATAGGAGCATGCAGTCCATGTTTTCTGTAGCGGACGGCCTCGACGTGGCCGAACTTGTGACAATATGTGCACTGAATTGTACCTCGGCTCCGACCAGAGTTGAAGCGACCTCACCCTTGACTCCTTAATGATCTACGAGCTCCGCATCCTTATGCAACAGAAAGTGCAATGGCTTGTCCTTGAACGTTCGTCTGCATGCCTATGTGAGGGATAATGAGACGACTCAGGGTGCTATAGGCCTGGCCTCCTCAATGGTAGGGAGAACAACAACAATAACTATCTGATCACGGGCTGCGGCATAGGCCAAGTCGAGTCCTACTAAAAATACCAAGCATGCCATTTGTTGACGATGTTCCTTCTGTTTAGGACATCGACATCCAGGAATACACACATTATAACGTTCAAGTAATGATTTCAGAGTAGAGAAGTATTTAGACAGGGATCGTCCTACTTGCTTCATATTTAGCATATCGAAGTAGGTTTGATAAATCCTACTTAAGTTCTTCTTCTGCCCACATGTGGCTTAGACAGATGTCCACATTTCGTGAGCGATGTTATAGTATACCATCTCGTTAGCAATCTTATCAATGACACTGACCATGATCCAAGAGCTGACCATCCCGTCATCCTTCGCCCATATGGCGAATTTTCCCATCTTCTCAGCAGGCTCCGATGCGGATAGACTGTGCTCCTTATCGTATCCTCGTATGATCATGAGGAACATACGAGACCACCTGGGATAGTTGATCTCATCCAACTTGGGGATTGAGTTGAAAGATGGTAGTATGGTACTCCCTCCGTCATATCCTTGAGATGCGACTTCTGACTAGGACATCTCGAACTATGAATCAAGCCTGCTGCAGAGAAAATATTGTAATACTAAGAAATCGTCTTAGGTCATACCAGCACCCATTATGTATCGATGAGAAGAGGTTAGATGGTGGTGTTAGGTACTTTATTTGGTGGAAAAATCATGCACAAAGTTCAGAGGTGACCAAGTAGAGCCTGACATTGGAGTTGGGGCTGGGCGCAGCTCGACGCTCGGACGTCGTGTGAGGCGGTCGTAGGGCAGCGCTGGAGTTGTGATTGGACGCAGATCGACAATAGCAGGGCTGGCGGCAGGGAGGGGGTCAGATATGCGCGTGTGGTTGGCTGTGGAGGGTAGGGGCGTCGGGGCTGCAGTGGACAGGGTTGCTGGGTACGGGCTAGGATTATGTGTCGGGGAAGCAGGGGGACGGGCTGGGGAAGGAGATGTAGGGTGGGGGTGTCGGGGTGGCAGGGGGGACTGGATGGGGAAGGCGGTAGGGCTGGGGGCATCGGTGCAGGGCATGGCGTTAGCAAAGCAGGGAAGGCGATTGCGTCGTCCAGGGGGGAGGGTGGCGGGTTGGCTCTGATGCCAAGTAGAAATTAGAATTTCTTTTTCTTATATTTTGAATAGAGTACCCTAGGGTTGTATACATAGAGTGTCCTAGGGTTAGGGTTGCACAATTAGACTATTCTAATCCTAGGGATATGGTTACACAATTAGACTCTCAATATTTTCCAATTACGTCAGAAGGATATCCTATTTATCAGATAAGCAACAGTTAAGATGGCTTCTCCCCAAAAACTCTTTAGCACATTTCGTTGGAGTAGGAGTGCTCTAGTGACAATTCGATAAATGTTGCTTTTTTCTTTCAGTAATCACATTTTGTTGTGGTGTGTAACTACATGAGGTTTCATGTATGATACCCTTCTCATCAAGAAAAACACGTAGGGAACTTTCTAGGCACTTCTTGGCATTATTAGTTATGAGTGTTCTTTCTCTTGCTGTAAATTGAGTGTTTATCATATTTATAAAGTTTTGTACATCAGTAGGAACTTCACTTCTATATTTTAAAAGGTACACATAAGTACTCTGTGAAAAATTATCAATGAAAGCGATATAACACATATGACCATCCATGCTCTTGACACTTGACGGACCCCAACCATCAGAATGCACTAATTCGAATGCATAAGTAGATTTACTAGTAGATGCAGGAAATGTAGTTTATGTTTACTTTGCAAATTAGCAAACCTCACATTGCAAAATCATCCTTACAATCCAGAGAATAATATCAGGCATCAACTTAGACGTTCATGCCATTTTTGTACTAAAGTGGAGTTGTGTTTTTCAAGGCGAGCTTTCATCACAAAGGTAAGGGCTTGACCCACTTGAACTGAAAGAAAAATAATCCATCCTCAACTAATCCAATTCCAATCTTCTTGCATGTATGTAAGTCTTCTAGAACACACGAATTGTGATAAGAAATCAGCGTGTTATGTAAATAGTAATCTTATTAACTAACAAAAGATTTACCGGAAATCAGGGACGCGAAGTTCATCAATAAGGAAGAAACAATCAACAACAGAAATCGTTCCTTTTCCAACAACAATAGCTGGAGACCCATCTGCAATTGTAACTTTCTCTCTTCTAGATGATAACTTGTAATATGAAACATTCTAGGATCACTTGTAATGTGATTGGAAGCAACACTGTCGATAATCCACTCATATTTGGCAGAGCAAGCATTGCTAGTTCTCTCATGTTAAAAATCGAATCATTGTTTGTTTATTGCAAAGAGACATGTTCTTTCATAAACGTTTACTTCAAGAAGGACTGTAACTCCATGACGGCATCCTTTGCCAAGCCAGGTTCTCTGGATGCTTCAAGCGTCATAGGGTCATTCACCGACAAATTTGTACCCTTTAGACTTTGACTCTCTCTCACAGATATTTAATTAGATACCTTGCATTCAATATGAATAGCAATTCAGCACAAAGAACTTAAATCACATCAACTTTCTCAAGCGATAGAAGCAACCACAGGCTTTGACAGAAAAGCGCAACCCCCACTCCTAAACTCCTTGGACTGGTTGTTGTCTAAAACACATCGGTATCCCTCATTGTCCAGGGGAAAAAACACACAAAAGTAACCAAGGAAGGAAATATCGGTATCGTTTCGATACAATGTCGATACCGATATATCGCCGATATATCGGCGATATATCGACGCATATCGCCGAAACCCAGTATCCATTAGGCATTTTCTCCTGTCGATACCCGATATCGTCCATATTGGCGATATATCGGTGACCTGTCGATACCGATATATCGTTGATATATCGTCGATATATCGCGATATGGCGATCCCTGAAAGTAACCCAGAACACAAAAACAACCAAGGGAGATAACATCCCTCGAACAACACAACAAGAACAACAACGACCACCAAGGGATTCGCCACCCTAGAGGCGCACCTAGGGCACACAACAAAGGTCATGCCCCTCACAAAAACCTCCAAACAAATGGCTTTAAATTTCAGTTTCGAGCATGGGTTCTTCTACGATAACAACTTCAGATTTGGGTGTGTTAGGAAAAATAAGCGTTGTACTTTTTTCCTTGAGCCCTAGGCTCTCTTATATAGGGAGAAGCCTATGGGCAAATTACATAAGGTAGACAAACGAAACGACAAATAGATAAAAGATACACGAACATAAATAAACTTCTACACTCCCCCTCAAGATGGAGCATAGATATCTACCATGCTCATCTTGGACAAGCACTTCTGAAAGGGACCCCGAAGCAACGCTTTAGTAAGGATGTTTGTCGTTTGGTCTCCTGAGCTGACATGTGTTGTAAAAATGAAGCCCTTCTGGATCATATCACGGATATAATGGCAATCCACCTCAATGTGCTTCATCCTCTCGTGTGAAAAGCAGGGTTGTTGGCAATGAATAATGCAACCTGATTGTCACATTCTAATGATATGAGAAGTGGAACATGTATATATTGGTCTGTCAGAACTGCGCGAACCCACATAATTTCTGCACATGCTTGGGCCATAGCTCTATACCCTGATTCAACACTGGATCTTGCTACTACTGTTTGCTTCTTGCTCTTCCATGAAACAAGTTACTCTCAATTAATATAACAAAACCTGATGTAGATTTCCTATCCTTTGGGCACCCTGCGTAGTCTGCATCTGCACATGCTGAAATAGTAATAGTGCCCTTCTTCCTAAACATCAAACTACGCCTGGAGATGGCTTAAGATACCTTAGTATCATATGTATGGCATCTATGTGTACTTGGCGAGGTTGCTCCATGAACTGGCTCACTTTATTTACTGCAAATGTAATATCTGATCTGGTAATAGTTACATAAAGGAGCCTCCCTACCAGTTCTCTGTACCTTCTTTTGTCAACCTCCTTAGTGTCATCATCATGCATCTTCATGCTTAGATCCATTAGTGTAGAAGCAGGTCGACATCCAAGCATACCTATGTCACTTAGCAAGTTAGTGACATATTTCCTTTGAGTCATCACGAGTCCTTGTTCATTTCTAGCAAACTCCAAACCAAGGAAATATCTCAGTTATCCTTTGACATATTTCCTTTGACATATTTCCTTTGAGTCATCACGAGTCCTTGTTCATTTCTAGCAAACTCCAAACCAAGGAAATATCTCAGTACTCCTAAATCCTTGGTAACAAAATCACGGCCCAAGAATTCTTTTGCTATTTTTATTCCCTGCATATCATCTCTTGTAATGAGTATATCGTCAACATACACCATAATGATAGTCATACCTCTGGATGTCCTCTGTACAAAGAGTGAATGGTCTGCATTTGACCTTTTGAATCCTTGCTTCTCAAACAAATCTGAGAGCTTCTGGAACCAAGCTCTTGGGCTCTGCTTTAGGTTATAGATCGCTTTATGAAGCCTGCATACCTGTACACACTCCCCCTCAGCAGTAAACCCAGGTGGCTACTGCATGTAAACCTCCTCCTGAAGATCACCATATAAAAATGCATTTTTGACATCTAATTGAAACAGAGACTAGTCTCGAATCACAACAACAGATAGAAGAATCTGTAAGGTAGAGTGTCGAGCAACAGGAGAAAACGTGTCAAGATAATCTACCCCATACGTCTGAGTAAATCCCCGAGCTACCAGTCAAGCCTTGTACCTACCAATACTGCCATCGGCATGGTGTTTCACTGTAAACACCCACTTGCAACTCACAATAGATGCCTCCGTAGGAGCTGGAACAAGACTCCAAGTACCTCTCGACTAAAGTGCGGACATCTCTTCTTCCATAGCCAGACGCCATCTGCTATCATCCAATGCTTCCTAACAGGTCCTTGGAATATTCACGGCGGATAAGGCACCTACAAATCTCCTGAAATCCCATCCAAGCGCTCAAAGGTAACATGAGAAGCAATTGGATATGAAGCACATGACCTCTTCTGCTTTCTCAGTGCAATTGGAAAATCAAGATCTGCATTGGTTGTACCAACATCTACTGCCTGTTCCTGCTGAGAAATGTCGTCACTCCCATCACTAGGAATAATGTTATCAGAACAAACATGGGCCATGTTTGATGATTGTCCATGATTATGAGCAGTGGCCGGCCGTCGATTGTAGTGACGTGGTAGGGGAGGAACCAAAGATATGGGAGGTGGTATAGGTGGTGGCGGTGGTGGAGATGATGGTGGTGATGGAGATGACGGTGGTGAAGATGTAGGGGTTTGTTGTGGCACATACACGGGTGGAGAAGGAATATAGATTTCATCATTTATTGTTGATGGCACCAATCTGTCACCTGTAGGAGAGAAAAACATAACTGACTCAAAAAACGTGACATTTGCACTGACATAATATTTTCGACGTAATGGATCATTGCAACGATATCCCTTTTGAGTCCTGGAATATCCGACAAAAACGCATTTGACAGCCCTAGGAGAGAGCTTGTCAACCCCTGGAGAAAACTGGTGAACAAATGTCACAGACCCAAAGACACGTGGAGTTAGAGGAAAAAACTCCTTGTTGGGAAAAACGAGAGAGAAAGGTATCTTCTCCCCCAACACAGACGAGGGCATGCGGTTAATGAGATAACATGCAGTAAGAACCGCATCGCCCCATAACAAGTGAGGAGCACAACTCTGGATAAGAAGCGTATGAGTGATATCAAGAAGATGGCAGTATTTTCTTTCTGCGACACCATTCTGTTGGGACGTGTAGGCACAAGACGTTTGACGAAGAATTCTATGGAATGAAAGATAATGTTCGAATACAGAATTCAAGGGCATTATCAGTTCTCATAATTTTGACAGAGACACAAAACACATTCTGCACTTCTTTAATAAAGCTCATAATAGTAATGCCCGCTTCAGATTTATTCTTTAACAAAAAGACCCAAGACAAATGACTGAAATCATCCACATCAACTAAATAGAACATGTGTCCTTGATGATCTGGGATATGACTTGGACCCCAAATATCAATATGAAAAAATCAAACGGAGAGCTACTGCTCTGACTCTGACGACTAGGGAAGGCAGACCAATGATGCTTCCCTAACTGACATGCTTCACAATCAAAAGACGAGCGGGGTTAGATCTGAGGGAGGACTTGATGCAGCTTCTGAAACGGAAGATGACCAAAGCGCATATGCCATAAGTAAGGAGAGACAGGTCCAATGGAGTGGGATGATGCTCCGGCGTAAGGTGTATGGATCAGTCGATACAGCCCACCTTGCTCACAGCCATGTCCAATCACGTTGCCCGTGAGAATGTCCTGAAACACAAGAGATGATGTGCCAAATATCGCTCGACAATGTAGATCCTTTGTAATATGACTAATTGACAGTAAATTCTTTGAGAAAGTAGGAGCATGGAGCACATTCTGCAACTACATAGAGGGTGTTAAGGAAACCTGTCCCTCTCCTGTAATGGATGAATGAGTCCCATCTGCTATGACGACAGTCCTCCCTGGGGAGACTTCCCTGTAGGATGTGAGTTGGTGTCTATCTCCACACAAATGATGTGTGGCACATGAATCTACAATCCATTCTGAGGTATGAGAGCCCTGGTAGAAAGCAGAAGTATGAGCACTACCTGAGGAACTAGCTTCTGCAGTAGCAATAACGTCCAAGCTGCTCTCTGAAACTGGGAAACCATGCTTAGAGTAGCATGTGTCTTCTGTATGACCAATCCGACGACAATAAGTGCACTGCAATCCACGACCACGACCAACCCTACCACGTGATCCTCGTCCACGAAAATGAGATGAATTGCCTCTTCCTCTAGAGGTTGCCATAGCAGAAGAATTAGGTACATTAGTAGGCTTGAGATACTGATTCTGCTCAATCAGTGAAAGGCCTCCTCCATGGGAGGAATTGTAGCATCGGCCAGAATCTGAGAAGAAGCTGCCTCATACTGTGAATCAAGGGAGGCTAGAAAGACTCCCACCATCGTCGCATTTCGATATGTCTTCAATTGTTCAGGAGTAGCTGTGAGAGGTATGAAGCTATGAAGCCTCTCAAACATTCCCCTCAGTACAATGTAGTGAGTATGCAGGGGTCGACCGTTTTGCTTTATCGTGAAGATATCGTGCTGAAGCTGTAGGATTTTTGTCTCATTCTTGACTTGAGAATACGTGGCAGCAAGAATGTTCCACATTGCTTTTGGAGTGGGTTGATGCAATACATCATTAGCAATGTCTGGAATCAGAGTACCAGACAACCAGACATGAGCATATGCGTCATCAGCCTCCCATGAGGTATACAACAATGTTTTCTCCTCTGGCTCATCCTCGGTAAGAATATGTTTCTTACCCATCGACTTCATTAGGCTCAAGAACTGCATGGCCCATAACTCGTAATTGGATCCATCCATCTTCACAATAGGCGCAGGACCCTTGAATGCGCATGTAGTGGGGATGTCGATCTTGCTCTCTGACATTGTGACTGGAGAGAATCAGGGTTGTAGACAAGATAATCTTTGGTCTACACTGACATAACGTGGTTTGGTTGCATGTGTAGACCTCACACAACCAAACCCATTAACGTGTGAGATGCGAGCGGAAGTCACCTCAGTAGATGGCGAGAATGTCCTAGGGTTGACCGACTCCTAGGACGGGCCCTACAAGAACCGAAGGGAGAGGCAACACTTCGGGTCCTAAGAAGCCACAGGCGGCACACAGGCCCCATGGCCGCAAGATCGATGCGCGGCTAGGATCCGCACACAGGGCCGAAAAGGGCAGCGTCGAATGCGTGGCCGAGTAGCAGCCCCCGTGCCCGAAGGGCAGTGAGAGGTGTCGCGCGTGAGGCTTGGTGGTGGATGTCTAGGTTTAGGGTTTGGTACTAGAACTCCAGTCTAGGACCGCCGCTCTGATACCATGTTGGGAAAGTAAGCGTTGTACTTTATTCCTTGAGCCCTGGGCTCTCTTATATAGTGAGAAGCCTATGGGAAAATTACATAAGGTAGACAAATGAAAAGACAAATAGATAAAAGATACAGGAACATAAATAAACTTCTACAGGGTGAAAATCCAGCTTCTGCACATCGACTTCTACGTTGAGACGATCAAACAAAGATCTCAACAAGGCTCTGATACCATGCTAGAATCAAACACACAAAGCACACAAAAATGGAGATAAGGATTTACGTGGAAAACCCTACGAAGAGGGAAAAACCACATGGGAGCTCTCAATCCTTAATCTCCCTCACTAGAGATTAGGGCTCTCTTCACTACGATGAAAAACCAATGAAGGATGAATACACTATATAGAGAAGGATGGTAAACAATGCATCATCCAAAGATCCGTTTACTCATATAAGTACGATAATTCAACAACCTTGCTAACTCAGGTTGTGAATTATGTAGCTGAATTATGTCACCAATAGGAATTATATGCCCTTTATCCTATTTAAGACATATAAGTTCTTTATCGCGCTCCAATTAGAACTTCATGTTGAATATTTTGGGAAACTTGTATTAAAACTAGTTGAACAAAGCATAATATATTAGTCCTGGGTCATTTTTTCATCCTGGCTTTTCAATTACCTTAGCCAATAATTTGATAAAATCTCTGTAAATGCACTTGTCATTTATACAACATAATTATTGTATGTAGATCCAATACAAAGTACACTGAAAGTCCCATGGACTAGTGATTTTAATCATACATAATGCCTGTTTGCAAGTGAAATGTTGATCAAAGTAGACCCTAAAGTCCACTTTGGTCTATTGAAAAATAGAGTTTGGGTGAATTTTCTTTCCTCACTTGCAACTCAACTTGCAATGGGATTCAAATGAATGCTACTGCAAGTCTGCAATCACTTGTCACCTCCATTTTTTTATTCGGGGAAAGTTTATTCATCTGTCTCCCAAAATAATGCCATTAGAAAGGAGGGCGACAACATTCACCAGAGCCTGCTATACAAGTCTAGGAGAATAAAAGGACTACAGCCCTTGGCTCAGCAAAGTAAATAAAAGGGTGCAGACGGAAGCTAACCACTCGTGAAGATGTGGAATTTCTTGTTAATCAAACTTAATCAGACGACTCCAGTGTGAAGCGAAAAAGTAGATAAATGCTTGCGAATTCATGTTTCCATATCTTTTTCCAATGCCTCTGTCTCTGCATCCACTCAATTAGCTTCGCTGAACAAGATTGTTGTTGGCTTAAATGCTGGGAGAATGTCGACAGCTTGAATGAGCCCCAACCTTCTTCTAAGTACCTATAAATCTAACTCATCCTTAGCTCCATGGAATAGAGAAGAGTGGGGGTTTCAACGAATAGGGAGAGATAATGAGGGGAGATGCGACTTTGGCAGGGGCACTCCTTGAGGTGGACGAGCAACTTGATTACTGTGTTGCTACAGTGGAGGGGTTGATGAGCATGACACTCGCAAGGGGGGTGGTTCTGGTGTCGCTTTAACACTTGACTTGATGCTGTCACAGTCGCAGAGGGGAACCAGATTGAGTTGTGGTGAGGTGGTGGTTTGCTTAAATTGAGGCAAGGTTGGCATATTCCAACAACCAAACCAATAATTTAGTGGGTATGAGGTACTCTAAGTGATCAATATTTAGCAGGAATTGGATGCAACGTAGTGGAATGTGCTCGTGGTTCTGATCTTTTCATCAACATGAGTTGGGTTGTATATGTACCCTGAGAACTGATTAGTGACATGCATAAATCAACCCCGAGGTGAACTTTTTAATGTATCGACGGAATTATATTGGTGATTTCACTCAAACCTCCCTGTATCCGTAACCCAATTGTAGTTGTATAAAAGAGAAGAAAAGAGCTAGGTGCGAGTAGTGGATGTAAGCATATTCCTAATTATGTGCCTCGATGTTTTTTCTCATGTTTTATGCTTCAGCAAGTATGATTTTTAGCATTTTCAAAAGAATTTTGGATGTCCGTAACTTGGAAAGGCTAGTAATTACATGGGTTGCATGATTCTGTTCATGTATTCAAAAACAGTTCGGCAGAAAGTTCAAGAAAAAACTTTTCACGCACCCCATACTGAATAATAATCACTTTTGAAGACAGTTATATACAGTCGTTCTCACATAGTATGACAGTTCTACTCTTTACATCTGTGTTAAATGGTAGCTGGTCACGTAGTTACCTGCAGAAATTTTAGTTCACGATTTTGTAAATTTTATCTATGGCATGTTTCAGCTTACGGTGGCTTGTGCAAAAATGGGCCGCTTAGATGTTGCTGCTAGAGCAGTTGACATTGCAGAGAGGCGATTATCGAAGGATAAGTGGCCGGAGTATTATGACACTAAGGGGGGCCGCTTTATAGGAAAGCAAGCTCGTCTCTACCAAACTTGGTCCATATCCGGTTACCTTGTTGCCAAGCAACTCTTGGCCAATCCAGATGCCGCCAAGATGCTGACCAATGAAGAGGATACAGAACTTCTCAGTGTGTTGAAGTCTATGTTTCGGACAGCTCCACGGAGGAAACGTGGCTTGCGAGGATCAAAGAGCTACATAGTTTGAATTACAATAGACAACTGGTGGGTCTCAAGGAGGTTGAAGTACCTGTGGAGGAGCTAGCATCTTTCCGATGTTCCACATCGTGTTCTTGTTGGTGCAATCTGTTTATAAGGAGTACTGATTGTACTTTGTATGATAATATTATGGTTTCCATGTAGTTGATCAATGGTTGTATGGCAATCTGAAACAGTTTTTGTTACAGCTGCTATAAGCAGTGCTGTATATAAATATGTAAAACTATGTCTCATTCTGTTAGTACTAATACGGCTTGATCCACGGTAGCGGTGAGTTTAGGCTAAACCCTCACATGTTCACAGAAATCTGTCATGGGAGAAAAAAAGAGATCGTGTTGATGCTTGTTTTTGTCATCTGTTGTATAGTTTATCCTGCAAGTACAACGCTTTTGAGATCATTTTACAATAATGAATTTGTTATTTACACTACAGAAGAGAATGATATCATCGCGATACATGCAGGTTTACTTGTGTTTTAATCAATTAATTTATTGTAGTTTTATTTACACAAAAAGAATGCATACTAAAAATGTTTGCAGTTTTTTTGCATATGATTCTACCAGGCTGGATGGTGCCAGCAAGTCTAATGTTTCCATATTGCACAAGTAGAACTCTTTCTATGCGCTTATTATGCAAATGGTCCTATAAAGTTTTTGTAATTACGAACGGATGCCTATATATGAGTTTTTGCGTAGATGTAGGTATTTCATATGCAACACATCACATATGCATCACTCTATTTTGAATATTTTTTAAGTCTACCCTCTAAATATTCTATTTTTACAGATAAAAACGTCCTTGTAGACTTCTCGTGCAAACGTGCTTTAATATAATATTTGTTCTTAGGAATTTTTATTTATATTTTTTTAATTACAGGAGTATATATCATTTAATGCGTTGCATCGTCCGAATGCAATGAAAAATTGGCAAGGGCCACTACATTGCAGCCAGCCTGGATATAGTTCGAAATTTGCAAGGGTTCTCGCATCAGGAATGCATGCAGGTAATTAAGCTAATTCCGTTACATCACTGTCCGGATGCAGTCCAAAATTTACAAGGGTTCTTGCATAATGGACGCATGCAAGTAAAGAAGTTAGTCCAAAAGAGATTGCAACGGAAGTTGCAGATTGGTAGTTGGAATATTGGTACTTTAACTGGAAAGTTGATGGAGATAGTTGATACGATGGAAAGAATGAAGATTTATATACTATGTCTTCAAGAGATTAAATGGGTGGGAGAGAAAGCAAGGGAGATTGAGAAGACATGCTTTAAACTTTGGTATTCATGTAATGATAAGTGTAGAAATGGTGTTGGAGTGGTTGTTCATAAGGATTTGAAGGATTGTGTGGTTGAGGTGAAAAGATTCGGAGATCGAATTATTTTGCTAAAATTGATTCTTGAAGAAGAAATTCTTAATATCATCTCAGTTTATGCATCGCAAATTGGTTTAGATGAAAAGATTAAACAAGCTTTTTGGGAGAATTTGGATAAGAGTCTACAAGGAATTCCACAAAGAGAGATGATTTGAATCGGTGGAGATCTTAATGGACAGGTGGGAAAAGATGATTCAGGGTATGCTAGTGTTCATGGAGGACATGGTTTTTGGGATAGAAATGAAGAGGGAAAAGTCATCCTGGATTTTGCAACGGCATATGATCTTTTCATAGCAAACACTCTCTTCAAGAAAAGAGAGGGACATTTAATTACTTATAAGAGTGGACCAACTAGATAACAGATATATTACTTTGCGTTGAGGAGAAGAGATCGATTGTGCTGTAAAGACTGCAAAGTAATCCCAGGAGAGAGTTTGACAACCCAACATCGTTTGTCAGTCTTGGATGTACGAATGCAAGGGTAAAGAAAAAGAGGGTTTCTAAGATAACTAGAACTAGATGGTGTAGTCTTCCACTGAAGCAAGCGAGCTTCAGGGAGAAGGTTTTAGAAGATTTTTCTTGGGATTGTAGCAGTAGTGCAAACTTGATGTGGGAGGCCGTAGCATCTTGTATCCGAAAGGTAGCTAAAGAGATGCTAGGCGAGTCAAAGGGAGGAGCTCCAGGTCAAAAGGAGGCTTTGTGGTGAAGTGAAGGGGTGCAAGAGAAGTTAAAAATAAAAAAAGAGTTTGCTTTAAAGCTATGTCTAAGGATAGAACAGAGGAAATTGTCACAAACTACAAAATAGCGAAGAAGGAAGCAAAGAAGGTCGTAAGTGAAGCTAAGTCAAAAGCTTATGAAGTTTTGTATAAAAATCTCGACTCTAAGAAGGGACATAAGGATATATTCAAGTTGGCCAAAGCAAGAGAAAGAAAGACCAAAGACCTTTCTCAAGTGAGATGTATTAAGGACGAGGAAGGTCATATGCTTGTTACTCAGAAGGATATAAAGACTAGATGGGAGCAGTACTTCCATAAACTTTTCATTGGGGAAGGAAGTAGAGAGATAACTTTGGGTGATCTAGCTTGTAGTGAAAGTTACTTGAATCGTGCAAGCTATAGACGGATACAAAGAAAGGAAGTAGATGAGGCTTTGAAGGTTATGAGACCCGAGAAAAGTGTAGGATCGGATGACATCCATGTAGAAGTATGGAGAGTTTAGGTGAGCGTGGTTTGACTTGGCTTACGAATCTATTCAATGTTATTTGGCGAAGCAAGAAAATGCATGAAGATTGGAGGAGTATCGTGGTGCCTCTTTATAAGAGTAAAGGAGACATTCAAAATTGTTCAAATTATAGAGGTATCAAGCTGATGAGTCACACTATGAAAATTTGGAAACGTGTGATTGAAAGAAGGCTGAGGAAGGTTTCCAACGTAAAAGAAAACCAATTCGGATTCATGCCAGGTCGCTCAACGATTGAAGCCATCCATTTGCTGAGGAGAACCATGGAGATTTATAGAGCTAAAAGGAAGAACCTCCATATGATCTTTATCAATTTGGAGAAGGCTTATGATTTTGTCCCACGAGGGATATTGTGGAGAGTGTTGGAGAAGAGACAAGTACCTATCCTATAAATTAACCTCATAAAGGACATATATGTTACGGTTTTATTTTGTGTAAGGACTGGATATTTTGACATCAACATTGGTTTACATCAAGGCTCTGCTTTGAGTCCATTTTTTTTACTTTGATTATGGATGAGGTGACAAGTCACATTTAGGATGTGTTACCTTGGTGTATGTTATTTGCTAATGATATTGTGTTAATTGACGAGACTAGAGATGAAGTAAATGAGAAGCTTGAGGTCTAGAGACATGAGTTGGAGGCTAAAGGATTTCATATAAGTAGGGCTAAGACGGAATATATGGAGTGCACCTTTGATGGAAGCAATGGTGAAGGAATCAATGTGAAGGTCGGTGATGATAACATTCAGAAGAGAGATTCCTTTAGATATCTGGGATCTACTCTGCAACATGATGGGGAAATTGATGGAGATGTTACTAATAGAATAAATGCAGGCTGGCTAAAGTGGAGAGCATCCTCTGTTGTTCTCTGTGATAAGAAAATTCCTTTAAAAATTAAAGGAAACTTTTACAAAGCAGCCGTGAGACCTGCTATGCTTTATGGATCTGAATGTTGGCATGCGAACCATAGACATGTGCAGAGAATGAATGTAGCAGAAATGAAAATGCTAAGGTGGATGTGTGGACACACACGTAAAGATCGGATTCGGAATGACGCAATCAGAAAGAAAGTTGGTGTAACTCCAATCGAGGATAAGATGCGAGAAAACTGCTTAAGATGGTTTGGACATTTGCAAAGAAGATCAGCTGATGCACCGGTTAGGAGATGCGAGTATTGGGATGTTGAGCCAGCTAAGAAAGAGCGAGGACGGCCCGAGAAGTGTTGTAAAGAGACCATACAAAGGTATCTTAGTTTTGTGGATATAAGCCCGGGATTGACCCAAGATAGATCTGAATGGAGGCGAAGAATCCATGTAGCTGACCCTGCTTAATTGTGGGAAAAGGCTTTGTTGTTGTTGTTGTACATGATTATATATCATTTACATATGTACTCCGTAATAAAGAATATTTTTCAATGAATGATCTTTTAAGTATATCTATGTTTAAAAAATGCCATACATGGAGGATTTTTGTATCTCTCCAAGAAGCTAATTATTAGTAAGTCAATTTTTTGGGGGTTTCTTGTATTGTTTACTCATAAACATCTAGAACTAAATGTATGCATTTCTAGGAGCTTCTTCCAAGAAATTGATCATGTCATTATTCCATATTATACGTCCTTCCGTATATTTTTGTTATCCCAATGATATTGTGTGTTTTTACATACAATAATATGTGGGAATTTCTGGTGAGAGCATGTTTCATCAATATATTAATAATCATTTAATATAATCCCTCGGATTTCTGTCCGACGATTTTGATTTGAATCATTTTTACATTGATAGTTTTGAAAATTCACCAATCCACTAGCTTTTATTTTTTACTCCTCAGTTAAGTATTTGTCAAATTTTCCTTTTTCTTCTTTCAAATTAGAAAAGAGATGTGATATAGCCTTCAGCTGGAGTTCCTTTTTTATAGAATGAAAAGAGAAAAATGGTAGTGTTGTTGCTGCCATTTCAAAAAGATCTAAGCAAGGTTTTGTAAATTGAACCGAACAATCAAGAATCGCAAGAAAAATGGTCCAATCTTTTGATTTTTATCAAAAAAATAAATAAAAATCAGTTAAAACTCGGTTGGACCACATTAATCCGGTTGCATCAAATCACTGGTTTAACCATCTATTTTTAGAAAAATAATTCATAATTAATTATTAAAATACAATTTTTCAGAAATTATTATATTTAGTTTGTTTCTAACCTATTATATGGCACTCCTTTGTATATTGTCTTTCCATAGGTGCAAATGACTCAATATTTTTTCCGGCTTTACAAGCATTGCCTTTCTCTTACAACATTGTATATGAGGTTGTTCCCTTCAAACAGCAAAAAAACAATGACTCCACCTAAAAAAGAATGTATCATAGGCATAGTATGAGAAGCAGTCTATTAACAACACTTGTCTGGAGTTTGAATAATATTAAAATTATTAATTTTGTACATAACAGTTACATATTTATATGAATTTGATAAAATATTTTTATTGTGTTCTTTCAATTTTTTCTAATAATAGTTATACCCTTCACTTTTTTTTGCAATTACAGTTGTGCCCCTATATTGTTAAAATTTTAATAATAGTCTTTATATTGGTATAATATAGGAGCATAAATGTATTAATAAAAGGTCATTATTATGAATTCGGTATAAATATAGGGGTACACATGTAATTGTAAAAAAATAAGGGTACACTTGTAATTGTAAAAAATAAGGTATAAATTAAGTGTTATTGTAAAAACCTGGAAATCATTATTCATTTTTGTTGTATGGAATACTTGTCTAACTCAATTCGATCGTGTTGGACCATACAAACCGAACCAATAGTATAACGGTTCAATTTTTTCCAGTTTATATGAACTACTAACGTCATCACTGCATAAGGACCGCGTGCATGACCAACGTGGTCAAACAACCGCCTCCGGTAGTTGCAGCGAGGCTGGGTCTTTGGGAAGACTGTAACCTTCGCGCTGGGGGAGGGGCGGACTTGACGAGGGGACGTACAGGCCCCTATATATATCTACCTCCATCAAGATGGGAATATTATCCGAGAACTACCTTGCCATATGGAGCTCTCTCCCACTACCTATCTCCATTCCTCTCTCTCTCTACATCGTTCTCTCTCGCAGCTGAGACAACAAGCTGTACCTCGTCAACGACTCCCTTCACTGGTATCAGAGCATATACATTCGCAATCCGATTTGCTGACGCAACTCGTCCTTTTCCTTCGACCGTCTCTGTCGTTCGCAATAGTCGTGTTCCAACAAAACCCTAGCACGGGTTTAACGAAAGGTATGTTTTAATTTTTTTTCTATCGAGGCGATACTGGAATCTGAAAAGCTGCACCGCTTGGACCCACTTTTTCTTACCCTTCAGATCACGTGAACCTTTCTTTTTAAAAAAATAAGTTGGAAAGCCTGCCTTTTGCTTACCACGTGCCTTTTTTATTTTAACGCAATTTTTTTAACATGATTCTATCATGTTCTGAATTTTTTTTACAAACTTTTTTTTAAAAAGTCGATAGATCACATTTATGTGTTCAAAAAAACTTTTAATTTTTTTGAATACGTCGCATTGCCAAAGTTCCTTATTTCTTTAAATTATTACATCCTTTTTTAAAGCCGTTTGTTTACACCGGTCATTTGCATCTATTGGTTTACCAACCTAAAAAGATAAGTTCATTTCTTTTTTATTAAAATAGAGATAGATAATATGCATTAAAAAAACAAGTATTAATTGCAAACTTTATTTGTTTGAATTAAAAGGGGAGAATGGGTTATTATTGTCTCATATTCTTGTTGTTTTTTTATCTGTCCAAATTGCTTATAAAATAAATAATAATAATAATAGGATTGAAAACCAAAATCTTTTAATTAAAGAGGAGGATCTATTGAGTAGTAATTACCATTCAATCTTAGTAGAGCCTTCTTATTAAATTGCATTCTTCTTTAAACGATAAAAAACGTATGTGTTAGTTTAATTAAAGTATAATTAACATTGATTACCTGTTAATATAATACCTTTTTTACATGTGCTTGTTGATTAAATTAAAAGTTTCTTTAGTTTTTGAAACTATCATTGCATAAAAATCCTTTTTTGTCTAAGTTTTATCCTTTTTTTGTTGAATACTCTTATTAAATAAATAATTTGCTATAAGTTCTAATTTAATTAAAATATGTGTTTGATCAATTAACTCACACATTCAACAATTAGTATTCGTTGTTTTGTCTTGCATTAAGTTTTAATTTTTTTAAAAAGGGAGGAAGCTAAAATTTCTATTAAGTTGAACAAAATCTTTTTTTAATCTTAGTAATATTGTAAGTTGTACTTCTAATTCTCTTTAAGTTTTTCTAATAAGTACTTTCACAAAATTGCTTAATCTTATTCCAACCTTATATTTATTTCATTAGATCCAATATGACAAGCAAGATATTTGCCATTGAGGTGGGAAAATTTGAGTACATTAATCATACTAATTATGAGTTGTGGAATAGAAAGATCTAGTATGGGATATTGCATGATAGCATACACTTCATCATAGACAAACCTGGCCCAACATTATCTGAAAATCCAACTATGGAGGAAATTAGGTCCCACGAACAGTGGAAGAAAATAGATAATAGGGCTAGGAGTTTTATAATAACCCACATGGAACTGAACCTAATTCGAATTTTTGTAACATGCGAATCAGCTTATGAGCTCTGGACCGCGGTTAAGGAGAAATATCACTCCAAGTCATAAGTGAGCGCCCAGCTTCTTCTACACAAGTACAATTCGTGTAGAATGGAGGAATTTGAAAGTGTCCTCGAGCACGTGAACAAGATGGTCGTGATGGCCAAGTATCTTGCGGATGCTGATTGCCCGATTCCGAAAAGGATGCAGATCGCAACCACACTGGGAAGTCTCCCACCGTCATTCGACATGATTGCCACATCTCTATCGATGAATGGAAACATTAAATCTGTGACGGACCTACCTACACAATTGGTAATTGAGCATGACCTTTCTAAGCAAAGATCGAAAGCTGAGATCTTTCAGGTCGAGGAAAAGGAAGAAACAAATATTGTGCACATGAAGAATAGATTCGGTCCCTCAAAGGTGAATTTCAAGGAAAAGAGTGGGAAATACCCACGTGGCTCTTGCTACGGTTGCGACAAATTTGGTCATTTCAAGGTCAATTGCCCCAACAAGATGAAGTCAGTAAATTCTATAATGCTTGAAAACAAAGGTAAAAAGAAAATAGAATTCGCGGCAGCCGTGGAATGCAACTCCATCATCACAGATAGTGACGGATGGTGGATCGACTCTAGAGCAACCAAACACATCGTAAAAATGAAGGAGGGCCTTGTGGACTTCAAGGAGCTGAGAAAATAAGAACAAAGGATCTTCACGGGAAACAACACCTACTTGGACGTGGAAGGTGTTGGGACGTACAGACTTGACATGGGAGATAGCATTATGGTACTGAATGATGTACTATATGCCCCATGGATATGTCGGAACCTGATCTCTGTCCCAGTGTTACTCAAAAAGGATTTTGAAGTCTGTTTTTATAATAACCATGCATCTATATGCAAGAATAAGAAGGTCTATACGATGGGAAAGTTTGTGCCCGAGCATGACCTATTCTATCTTCCCTTAATAAACTCTAGTGGATCAATGGATATATCTTCTGAGTATTCCTTGTGTTGTTTGTCTGACTATGACTTGTGGCACATGAGATTGGATCATTCAGGAAATTCTAATGGAACAAATGATGAAGGCAAATCTGTTGCCTTAGATTACGGGTGCAAGGACATTGTCCTGCGAATAATGTCTGATGGTAAAATGATGAGAAAACCCTTCTCAACCGGGATTCGGTCAACAGAGTTACTAGGTTTGATCCATTCGGACATATGTGGACCACTGAGCATCGACACAAATAGAAATAAGGTATAACATTCATTGATGATTACTCGAAGTTCTCCTATGTCTCTCTCTTAGAAAGAAAGTCAGAAGCACTTCAAACATTTAAGAGATATAAGATGGAAGTGGAGATAAGATTGGGAAAATCAATCAAGACTCTTAGGACAGATAGAGGTGGGGAATATACCTCAAAGGAGTTTGAGGATTATTGCATTCAGACCGGCATTCGTTGGCAGACTAGAATGCCATATACTCCACAACAGAATGTGGAATGGCAGAAAGTCTGTAGTGTTGACTGTGAATTACATACAGAACAGGATTCCCACAAAGTCCGTAGAATCAACGTCATATGAAATATTGAATGGTAGAAAGTCTGAGTTGGGCCATATCCAGAAATGGTTATGTGTTGCACGTGTTCTGGTACCGAGTCAGATTGGGGACAAGCTAGATTTCAGGACATTAAAGTGCAAGTTTATTGGATATAGTGAGAATTTTAAAGGATAGAGGTTCTTCTATGAAACTAAAGGTCTGATCGAAAGTCGAGATGCTACTTTCCTTGAAATTCAGCAATAAAAGGAGCATAAAGTAGAGGAATCAGATCCTATGATTGTCCTACAAGACAATGAAGACGACTTGAGCATTAGACAAGAACTTGAAGACGATATCGATCATCCAAATATAGAGAATGAACATATATATCATGATGATCCTTTCGAGGAAGTAGGTGGACCCACATAATCCATGAGTATAATCGGCAACAAGAGATCAGAACATGACCCGCATGGATGAATATTACCATTTATATGGATGCGAGGCGTCGTGTTATACCGTGGATTAGGATGTCACAGATTGTACAGATCCCATATCCTTTGATGAAGCTATGGCTTTGTCTGAGTCAGAATCATGGTCGGTCGCCATGGTGGATGAGTTGGACTTCATCGAGTGAAACAGTGTTTAGGAGTTATGTGATTTGTCAGAAGATAGGCAATCCATAGGATATAACTGGGTATTCAAGAAGAAGTACCAAGCCAATGGTACTGTTGATACATACAAAGTAAGATTGGTTGCCAATGGTTATACTCAGCAAGCTGGAATAGATTTTCAGGAAACCTACTGACGAACCGCAAAATCGACCCTTTAACAATGTGTTTTTAGCACATGGAATCGTCATCGTAGTCGGGCCGGTTTCGGTCGTCAAAGAGATCACCTCATTTAAATATGCCATAATAAATCGAAATGAGGTGATCGAAAATTTATTTTACTTGGTAAGATACCAAGGTCGAACTCAGGGACACGAGCCTCTCTCATATTAATCGGACTCAAGTGTGTTTAATCAAGTGTTGAATTAAAGGCATATAGGTCAAATGATGCAAAGACACAACATGACATGATAATGCATTAAAATAAACATGCATTTTTTATCAAATTTTATCATGCAAATAAATGACATGAAATGCAATGAAAATGTAGTGGGAATATGCCCTAGACACAAATTCATGAGCAAAATATCCAATGAGTCAATTTCAGATTTAATCGAGATAACAAATTCAATTTGAACAAGGCATGGATTAATTAATAAGAGACACAAAGCTATCAAAATAATATGTCAACATTAAAGTGTCCATTACATGAAATAAGCATGCCATTAGAAAGAACGTCAAACGAGCTTCGAAATGAAATTGAAATCAACTGAAACGGAAACATGATGCTCAAGATATGCAACAAAGAAAGCAAGGGCATAACTGAAAGAAAACATGAAATGATAACTACAGAACGGTCCCTGGGAAGGACTAAAATGTAATTAAAATAAGATCTGAGGCCTTCCCTGTAAAGATTCCATACGCGCGGGGACCATTCTGCAAATATGGAGAAGTCCGAGGGCGTCTCTGCAATTCTCCCAAGAGGCACGTGCCAGGCACGTGCTGTCTCAGGCTCGGAGTCAGGTTCGGCAGAGGGTCGAGGCACTTCGGCGTAGGCTCGGATAGTCCAAGGCTCGGTGCAGGTTCGTGGAGGCTCGGAGCTACCGAACCTAGAGGCATGGATACGGAGGCTCGGAGGCGCTATGGGGTCGCCACGTGTCTAGGTATGGACCATTCGATCGTGGTGATCGAATGGCTCTGCAAGTCGGTGACGTGGCCTCTTCTGGACCGTTGGATGGTCACCGGGGGTGGACCATCCAACGGTGACTGCTCTTCTCCTTTGCTAAGGACTGGCGGCGATGTTGGAGCTCCGGCGAGGGAGCTCCTCCTCCGCCGCGCTTCTTCGGCTGCTGTCGACCTCCCTCGAGCCCACGGAAAGATCGTCGATGAAGCTGTGAGCTCGAGGAATGCATCTGACATCTGGGTTCGGGTCGCCGGAGCTCGGAGTTTGCAGGCGAAGGTGTCGAAATATTCTCAGGCGAAGCTCCGACCATTGACGTGTAGGATACCTGCAGGGTTTAGAGCACATATCCGAAGCGACAAAGACGTGCGTGTGTGCGAAGTGAAGTGGGGTGAAAGCTCATCGGGGACGAAGAACGTGAGGAGCTTGAAGCTCCTCCGCCGTGAGGGTGGAGGAGATGGCCGGAGGATGACTAGGGTCTGGAAGAACGGAAGAAGTGAACGGAGATATGCGCGACGAAGGGGGGTTGAAGGAGAACCTGAGGGAGTCCTCGACGGAGGTCGAGGACGATTGAAGCGACCTGAACAATTAAACAAAACTAGAGAAAAAATCAGAGATGAAACAAGAGACTTACCTGGGCGATGGCGGCGTGAATGGCTTGTGCTCGAGCTCCGAGGAGGAGCTCGGGGTCATCGCTGAACTCCCCCAGCCGTTGGGAGCAGCTTGGCGGGCTCGGAGCGCCGCGACGACGCCGTGTTTGGCGAAGGGTCAACACCGGGGAAGACGGTCGTCTTCGCTCGATCTCTCCGCCTCCCCCTGTCACTGGGAGGCGGAGGAGGGCTGGGCCACTCCCCTCGTAAAGGTGGACAGCCTTGAACAGTGGAGAAGGCGGTGGATTTAAAGCTCGCAGGCGTCGGTTCCAGTGATGGAAGTCGTGATTTCGAGGGAGATGTGGAGCGAGTGGAGAGAGCTTCGTGGGTTGACGAGGGGTTCGCGAGGGAGGTGGATGACTGGGGGAGACCGAGAGACGGTTGGCGAGGTGTGAGGTCAACTGGAGTAGTGGAGAAAAAGGGAAGGGGGGAGGTGTTGTGCGATGTGGAGAACGTGTGAGAGAGAGATGTCGTGAGGTTGACGATAACCGTCGGCCGTTGGATCTTGAGATCCAACGGCTGACAATGGGGCGCGAAGGAAAGGCAGTGATTAGATCTGGGGCGGTGAGATCGTTGGCCGATGAAGCAGCCACGTGGCAAGCTGTGCGTGAGGTGCTAGCGAACGGTCACGATGGAGAGCTCAGGCCGATCGAGCGGTGGAGGGTCATCAAGGAAAGGAGCGGCTGAGATGCGAGATCCAGGGCGCGATCGAAGGGTTCAGCAAGAGCCACGTGGCGTGCTCCTGATGCAGCGCTGGTGGACGGCTTAGATGAGAAGGAGTTGTCGATCGGATGGCTGAGGAACGTCAGGGAAATGAGCGGCCGAGATGGACGATCAGGAGCGCGATCGGAGGACATCCGTCTGCGCCACGTGGCACGCTCTGGTGAGAGCGCCCACGTGCGACGCAGATTGAAGGTGGGGAAGATCTGACGGCTAGAAGATTTAAGAAGGCGTGGAAAAGGCGGGTCCGTTGGATTAAAATAAGATCCAACGGCTGAGACGCGAGCGGATGAGGCAAAGGGGAGCGGGCCACGTGGCTCGCCCAGATGGGTCCACGTGGCCCAATCAGATTATTAGGATTGTATTTTTTGATTTTTGAGGGCCCTATTGGCCGATTTTGAGAAAACTCAAAACATGAAAGTTGTAGATCTTGAAGAGATCTACAAGTTTCATGTTGACCAAAACTCGAAACGAGATCAAACAAGGGCCCGAAATATTTTTGAGGGTATTTTTAAGTTTAAAAATACCACGATTTTTGTTTTGCCATTTTTTTGTGATTTTTAATTTATTAAGGACTCTGTTAATTATTACACAATAACAGGGATTTATTGACAAAGCAATAAGCAAGGGGGTTAATTATGACAAATAAAGATGATGAAACTGAGGTTCATCACCCCCCTATACTTAAACTATGCTCGTCCTCGAGCATCAAAAAGAATGACTAAGTTGGATTAACCCCCTTGTGCATGTGAATACCGGATCCAATCTGATCAAGTCGACTCGGCTTCAGAGATCCAAAATTTTAGAGTTCAACCCAGCCTTAATCAAGAGGCTTCCAATTCCTCTACTTCTCTAAACTCTCTCTGATGTACATATAACTAAAGGATATGAGTTTAGTGTTGACTGCAATTTCGAGAGTAGAGTCAAGTCTTCACCCAAAATCTTGGTCCGAGAAAATCTCCTAAGGACCCAATCCTCAGCACTAGGGAATAAATCAAATCTTGCATTCAGTCTACCATCTCTTTAGTTTGTCAGACTTAGAAGATGTGGATGGCAGGCCAGAAAATGGAGGGCATGGGTTTGTGTCAATTCTTCTCTCCCTCTCATTGGAACAAGGATTCTCTCTAGTGCCTTTTTACGCAACACTTTTTTTTTGGTGTTGATCAGTGCGTCCGTCAAGAGAAGTTGGAGCCGTCTGCACTTGTTTTCCTGGGAGTACACCGGGGTGTGCCTTTTTTGGGTATCTATTATACCTTCTACACCCAGACTTGTAGCATTTACGATGCAGAGCCCTTTTTTGGTGCAAGCCCGACTCCTGGTCCTAATAGCGGTGGTCCAAGTGGACACTTTGAAAAGTTTGGGAGCGCTCGCCTTTGGTGGAAGCTCTTTGATAAGTTTGACTTTGTGGAATGAGAGCTTTTCTTTGAAATTTCATTGATTTGTATAATTTTTGGCTAGCTCCACTGCTTTTACCAAGAGTTGGCGCACACTGATCAACAAATTTTTTATTTATATCACACCCAGGCACTTAGGTCAATGTCAAGAAATTAGTATAAGAATCAAGTTCTCATACTGGCTAATATTGCTGACACTCAGGTTTCCTGAAGCCTCCAAAGATTTTATCCCATCCTCGAGCATCATTAGATCAAATCCAAACTTGACTTCCTCATCCCAATCCCTCAGGTGAAAAAATCAACTCATCTCAATCAAAAATCGCAGTCGTGCATGTGATGTGCTGATCATATTCTCTTTTGTCTGAGACTAAGCATGGAATATAGCATGCAAATCTAGAGACTTAGGGGAATGTGGATGATTAAGTCTAAGACCCTGATGGTTAAGGCTGGTTAACCGCAAATCTCAAAGACCTCAAAAAGCTAAGTCTTCTTGACCAAATCAGATCCTGGGTGAAGAGTGTAAGTAGAGGACTAATCCAACTTCTTCATTCAAAAAAAAAACACACATTTTTTTTCTTAATTTTGCAATTTTTATGGATTTTAGTTTTTAAAGTCAAAACATAGGTTAGACTCAACTTTCCTTGATAAAAAATTTTCAAAACCATGTCACACGAATAAGGAATTTTCAAAACATTTTCAAAAAGATTTTTCAAAACAAGAAAAAACTCATTTTTTTCAAATCATTTTCGAAAATATTTTTATCAAGATAGTGTAACATAGTTAGAAAAGCCGTGAAATCTTTTGAGTTCTCTTAGTCCAACAAATTTTACCTTAGCCAAAAAGTTTTTAATTCTTCAAAATTTTCATATATTAGCTAAAGTAAATAAATTGTATGTACGGTATACCCCCCTATCCTTAAACTTTGCTATGTCCTCATAGCACTAGATGTTATGAGTCCATAGGTCCATTTAAGTATAGAAGAATATACGGGAACTAAGAGGGGCTCCCCCTATACTTAGGTTAGAAATAACCTAAGTATAAAGGCAAGAAAAGAGGAGTAGAGAAATCACAGGGACTTGGGTCCCCCCTATACTTAGGCTGAGATTAGCCTAAGTATAAAGATGAGGATTAATGTTAGAAGAGACCCAAGGTGAACGAAGGAGAGGGATGGATTTACAAGTGAGTGACTGAATCTTCGGAGATGAAATGGAGTGACTACGGATTTGGGGTGTGTGTCGCAACAAATATGGCTCAATCAAGCAAGCAGACCCTTAGTTTCACCAACTCACACATGAAACCAACCAAGGTTGGTTGATTATCTTGTCGGTTTTATTGGTGATAAAACTTTAAATAATTACGCGGTAAAAAATGTGAAATAAAAACCAACGCGTAACTGAGGGTATTGCTCTCCCAAAACCGAATTTTACTCCATTTATGGTTGACTTGCAATTAACAGTCCCAATTTTTTTTAAGTTATCACTGAATTAAGTTTAGCACAAAATCAAGAAATCATCGTCTACCGTTCATTCCATTTTCCATTAATCCTAGGTGATCAAGCTAGGAAATGAAAGACGAGAAAAACATGTATTCGAAGAAACCGTGATCGAGGCTAAGCGAGAAATCATGCAGTGATTTGACGATAAAAGCCGCGAAAAAACTGGGGCCGTTTTGAAAATCAAATGCAACATGTATGCAAGTCGAGAAAGCCGCACCTAATCATGCATCTATTAGCGGTGATTAATCTTCATGAGTTTTAGCTAAGTGATGCGAGATTATGTGCGTCTTCATTTAGAGTGTGTCCTACCTACGATCAAGCACGTAAAAAATATGAAAAATTGAGCTCGGAGAGCCGCGTGCCTAGTCCTAGGTCGACACTCAAGTGGGGACGATCCCCACACAACCACTTTCGTCCGATTACATTCGCGAGTCTTCGATCGAAGACCGCTGTAAAAGATGAATTATTAAAAATAAAATGCAACAAAAAATGCGACACACATTTTTTTTCTTTTCTTCCTCCTTTGCTCCAAGCATGCTTCTGCGGCTCCTCGCAGCGGGGAACGTCCTGCTCCTCGCCTCCTTGATCCGTCAAGGGCCCTGCCACAGAAACAATAATTAGATACCAAATAAGGAAGAAAAAATTTTATATGCAAAAAATGTGGTTAATTGACCTATAAAAAGGAACACGAAATTAAACACACAAAAATCCAAAAAATAAAAGAAATGAGCCGTGTCCCCGGCAACGGCGCCATTTGACGAACCGCAAAATCGACCCTTTAACAATGTGTTTTTAGCACATGGAATCGTCATCGTAGTCGGGCCGGTTTCGGTCGTCAAAGAGATCACCTCATTTAAATATGCCATAATGAATCGAAATGAGGTGATCGAAAATTTATTTTACTTGGTAAGATACCAAGGTCGAACTCAGGGACACGAGCCTCTCTCATATTAATCGGACTCAAGTGTGTTTAATCAAGTGTTGAATTAAAGGCATATAGGTCAAATGATGCAAAGACACAACATGACATGATAATGCATTAAAATAAACATGCATTTTTTATCAAATTTTATCATGCAAATAAATGACATGAAATGCAATGAAAATGTAGTGGGAATATGCCCTAGACACAAATTCATGAGCAAAATATCCAATGAGTCAATTTCAGATTTAATCGAGATAACAAATTCAATTTGAACAAGGCATGGATTAATTAATAAGAGACACAAAGCTATCAAAATAATATGTCAACATTAAAGTGTCCATTACATGAAATAAGCATGCCATTAGAAAGAACGTCAAACGAGCTTCGAAATGAAACTGAAATCAACTGAAACGGAAACATGATGCTCAAGATATGCAACAAAGAAAGCAAGGGCATAACTGAAAGAAAACATGAAATGATAACTACAGAACGGTCCCTGGGAAGGACTAAAATGTAATTAAAATAAGATCTGAGGCCTTCCCTGTAAAGATTCCATACGCGCGGGGACCATTCTGCAAATATGGAGAAGTCCGAGGGCGTCTCTGCAATTCTCCCAAGAGGCACGTGCCAGGCACGTGCTGTCTCAGGCTCGGAGTCAGGTTCGGCAGAGGGTCGAGGCACTTCGGCGTAGGCTCGGATAGTCCAAGGCTCGGTGCAGGTTCGTGGAGGCTCGGAGCTACCGAACCTAGAGGCATGGATACGGAGGCTCGGAGGCGCTATGGGGTCGCCACGTGTCTAGGTATGGACCATTCGATCGTGGTGATCGAATGGCTCTGCAAGTCGGTGACGTGGCCTCTTCTGGACCGTTGGATGGTCACCGGGGGTGGACCATCCAACGGTGACTGCTCTTCTCCTTTGCTAAGGACTGGCGGCGATGTTGGAGCTCCGGCGAGGGAGCTCCTCCTCCGCCGCGCTTCTTCGGCTGCTGTCGACCTCCCTCGAGCCCACGGAAAGATCGTCGATGAAGCTGTGAGCTCGAGGAATGCATCTGACATCTGGGTTCGGGTCGCCGGAGCTCGGAGTTTGCAGGCGAAGGTGTCGAAATATTCTCAGGCGAAGCTCCGACCATTGACGTGTAGGATACCTGCAGGGTTTAGAGCACATATCCGAAGCGACAAAGACGTGCGTGTGTGCGAAGTGAAGTGGGGTGAAAGCTCATCGGGGACGAAGAACGTGAGGAGCTTGAAGCTCCTCCGCCGTGAGGGTGGAGGAGATGGCCGGAGGATGACTAGGGTCTGGAAGAACGGAAGAAGTGAACGGAGATATGCGCGACGAAGGGGGGTTGAAGGAGAACCTGAGGGAGTCCTCGACGGAGGTCGAGGACGATTGAAGCGACCTAAACAATTAAACAAAACTAGAGAAAAAATCAGAGATGAAACAAGAGACTTACCTGGGCGATGGCGGCGTGAATGGCTTGTGCTCGAGCTCCGAGGAGGAGCTCGGGGTCATCGCTGAACTCCCCCAGCCGTTGGGAGCAGCTTGGCGGGCTCGGAGCGCCGCGACGACGCCGTGTTTGGCGAAGGGTCAACACCGGGGAAGACGGTCATCTTCGCTCGATCTCTCCGCCTCCCCCTGTCACTGGGAGGCGGAGGAGGGCTGGGCCACTCCCCTCGTAAAGGTGGACAGCCTTGAACAGTGGAGAAGGCGGTGGATTTAAAGCTCGCAGGCGTCGGTTCCAGTGATGGAAGTCGTGATTTCGAGGGAGATGTGGAGCGAGTGGAGAGAGCTTCGTGGGTTGACGAGGGGTTCGCGAGGGAGGTGGATGACTGGGGGAGACCGAGAGACGGTTGGCGAGGTGTGAGGTCAACTGGAGTAGTGGAGAAAAAGGGAAGGGGGGAGGTGTTGTGCGATGTGGAGAATGTGTGAGAGAGAGATGTCGTGAGGTTGACGATAACCGTCGGCCGTTGGATCTTGAGATCCAACGGCTGACAATGGGGCGCGAAGGAAAGGCAGTGATTAGATCTGGGGCGGTGAGATCGTTGGCCGATGAAGCAGCCACGTGGCAAGCTGTGCGTGAGGTGCTAGCGAACGGTCACGATGGAGAGCTCAGGCCGATCGAGCGGTGGAGGGTCATCAAGGAAAGGAGCGGCTGAGATGCGAGATCCAGGGCGCGATCGAAGGGTTCAGCAAGAGCCACGTGGCGTGCTCCTGATGCAGCGCTGGTGGACGGCTTAGATGAGAAGGAGTTGTCGATCGGATGGCTGAGGAACGTCAGGGAAATGAGCGGCCGAGATGGACGATCAGGAGCACGATCGGAGGACATCCGTCTACGCCACGTGGCACGCTCTGGTGAGAGCGCCCACGTGCGGCGCAGATTGAAGGTGGGGAAGATCTGACGGCTAGAAGATTTAAGAAGGCGTGGAAAAGGCGGGTCCGTTGGATTAAAATGAGATCCAACGGCTGAGACGCGAGCGGATGAGGCAAAGGGGAGCGGGCCACGTGGCTCGCCCAGATGGGTCCACGTGGCCCAATCAGATTATTAGGATTGTATTTTTTGATTTTTTAGGGCCCTATTGGTCGATTTTGAGAAAACTCAAAACATGAAAGTTGTAGATCTTGAAGAGATCTACAAGTTTCATGTTGACCAAAACTCGAAACGAGATCAAACAAGGGCCCGAAATATTTTTGAGGGTATTTTTAAGTTTAAAAATACCACGATTTTTGTTTTGCCATTTTTTTGTGATTTTTAATTTATTAAGGACTCTGTTAATTATTACACAATAACATGGATTTATTGACAAAGCAATAAGCAAGGGGGTTAATTATGACAAATAAAGATGATGAAACTGAGGTTCATCACCTACTCTACAGTGGCTAGGTTTGTATCCATTTGGATGATCTTAGCCATAGTCGCATATATGGATTTGGAATTGTTTAAATGGGCGTGAAGACGACCTTCCTTAATGGAGAATGAAAGGAGGATATTTATATGCGCCAACCTAATAGCTCTCGGGTTGAAGGTCAGAAGAAAAGGGTTTACAAGTTAAGAAAGTCATTATATGGCTTGAAGCAGTCATCACAGCAATGGTATCTCAAATTTCATGAGAAAATAATCCAATTCGGATTTGTTGCAAATGAATTGGATAACTGTGTGTATGTTATGAAGAGTGGGAGAAGGTTTGCAATCATGTCATTGTATGTGGATGTCATTCTACTTGTAGGTAATGACATACAAATGCTCAATGAAATTAAACAGAAGTTGAGTAGTGAATTTGAGATGAAGGACATGGGCGAAGCATCCTATGTTCTTGAAATTTAAATTATAAGAGACAGAGATTTAAGGACATTGAGTCTTAATCAGGAAAGATATTTGTATATTATATTAAGGAGATTTAGAATGCAGAATAGAACTCCAGCTCCAGCACCACTTGTGATGGGAAAGAGACTCAACAAACTCAATTCCCAGAAAGGGTCATAAATCTTTAGATGTACCATATGCACAAGCAGTGGGAAAGTCAAATGTATGCAATGATGTGTATTCGAACTGATTTAGCTTATCCAATTAGCTTAGTCAGTAGATATCAAAGCAATTCCGGTCCAGCACATTGGGAAGCTGCAAAGAGAATTCTTTGATATCGGAAAGGGACAATACATATGAAACTTGTGTATCAAAAAAATGCTTGAAATGGTAGGATACTCCGATGTTGATTTTGGAGGGAATGTGGATGATAGAAAATCTACATCGGGTTACATGTTCATGTTTGGTGGTGCGACCGTTTTTTGGGGTAGCAAGAAACAAGGTTGTCTATCTCGACATACACAGAAGATTGAGTACATTGCATGTAACATGGACACCACTCATGTTGTGTGGATCAAACATTTTCTAAAGAATTTAAGCCTCAAATTGGTCAAAGAGATAATTGAAATGTATTGCGACAATCAAGCTGTTATAAGCTTGATCAATATGGAGCTAATAGTTCTAAAGGAAAACATATTGAGATCCAATATCACTATATACAAGATATAGTGGGAGAGCAAGAAATCACAGTAACTTACATACCTACCAGTGACATGTTGGTTGATTTCCTAATCAAGGGAATAGCTGCAGGAATATACAGTAAACATGTTGGTTTAATGGGACTCAGGAATGTTTGAGTCAAGAAAGAGGTTTCATAGATAATGATCCTCACATGATAAATCTCCATGTATATACTACACAAATAGTGGGTGTATATATGTTTTGACCACTTCGGTCAAGTGGGAGATGTAGAAGGCATGCGTGCATGCCCAGCGTGGTCAAACAACCACCTCTGGCAGTTGCAGCGAGGTCGGGTCTTGGGGAAGACCGTAACCGTCGGGCGTGGGGGAGGGAGCGGACTTAGCGAGGGGACGTACACGCCCTATATATATCTACCTCCATCAGGAGGGGAAGATTATCCGAGAACTACCTCGCCATAGGGAGCACTCTCCCTTTACCTATCTTCATTCCTCTCTCTTTATCTCGTTCTCTCTCGCAGATGAGACAACAAGGTGTTCCTCGTCGACGACTCTCTTTAATCACCGGATCAACCGTTGGTCCAATCACAATAACCCAAAACAACACCTTCCCACTTTGATGCCCGATTTGATTTTTAAAACCTTGGATCCAAGTAAAGAGACTATCCTCCTTGAAGGACATATCTCTTGATGCGGTGGCAAACAAGGAATACACTGGAAGCTTGTTCGAGTACGGAAGATGCCATTGACTAATCTAAGAGGATACCTACAGTAATGGTTGGTGCTAAATCGGGACTGGAGGATGGTTGCATATTGGTTGAGCACACAGGTGTGCACTTGGGCCGTGAGGGGTGATGGTGTAGAGGTCGAGGACACTGTGAACTTGAGATCAAGAAAGCGAGAATACAGTGGTGCAACGACTTGGAGAAATGCACGCAAGAAGGTATGAAGCCAGAAATGTTAGCTTGGGGGGATCAAGTAGAATAGAAAGATTTTTTAAATATATAGAGAGATTTCATTTACTTAAGATGTAAATTTTATTTAGACTTTATATCATACCATCTCCAAAGATATTAAATATTTTGTTCGAACATATCACAATATGTCAAAAAATGAAAAGAAAACTCGGATAAATAAAATTATTCATAAACTTACTATGTCGAAAGTAAGACTTGGATACAATTTTATATATAAAATTAAATGTAAGTAGCAACTCATCTTCTTTGTAATTTATAATTATTCATTATAATTAGAATTGATCCTCAAAGTAACTTTTTTAAAGTATTATATGAGTATTGTGGTTACTAACTTGATGGAGATTACGAAATTCTCTCTATATTTTTACTAATTCAGTGCATCTAATCAAGTTTTGTTATTTTCTTTTTCTTTTGGCGTGGATTGGTTGGCAAAAATGCGAATGTATGAATATAGATATATGTGTTACTATCTCATTATACATTTTTAAATACAAATATGGATGTAGATATATATATTGACGAATATAAAAACCATGTTATTTTCTTAAAAATGGAAAGAGATGTATAAAGGATACCAATCACATACAAATATTCCATGTATTAGCTTAAATATACACTCATTACATGCAATATAAATGATATAAATATACCAACTATACTTGTATCATAATAACTATACCAAATACGATGAAAGAAGGTATAAAATAATAAATTTCATCATTTGTACCCCTATTAGAATATGCAATATATATTATGTCCCTTTCTTTTTTGTAAAGCTTCAGTTTCGTAAGAACATAAGGGAAGAATTGATATTAGAAAAAATAGATGTGCATAAATGATATTGCAAAAATCTAAGCAGGACACAAGTGATAAAACATTAAAATACATTATCTATGTTTAAAAGAAATTTGCAATTATGTTTATACATGAAAATGGATATTCATATACATATGTTTGAGGATATCAGAGTTATATCATTATCCGTATCAATTTTGAAAAGGGAGGAGAATAATCAGACTTCGGCCAAAGTCATAGAAATTAAAATAAAAAAATGAGAAGTTGAAAAAGGGAAATTGGCTATTGGGAGATGTGGGATTACACCCTCTCTCTCACGCTCGTTATTTCAAACACGGTGGGAATTAGTCATTTTTTTTAGCTTATTAATTGATCACAGTCTGTAGAACATGCAATCTCATTTACTTAAAAAGAAGGCGAGGGGGGGATCTCGTTTCTCCTAGAACGTAAAGAGGGAAGGCGAGGAGGAACGGGGAGGCCTGGCCCCCTCCCGTCCTCCCCTCCCTTTGTCCCTGTGCAAGAATGATGGCATTTCCAAGGGAGGCACACACAACGAACACGTAGGTCATGCTTGTGCATGTATTTACATGTGTATGTATGTACATACGTATATAAGTACATAGGTTTATAAGTGTGTATGAATGCATGTATATATCTATGTATAGAAGGTTGGATGGATGCATGTACATATTGATGCATGCATGTAGGTAGGTAGGCATGCATGTACATACGTACATACATATATATATATAGGAAATATATTCAATAAGGTGCCCTAAATGCATGAAAAGCCCACCTTCCCACCCCTTCATAATTAATCAAACATCCGCGATTATTGGACTATTATCTTAAATTTTTTAATGTTAAAAATCTATTTTAATCATTTTGTCACATTCTAAAAATAGAATGTGATAATCCCCCATTATATTATTGGTATATGTGTTGGGAGAGCCATTGCTTTACGAATCCTACAACCATGTCGGTGACTGGAAGCAAGAAGGCGCCTGAAGCCTCCGCCTGGAGGTGTGCTCTGTCTCCTCTTCTTATTCGGCTAGTGGTGCAGCACCGCGATAGGCGGAGCGCCACCTTGTTACTGCAACGATGATCGAGGAGCGTCACCTAATTGATGCAGTTCCGCCTGTGATGGTTGCAGCCCCCTAAAGATGCAACGAGTTCTACATAGAGGGGAGTGGTGATGGAAGTACTCACCGTAAACAGTGGCCTTTATCTAATACCAGGCTGGGCCATCCCTGAGGCATGTCCTTGGGTGCAATGGCTCAGGGCCCATCAGCTTTGGGGGCCCATCTCCAAATAGGTTACATATAGTTAGCTCTTATTATTTTCATTTCAAATACTGGGCATGAAAATGGATCGGATACATATCAGATATGCCTATTTTCATATCCACATTCGCTTCATCTCTATCAAATACAAATATGGATACGGATATGATTCAGATATGCATTAAGGAAATCGTATCTTTAAAAATACAGATGCAGATATGAATCAGATGTTTATCGAATCCGAATATGAATCGAATAAAGAGCGCCTAAATACATATTGAATAAAGAGCTAATCCAAATATGAATCAAATAAAGAGTGAATCCAAATATGGATCCAATAAACAAGGAATCCAAATATAGATCTATTAAAGACCACATACGAATACGAATTGATATTTAATCAAAGTTTACAATGATATCAAAAAATGACAATGAAATATAAATAAGTTGCATCATGATAAAGGGATCGTCGAGGTGACATGCTTTCTTAACCAGAAGCAAAAAGGGGATACAATTTCATAACTTTTGTTCGTGCACATCCTCAAATAAATAGAAGTTCATTAAAATCATTTATATATTATATTATATAATATATAATACAATATAATAACATGGGGTTATGTCTTGTATTATATAACTAATATATATAATAATATTAAATGTTGTATTCAGATATCCAGATCCGGATATGGATATTAAACCATTACCATATCCGTATCCATATTTAGAAAATTTTTACAAGCTATATCCATATCTGATCCGTATTTGATTAATATTTGGATACGGATATCCGTATCCGATAATTTTTCGAATACGGTAAGCAGATATAAGGATATATCTGAATCTGTTTTCATCCCTATCAAATACCAATCCAATGTCTAAACAGCTACGCGGGTCCATTTATTACTTACATTTGCATGTGTCATTTAACTCTTGTATTCCTAAATGGTTAAAAATATGTTGAATTCCCAATGCCACATTAATATCTTAAGAGTTAAGATCCCACTTTTAACTTAAATGTGTCCTTCAGAGACAACTTTGATCTCCTCCTCTTGTGATTTGTGATTTCCTCTATTGCTGTAATTTCTCATGCTTTCAATTTGCGACTTGTTGCACACCCACAAATCATGATCTCGGTTAATGGTTTTTTTATATTTGTGCATAATAATTTTTTCCTTAAATCCACAAATCACGGTTATTTTTTGGATCCATACACCTACTCACCATATTTGTGTAAGTATAAATCAACTATTGCCTTTTTCTAAGCAATTACAAAATTGAAAGTTATTGCACATTTTAGGGGATTGGAAAATTGAAGTTAACCACATGAATTGTTGTTCGTTTAAAAAAAACCTCTCATTGCTCAATTACAGAATGTATGTTTCCTTTTTCAAAGTTTTTGTTGTATTATGTCAATTTTATATTTATGGTAAGAATATTTTACTGTGGAATTGTGAATAAACATCAAATATTCTTTTTAGGTAACTTTTGTTTTCCGTAAAATTGAATCTTTATTATTTAATTTAGGTTTCACGATTAATGCTAGTTGTGATTGAGAAGTTATTTTATTAACATGTGTATGTTTAGATCTTAGAATGTTAATAGAATATATCAACCTGGTCTGATACCACAGTCAAATAAAAAACTGATGACTGAGTTATTTTTCTATAATTATTTTTTATTATTAGTTTTAAATCATGTATTATTTTTATTACAATTAATTGTTTAGTGCTTCTTACTTGAATATTACTATTCTTTAGCCATATTTTTCTGGTCCATATGATATGAAAAATAGACATTAAGAGATAAAACTCTTTTTTTAATATTTGTGTTATTGTAAACAATAGATATATCTGCTTCTGTGCTTGAACGTTCTCAAAAATCCTAACTTTAAAAAAACATGTCGTACAATTTTTTTGCTAGCCATTGCCCATAGCTTTTGTTTGTATTTGCTATCCTTGAGTTGATTATATCCATAGACGTCTATTCTGATTGTAGAAATATTTTTATAATTTTTAGTTCATGACTTATTCCAAAGATATCTATTCCGATTGTAGAAATATTTTTTATAATTTTACTTCATGACTTATTGTTTGGTGCTCGTCGATAATAAATATACATAGTTATTTATAAAATTTAAAGAACTTTTATAAGAAATTTATAATTTTAAAAAATTAATTTTTATAAGGGCCTTTTTTCTCTTTTGCCTAGGGCCCATGAAATGCCAGTGACGAGACTAAATACCAGGCCGCAAAGGGAGAGAGGAGGGAAATATTGTTTTTACGATCTCAAATCATTTTTTATATTATCAAAACTTTTGTTTACAATTCACATCTTTTTTTACTATCGCAAATCAGTTTTTACAATCTCATATGTTGTTTTTTTACATTTATCGATACTTCTATAAATTTATAACAATTTCAAATCTTTTTTTTACAATCTAAGATATTTTTCTACAATATCAAAATGTTTTTTACAATCTCACAATTTTTTACACTTATATATTTCTCCTTAATAATTGATGATTTATTGATTATTCTTTATTTGTAGATCTTTATACAAATTTTACAAAACATGCACAAACTTCTACAATAGTATTATCAAAATTACAATTACAATAATATAACTATTGCTAAATGTGATTTTATTTTACAATGTAGGATGTAGTTTGCAATGTCAATGCTAATGTTATAAAGAGTTTTGTTATTCTGCATATCGTGAAAATACACCACAATGGTGAAACCTTATTGAATAAACAACAAAAAATATGTGTTAAAAATGGAAAAATAAAGATATTCAATGAAATTCAAATTCAAAACAAAAACGTATGTACTAAAATACCCTTTTGGATGTAGAATCGTTAGACTGAGATCTAACGGATCTCGTGATGGACTTTCGAATGATACCTCATTAGAAGGGTCCCATGAGTATGTGTGTGTGTGTGTATTTGGATGCATGCATGCCTGTATGTACGTACACAAGTATGTGTGTGTATATATATGTGTGTGTGTGTGTGTATGTATGTATGTATGTATGTGTTACTTGCATTGCGTAAATATGTATGTATGTTATGTCCATATGTAGGTATGTATAGGTACGTACATTGTGTGTGTATGTATGTATGCATGCATGCATGCATCCATGTATGTACGTATGTATGCATGCATGCATGTATATATGTACCTACCAATGTAGGTGTGTGTGTAGTTATGCACATACAAATATAGGTATTTACCTACGTATGTACGTGCGTACGTAAGTACATGTGTACGTATGTAGGTATATACGCACATAGGTAGATAAATTTGTATGTGTGTATGTATGTACATATGTACATACACATGTAGGTAAGTATGTAGGTAGATAGGTATGTAGATAAGTACATGCATACTTATATGTACATAGGTACATATGTACGTAGATGCTTATGTATGTGGGTGTTACTGATGAGACGAAAATCCCACGAGACCCGAGTAGGGATAAAATCAATCAGAGGTCGTTGCGACCCAGATCTCGCAGATCGGACTCAACAAGAAAAAAAGAGACCACCAAATCAAAGATAAATCGATAAAACACGAATAACGGTCTTCGCTATTTATTTAACCTGATATAGCGATCAGGGTTAAACTCAAGGAGCACGGATTGAATCTAAAGAGCCTACGAAGTAGTCAAATGAATATAATGAATAAAATATATTTTTGGTGGATTTTATGTGTTTTAAATTTTTTTGTATTTTTGATTATAAAGGAAATATAAGAGAAGGGCTAAAAGGGCAAATTCAACAATTTATTAAACACTCAAAATGCTCAGAAAATTCAAATAAAATTATTTTTGTGTTTTTTATATTTTTAAGTGATTTTGGTGAATTTTTCAATATTTTCTAATTTTTAATTGATTTTATAAAAATCAAGAAATGGAAAAACAAAGAATCAATGTGCAGCCAGACTTACAAGGCTAATTAAAAATATCTAATTAGCCCATAAAGTCTGAAGGCAATTTTTGTGAAAACTAGACATAAAAACTAAGCTACAGAAAAAGAGTTTGTTTTTTTTTGAATTTCTAAGAATTTTTATAAGATTTTTCGTGTTTTGTTATTTGTATGGGTTTTATAAATCCAAATGATACAAAAGTTGGGTAGAAACTTAAAAACAACAAAACAAGAAATCCCTAATTTTTTTAGAATTTTTGGAAAAGTTTTTGTATTTTTAGTTGATTTTATATTTCAAACAGTAGCAAAAATGAAAGTTTTTGAGTTTTTAAAAATAGCAAAAGGCAATAAAGATGTTCCAAAAAATTAGTGAAATTTTTACACAGTAGTAGGAGCCACATGACCAAATTTCACTTGATTTGAAGTTTATTTTATATTTTATTCAACCAATGCAAGCTAGACAGCAGACAAGGACCTAAATGCAAGAAAACATAGTTCCAGGGCTAAATAGCTAATACATATAAAAAGTCTGGGGCCAAAGTTGCAAAAGTCCCACTACAACACGCGCGCAGTACGTGATTCAGGCTCAGAAGGATATAAGTATCATTCCTATTTAAAAAGATATAAACAATAACAACCAGAAAGTTCATAGATAAAAGTGCAAATAACTCAAAGAAGCACGTGTCTCACTCAAACAGGGACTAAAATACAAATAAAGTAAACACAGGGTCCCAGATGCAAATATTCCAAAATAAAAACAACTACATAAAATAGTTACAGGACTAAAACGTAAATACAGGAAGCAAAGGGGCCTAAGTGAAATATACCCTTTTATTAAGATCCGATGGCTACGAGGGGTATCTCTTCAGATCCGACGGCAGAGATGTGTGGTACCCCTTCGGCGATGGATGCTCCAGATTAGGTCCTCAGACGATCAGACGGCTGCTAGACCCTCGCGAATGGATGGACAAGATCTGGACTGGGGCAACAAGCTCGATCGGACGGCTCTGAAAACTCCTGGAAGAACTCTTCACCGGCAAACTTCGCTCGGCCGTGGCGCGCGATGGAGACCTCCTCAGTTGCTGCTAGGATGGAGAAATCGATGCTGGCGATGCTCCGCAGTGAATGGTATGCTCCAATGGAGCCGAGAGCCACCGGGGTGCTCTGGCGACGATGAAGGTTTGGAGCTTCTGTGCCTGAACCAGTTGGACCCCCAGATGGGGTCCTTTGACTTGCAAACCTACACAGAACAAATCCTGGGTCGAGCGCAAAGTGCCTCGACCCGACGAAGAGTCGAATGGGTGGACGAAGGAGGCAGGGCGGTGCTCTCCGACGAGGCGACGGCGGAGGAGAGTGGAGGTCCTGCTCCAGGGCGAGTCAGGATGATTGAAGCGGCGCAGAAGGTGAAGAGAGGTTTCGCGGATGTGATGGTGTAGTCGGAAGAGGGAACGGTCGATCGGAGTGGAGCGAAATGGCCGGCGAAGGCCGGCGGCGCTAAATCGCAAAAATAGAATTGAGGATGACCTAAATGATCTCGAGGATACCAGATGATCGTGGACGTCTATGCTGGAGGTGGGTGTCCTCCTGGGGTCCTTGCCTCAATGGAGCAGCGTCTCCAGAGGCCCGAGCTCCTTCGGGCGGAGCACGATGGTGAGAACCACCGGACCTGGGGCTAGGGCGCTTCACTCCTCGCTGTAACACTTCCTATGGATTGCTGTCACTCAATGCAAGAATGTGGAGGTCACAGATGTCTGAAACGGTGGCCGAAGGTGCGGCTAATGGAGGAAGAAGATGATGCTATATACTGATGGGGATCCGACAAAGATAGAGTCGGGCAGGGTATTTTGGTGCACGGATCCCTAGGAGAATCACCGAGCGTGAATCTCGGAGGTAAGATCTGCAAATGGAGCCTGGGGTTTAGGTCAAAGATGGTCGGATCAGGCCAGGATAATTGGGCAAAGTCGGGTCGGGAGCAGATCCGCCTACCTGGTGGTCCTGGGGGGAGAGTTGACTGTGGGTCAACAATCCCCCGTGGACCAATCAGGTAATTCCTTTTATTAATTATTTGTAAAATCATTTTAAAATAGAAATGATTTAATTTGAAAATATTTTCAACATGAAAAATGTTTATTTATTTTCAAAGTATTTTTTAGTGATTTTTATTTATTTTTTTGAAAAATAAATTAGGTATTTACATTATGTTATTATTATATAGGTATAAATACATATTTATTTTTTATTTTTATTTTTAGTTATTTGTTTTTTTGTACAATTTTCCCTATTTTATATTTTATTTATTTTCAACACAAAATATGGGATTCAAAATACTTTTTATTTGATTTTTATTCATTATTTATAAAGGTAAAATAAATACATCTTTTATTTATATATGCATGATATATGTACACTGAGTAGAGAGAAATTATTTGTTTTTATTTTTCTTTTATTTTTCTCATTTTTGTTATATTTTTTGAAATATATACTAAATAAAGGGAACACGTAAGTATTTTTATTTTTAAAAAATAAAATATTTACACAAAGAGGGGTATTTACACCATGTTGAGTTACCCTATCTCTCTCTACCTATTTTATTTTGCGGTCAGGCCCATACTGAGCCCTCCCTCGGGTTTAGGTCACTCAATATTTATTCTAAATATTTCCCTCTTTTTCTTTGTTTCTTTATTCCTTTATTTTTGTGCAAAAACATGCTAATTATGGTTATTTACATGATGCATGCATTTTGACAAATTATTGTATTTACAAATATTTACATGGTATTTTACCAAGATTTCTAGCTAAAATAAAAGGAATAAAGAGTGATGAATGGGGATTCATCATCCCCCTATACTTTACTTGTGCTTGTCCCTTAGCAAACACTTATTTGAAAAAGAAGTGCAAAAAGAGAAAGAAGAAAAAGAGGATAAATCGAGGTTGATTATTAAACTTTCCTTCATTAAATTGAAATATGGAGCTCAGTCAGACCTTTGGATTATTCATTTGTCGGAACCTTATTTGGACTTAAGCTTAAAACTTAACAACCTCTAAGTTCCAACAATCTATGGTCGACTCCTCAATGAACTAGATCAGAACAAGTCTACATACACAAACTCTAATGACCATGAATCTCTCCTTGTAATGTGTAAGTGATATGTAGCTCCCCACCTCAGAAGTAATAAAGAAACAACCTCCCTCAACCTGGTAACTCTAATGCCTCGGTCTAGCAACTCTTTCCTCGAGAAGCAGGGTATTCCCTTCTAAGTTCAAGTGCAACCGGCTCAAGAAGAGAGGGAAGAAGAGAATGGATCATGACCAGTGTAGCCGTGAGCCTTGGGAGCTCTAACCAATGTAGCTGAGTCTCCCGCTGCAAGCTTCATGATCATGGGTAACATAAGCTTTGCTTTATTGACTATATACACTCCGGTGGGATTATTAAATTTTCAATCCGACCCACCACTTTTTTGGAGTTTTCCTTTTTGCACAATTTTTTTTCATGTGCATCTGTACAACATATCTACATGGTGCAGCATATATACATAAGGAGTTTTTCCTCTTGAACCAGTAGACTATCCCTATTTTGAATCTTTATTGCAACCCACAACTCCTGTCTTTAGACTTCATAACCACCAGACCAAGTTGAGACGCACTTCCTTCACTATAAGAAGAAGAGAGGTTCCGCCTAGAAGTACTACCCTCATATGCTATCCCAAGCCAAAGGAAACTGCCTCCTCACCACCTCATCCGTGGAGAGCTCTGTGTAAAGTGCTGGTGCAAGTAAATCCATTGTCTCTGAGAGTCATGCGTGTGTTGTTAAGTGCTCTACTTAGGCTAATCAAGATGACATATGCTCATAGCCTAGTGGACTCAAAGAATTAAGTCCCAATGGACCTGAAAAGTCTCAATCCTAAGCCCTATAAGGTTCCTCTTATAATTAGGTGATGAAGGTCTTAATCAAGATCCATTTGACAATTTAATTCCAGGCCAGTTTAAATGTCAACTATGATTTGGAAACACTGTGCAAGAATTTACAAAGATGCTTTTTACAACATATTTACACATGTGCAAAATTTTTGAAAAATATTTTGAAAACATGGATGTATGCATGAATGCGAAGTTTTGCAAATTATTTTCAATCATTTACACAAGGTTTTGCAAACTTTTTGTTTTCCAAACATTTTACAATTTTTTTACTATATACATAATTTTGATATGAAAATATTTACAAGCTATTTACACCAATCATTTTTACAATCATTTGTACAAAAATAATTTTTAAAAATAAATAGGGATGTGCAAGAAGAATTTTATGTACAAGGGAAAATTTTTAAATTTTTATGGATTTTTAGCCATTTTATTTATTAACACACTCACACAAAGTACAAGTTATGGCTAAAGTATATATGGAATATACACGACACCCCCCTATACTTAGCTCGAACGATGTCCTCAGAGTGATCAAGAGCGATGAAGAAGACATAACTCGTGCTTAGTATAGGAAAGTGAAAAGGAATGGTATATACAAAGACGAATCAAAGAATAGAATGAAGAGGACTCGATTTTCCCCCTATACTTAGGATCAAGTAATCCTAAGTATAGCAATCTGTACTTGAAGGGAAATCCGAGTGGAAGGATGTACAGGATCTACCCCCCCATACTTAGGGTGAAATATCCCTAAGTATAGGCAACAAAACAGAGGTAGAAAAGAATGAATCGAATACCCGAGAGTCCTACACCCCCCATACCTAGGGTAAAGTACACCCTAAGTATAGCATAATCATAAGATGAGGAAATGGGTGCGGGACTAAAGAATAGAGTGATATAGACAACTGGATCTATACAAGTCGGAAGAACGGTGATAATCAGGCGTGAGATGCAATAGATGTGAGTCAAGAGACCACATCTCACGCAAAGTGAATCGGGGCAACATCAACGACACGCGACTCATGATCTAGATATGGCTTGAGCCGCTGGATGTTAACACGAAAGGTAGCATCAGAAGACAAGTCACATATATCAATACTCCCATTGTCATGTACCTTTCTAACCAAATAGGGTCCCTTCCATTTGCTCTGTAGCTTCCTTGGGAATAGACGAAGCCTAGCATCAAACAACCATACTCTCTGTCCTGACTCAAACTACTTGTGGCTGATATGAGAATCATGCAAAATCTGCAAACAGTCCTAGCATCTACGGTTCGGGAGGGGATGGCATCAACCCAACGACTCACATAATCCACGGCCAACAGAATGTACTTGAATCCCTGACTCTTAGGGAATGGACCCATGAAATCAAAGCCGCATGCGTTAAAAACCTCACAGAAGTGTACGGGCTACATCGGCATCATATCACGTTGTCCACAAGTGCCCATCCTCTGACAGTCAGTACATTTCTTCACGAAATCATCAGAGTCCTTGAAGAGAGTATGCCACCATAGGCCGGATTGGAGCACTTTCTGTGACGTTCTCCTCCCAGAGTGATGTCCTCCTGCCTCAAGCTTGTAGCAATAAGTAAGGACGTTGTGGTGCTCCTCCTGAGGAATGCACCGACGCCAGATACTATCCCCTCCCTCGTGATAAAGGACGGGATCCTCCCAGCGGTAAAACTTGGCCTTCGTGAGGAAGGTCTCAAGTTTCTTCCTGGGCCAATCTTGTGGAACATTCTTGGCGACAAGATAGTTCACAATATCAGAATACCATGGGAGAGAGGCGATAGCAAGGATCGCCTCATCTGGGAAGGTCTCACAAATAGGCTCATTCTGCTCAGAACCCTCAAGATATTCCAATCAGGAGAGATGATCCACCACCACATTCTTGACTCCAGGCTTATCCTTAATCTCTATATCAAACTCCTGAAGTAGAAGGATCCATCTGGTCAATCTGAATTTGGCATTCTTCTTTTCCATGAGGTACCTGATGGCAGTATGATCAGTATAGATGGTCACTCTAGATCCAATGATGTAAGATTTGAACTTATATAGGGCGAAAACTGCGGCTAGCATCTCCTTCTCAGTGTACGTCTAGCGTAGTGAATAGCAAATGGGACTCCATCCCTCCTCTGTCCCAACATGGCCCCCACGACAAAATCGGAGGCGTATGTCATGATCTCGAATGGGAGAGACCAATCAGGTGGCTGGAGAACAGGAGCCTCTACAACACGACTCTTGAGAGTCTCAAATGACGATAGACACTTATCATCAACAAGGAACTCAGTGTCTTTTGTCAGCAGATCAGTCAACGGTAGGGAAATCCTACTAAAATCATGAATGAAGTGCCTGTAGAAACCGACGTGCCCCAGAAAAGATCGTAATTGCCGCAAATCGGACAGTGGATTGAGTTTTCTAATGACATCCACCTTGACCGGATCAACCTCCATGCCCCTATTGGAGATGATATGGCCAAGCACCGTCCCCTGAGTCACCATGAAGTGACTCTTCTCCCAAGACAACAGAAGGTGAACCTCAATGCATCGCTAAAGGACTCGATCTAGGCAGTCAAGACAAGAATCGAATATGTCATCGTAGATCGAGAAATCATCCATGAAGACCACCAAGCACTCCCCCACCATGTCCGAAAAGATGGACAGCATGCATCTCTGGAATGTCGCCGGAGTGTTGCACAATCCAAATGGCATGCATCTGAAAGCATATGTCCCGAAGGGACAGGTGAAGGTGGTCTTGTCATGGTCCTCGGGCGCGATGGCCACCTGATTATAGCTGGAGTACCCATCCAAGAAACAATAATGGATCTTCCCTGCTAGCCTCTCTATAATCTGATCAATAAAGGGCAGGGGAAATGATCCTTCTCGGTGGTCTGGTTCAATCGTCTGTAGTCCACACTGACCCGCCAAGAAGTGGGTACCCGGGTAGCGATCTCCTCTCCAGACTCACTGACAACTGTTGTGATGCCCGTCTTCTTGAGCACCACATGCAATGGACTGACCCACTTGGAGTCGGAGATGGGGTAGATAAAATCGGTGCTCCACCATTTCGAGATCTCCTTCATGACAACCTCTCGAAGATTCGGATTCAACCGCCTCTGGAACTCACGCGACGGCTTTGCCGCCTCCTCGAGATAGATATGGTGGGAGCACATGGCCGGACTTATCCCCTGGAGATCGGCTACACTCCATCTTATCACCTTACGGTTCTTTTCAAGAACCCCCATCATACGGGATTCCTGCTCTCCAGTCAGATCAGCGGAGATAATGACTGGGTACATCTCATGCTCACCCGCAAGGAACCTATACTTCAGCGACGATGGTAGCGACTTCAGCTCTAGACAAGTAGGTGCTGGCGGATATGGCCTCTAAAAAGTCTGAGTGAATGCTGCCAAATATGCATGGGAGAATGAGAACTCTAACTCACAATCTAAATATGGAGAAGGCTGCTCTGCTGGACTGTCTCTGCTCTGCACAAAATCAACCTCCTCTCTAGTTGTAGGCTCAGTGGAAGTCAGACACGGTATCAAATCATCGAACTCTGCCCAATCAGCATCTGACTCCGAGGGATCTGTATCAGATTCGTAAAATTCTGTCTCGCGGTCGGGAACCGAATCTGCTGCCTGAGATGTATCCTGGACTAGGAATGTGCTCTCCAAGCTCTCCTCTGTTGGCGTCTCTACATCAGCGAACTCTGAAGGTGAGAGGATGGCCTGTGCGATTGGATCTTCCCAAACTGCCTCATCATCTGTAATCACAAAATCGCAGTCCTGGTGGATGTCTCGCCCTGCCTCTGTCATCTGCTCTGAATCGGAAGTCGGCTTTGAGAAAGCTGAATCCCTGGCTCTAGTCTCCTCGACCGTCTCTATTTGTATACTCTCTCCCTTGACGCGAAAGTATACCTTCCGCTATCATGGTCGGATACCGCCTTGGTTGTGGCCAAGAACGGACGTCCTAAAATGATCGGGGTATTGGTCATGGACTCAGGGATCTCCATGTCCAACACAACGAAGTCCACGGGGAATTTCAGGCCTTGAATCGTGACGACAACGTCCTTTATCAACCATTTCGACTTCTTGACAGATCGATCAGCAAAATGAAGGACCGTCCTGTTCTATCGGAGAGGGCCCAACTCGAAGCGGTCGAAAAGGGCTGTCGGAAGTAGGTTGATCGAAGAACCGCTGTCTAATAGAGTGTGGTCGAACCTCTACTCATGGATGTGGCATCTGACATACGGGGCTCTTGCATCTGGCCTCTTGGCTGGCAGACGGTTCTGAATCGCGAAACAAGTGGCACGAGTAAGCACATGGATCTCTGACTGATGGTTCCGCCTCTTCCTCCTAACTGTGGTCCTGTCTCTGGGTAATCTCTGGAGTAAAGGTATCTGCTCCAAGGCCTCCTGTAGAGTCAGCTGCATGTGGATCTATCTATCATCTGTTGGATGAACTCTATCTGATGATTCTTTTGTTGATTTTCTTTTTTCTGCCCCTTACCCAGATGTAGTGCTCTAGGATAGGGGACTACAGGGTCCTTCTCAGATAAAGGACTAGGAGAGGGTCTGACATGCTCATGAACAACAGAATCCACACAAACATCATCAAGATACACATGTGGATCCAAAAATAACAAACCCTTTCCTTTATTTGCATAAATGTCCTAAGATACACATACAGAAGGAAAAACAACAGGACTAGAAGAACTGAAAATGGTGGCCTCAGTACCACCCTCAGCATCTGGACTCGCAACATCAGTACCGCGCTCTGGCTCAGCAATTGTAATGGTGGCATCAGTACCACCTCTCCAACTGGTGAAGCGACGGCCTCAGTACTGTCGGTTGGATCAACATCCATGGTGGCGTCAGCACCACTGTCATCGTCTCTTACGGCATCAGTACCGCGCTCCTCCTCGCCTGGCGCTTCTGAAGAGGCGTGGTATCGTCGCTCAGACAAGGCGCTGCCTGCTGGCATCCTATCGCTCCTAAGTGTAACAAAATCAACATCAAACATGTACGCAGACATATCACCAAGTGAAGCACTAGGAGTAGTAATCTCGGTGAACTCTACCTGCTCAGACTTTCTCCTTAGGTTGTTCGGGTTCGGCTCGATCTGGGCAGGGATGACGACCTTCCCTCTCACAATCTCCCGCATCTCCTGGCGGAACTTATCCATCTCCCATTGAAAAGTAGCTTGCTGCTCGGTCATAAGGTGGGCTAGATCATTCAAGGCATGGTTCTCATAGGTCGGCCCATGAGAACCTGACGAGTGGCCTCGCTGGTAGTGAGGTTGCTGCGGCTGGTGCGGGTGAGAAGGGTACTACTGATGATATTGCTGCTGTTGAGGCTGCTCTCTCCTCCAAGATTGTCCCTACTGATAGGGATGAGGACCGTACTGCTGGTGCTGGGATGACTGCTGCTGCTGGTGTATTGGGGGTTGGGGCTGTTGGTGCTGCTCACACTGTTGGTCGTACTGGCCACCCTGAACTGGAGACTGCTGCTGGGAACTAGTGCCTCCGACCGACCAGCGGAATCTGGGATGGTCTCGTCGGATACCGGGCTGGGGTTGGTCATACCAAATCCCGTTGATATCCATCAACATCTCCTGCTCGTAGGTGGGTGGAGGGAGTACTGCAAGGGGCTGATCCGACTAATACACCACCATCTGAGTGTCCTGGGATGGTGGTGGCTGGTAAAACTGCGGTGGTTGCTGGTACGACTCCGCCTGTACAAGGTGAACCTGTCTAGGATGACTAGAGTGCTGAGACGAGCTACCACTGCTGCTCGGATCTCCTCGTGACCAAAGACGGGGCTGAGAAGCCATCTGTGCCTCCTGAAGACACATGAGCCGTGTCTTCAGGTCACTCGGCATCTGTGCCATCTGATCCATCTGCGTGATGCCCTGGCACTGCTTCTTCTCGATCAGTTCGATCCGGTCCAGCTTCTCGCTAATGATGCCTATGTCTGCGGTTGTAGACTTGGCCTGTGCGTCTGCCGCAGATGAAGCAGAATGACCAGCATGAATTTCGCAAGGTCACTTTCCTTACAGCTTAGTCTGACTTTCACGCTCGTCAGGTACAAAGGGTCAGGGATATCAAGTTCTCTTCTATACCTTTGACTTCGCATCGAGAAGCTTCTTTATTGGCGACCATGGAGGTGAAAGATCTGTCAGATGAATGACCTCGCCCGCCCCGTGCTGGAACTCCCCACTCCATGTTCCATTGACTTCCGCGATAGCTCTCTGAATCATACTCACTTTCGAATGGGATGCTTGCCGATCAGCTCTCCATTTCAGGAGAATCACTGACTGAATGCGCCCCAGTCCCTCCCCCCTCTTCGCTCGTTCTTTCGCTGACGGAAAGACCTTTCTTTTGAGCTCAATCACATCTCTTTCCACTCCAGGATCTTCCTGACCATCCGGGAAGGCAAATAATTGGTGCGAGCTATTAGCGAGTTAGAAGTGTCAGAGCGGACTAGGTAGCATCACAGCAGCTTACTGGGGATACAAAGGCGTCTTTAGTGCTTGTTGACTCGAAAAACAATATATATAAGCTAAAAGCCTGAACTCACTTGACCCCATTCCCATACTACTAATAGCTGGGGCCTCTACGGCTCCTACCTTCCTCTTCAAGTCAATCAACAACTTAGCTTTGCTCTGAGCCTGAGACAAAGGATGCCGCTCTCTGGCACAGATGCTTTTCAGTCCGATCAATCACACGACCATGCGTGCTATCCTCTGGTACTGCACAGTCTGTGGCTGGGGGCGTCCCTGAGTGTGGAGTCGGGTAAAGGACATCACTGTATAGTTCTCGACCATTTCCTCATATATGTCCCAGACCTGATCCTCATCCTTGGCGAAGTAGGAACCACCACAAGAAGCATTCACCAGGCCCTGTAGCTCTAGTGTCAGTTCGCAGAAGAAGCTCTGAACTAGGTTCGACTTCGTGATGCCGTGGTGCGGACATCTGTCGGTAAGCTCTCTGAACCTCTCCCATGCCTCATGGAACTGCTCATTGGGGAGCATGGAGAAGTTGATGATCAGGACCCTCGCCGCATTGATCTGCCCGAGTGGATAGTACTTGTTCAAGTACTCGGTGCGGAACTGCTCCCAGGTGTATATAAATCTCCCTAAATGCTTTAGTCAGTTGACTTCTCTGTCGGCAAGGGAGAAAGGGAAGGCAATCATCCTGATGGTGTCCCCATCCACCTGCTGATCGTGGACGGTGCTGCAGATCATATCGAACTCTTGGAGATGTAGATGGGGCTCCTCAGTGGCGAGCCCGTGGAAGCGGGGGAGGATCTGAAGTGTCTGTGGGGGGAACTTCAAGTCCCCCACGATTGCTAGAAGAACCACCCACCGGTGTGTAAGTGTCGATCTGGGGTTGTGCAACTCCTACATCGGTCTCGGTTGCTGGGCCGACTGAACTGGCTCCTCTGCCTGATCTGGGTCTCTTCGTCCCACGTCTCTCGGCAGCTCTCGCGCTGTCCTCAGCCTCTCCATCTCTCTCCTCATCTCCACCATGAAAGCTCTCTGATCCTGTATCTGTCGCTGCATAGTCTCTAGGGAAGCTAGCATGGTGGTATTGATCGCATCCTGGTCCAATACGTAAGTAGTCGTCTCTGGCCTCTGACCCTCAGTGCGCTCCTTACTGCTGGCCATGGTCTCTACAAAGGCAAAAGACCCAAACTCAGGTGTCGATAAATCATCTATCTGTTGTCTCGCCTCTGGTACTGGTATCTTTGGACTGGTAGAAGGGTGGTCAAGGGGGAACAGGGCGGAATCGAACTGGGTTCGGAGAGCGGGTCTCGACTCTCATGAACCAACCTAGATGAATGGGCTAGAGTGCTAAAAAGCGGTGCAGCCAGAGGCTGCCTAAGAGACCTCCTTCCCATCATCCTGATCTGGCGAGTCGGGCGGATGAGATCTGGAAACACACAAGATGAGCAAACAAACCCCTGGTTCACCTACTCAACACAGAGCTGAAGACCATAAGAGTTCAGTTAATTATCTTGTCAATTTTATTTAGGTGATTTATCTTAGTCTATCAGAGCGATTATGCGAGCTGATGGGAATCCAATCCTCCTACCAGGCTGTCCCGTATAAAAGGCAGGTAGTCTGATCGGAGCTCGGATATGGCTCTAACCTAGTGTGGGGGTCGCTCTCTCTCTCATCCAAACTAGACAATGAGGGGGTTGCTCTCCCCAAGACAAGTTTTTATGTGATGTGTCTTATAGGGTCAAGTGTGTTTAGCAGTCCCAATTTTATAGTTTTTGTTTTTATGTATTTTTCAAGTAAACAACGCCTAACGAATTTTTCGGTTCTCCTGGTTATTTAAGTCCGGAAACAGGAGGAGAAGACGAATAAGTCGATGCGCGATAAAATCAATGATGCATGCAGAGTAAGTGATGCGTACCTGACTCTGACAGTCCACATGCAGAGTGATCCACGCATAAAATAAAGACTGAAAGTAAACTACTTATATGATGCACGAGAATCCGACCCTAGACGAAGCAATTTCTACACGTAAAGCACAGTAGCCGGTTAATCAAACCTAAGTCTGGAGTCCGGAGCCACTCGGTGTCCGTCACAACGGATCCTGCATGCGTTGTATGTGACTCCTCAAGGCACGTGGACTAGAGTCTAATTATTTCGGCTTTTTCTTATGAGTTAATTAATCAGGTCCAATTACGAGGTAATAGGTGCAAGCAGATAATTAATGTTTGGATCCTAATTAATTACATCACAATCATAGAAAATCCTAAGCTAAGGCTAAAATCGTGTAAATCAGATAAGCAGTAATAAAATACGGTAAAACCAAAATCGGCGAAAAATGAGGTCCCCCGAGCACACCGGTTCTCGACAAAACAGACCCCGATATCACCGAAGTCCAACTCTCTGAGTTCCCATATTATTACAAATAGATGTTCTACAGAAAATAAATCTAACCTACTCTACGGATATCTACACGGCTATTCTGCGGCTCCCGCACTCCTGCTCAGATCCTCGGATCCTCCAGCGGCTCTATGCAGAAAAGAGCCGCCTCCGACTCCTGCGGTTGCTTCAGCTTGGCTCAAAAGAGCCTACGAAGTAGTTAAATGAATAAAATATATTTTTGATAGATTTTATGTGTTGTTAATTTTTTTTGTATTTTTGATTATAAAGGAAATATAAGAGAAGGGCTAAAAGGGCAAATTCAACAATTTATTAAACACTCAAAAATGCTCAGAAAATTCAAATAAAATTATTTTTGTATTTTTTATATTTTTAAGGAATTTTGATGAATTTTTCAAATTTTTCTAAATTTTAGTTGATTTTATAAAAATCAAGAAAGGGAAAAACAAAGAATCAATGTGCAGCCAGACTTGAAAGGCTAATTAAAAATATCTAGTTAGCTTATAAAAGTCTGAAGGAAATTTTTTATGAAAACTATATATAAAAACTAAGCTACAGAAAAAGAGTTTGCATTTTTCTGAATTTTATAGAATTTTTAAGAATTCTTATAAGATTTTTAGGGTTTTGTGATTTTTAGGGGTTTTATAAATCCAAATGACACAAACAATTGGGCAGAAACTTAACAACAACAAAACAAGCAATCCCTAATTTTTTTAGAATTTTCAGAAAAGTTTTTTTAAATTTTTAGTTGATTTTATATTTCGAACAATAGCAAAAATGAAGGTTTTTGAATTTTTAAAAATAGCAAAAGGCAATAAAAATGTTCCAAAAAATTAGTGAAATTTTTACACAGTGGCATATTTCACTTGATTTGGAGTTTATTTGATATTTTATTCAACCAATGCAAGACAGACAGCATACAAGGACCTAAATGCAAGAAAGCATAGTTCCAGGGCTAAATAGCTAACACATATAAAACGTCTGGGGCCAAAGTTGCAAAAGTCCCACTACAACACACGCGCAGCACATGATTCAGGCTTAGAAGGACATAAGGGTCATTCTTATTTAAAAAGATATAAACAATAACAACCATAAAGTTCAGTGATAAAAGTGCAAATAACCCAAAGAATCACGTGTCGCAGCATGTGTCTCACGCAAACAGGGACTGAAATGCAAATAAAGTAAATACAAGGTCCTAGATACAAATGTTCCAAAATAAAAACAACTACATAAAATAGTTACAGGACTAAAACATAAATGCAGGAAGCAAAGGGGCCTAAGTGAAATATACCTTTTTTTAAGATCTGACGGCTACGAGGGGTATCTCTTCAGATCCGACAGCTGAGATGCGCGGTACCTCTTCGGCGATGGACGCTCCATATGAGTTCCTCAGACGATCAGACGGCTGCGAGCCCCTCACGAACGGATGGACAAGATCTGAACTGGGGCGAGAGGCTCGATCGGACGGCTCTGGAGGCTCCTGGAAGAACTCTTCACCGGCGAACTTCGCCCGGCCGTGGCGCGCGATGGAGACCTCCTCAGTTGTTGCTAGGATGGGGAAATCGATGATGGCGATGCTCTGCAGCGAATGGTATGCTCCAATGGAGCCGAGAGCCACCGGGGTGCTCCGGCGATGATGAAGGCATGGAGCTCCTATGCCTGAACCTATTGGACCCCCAGATGGGGTCCTTTGACCTCAAACCTGCACAAAACAAATCCTGGGTCGAGGGAAAAGTGCCTCGACCCGGTGAAGAGTCGAATGGGTGGACGTAGGAGGCGGGGTGGCGCTCTCCGACTAGGCGACGACGGAGGAGAGCGGAGGTCCTGCTCCGGGGCAAGTCAGGATAATCGGAGGGACGCAGAAGGTGAAGTGAGGATTCGCGAAGGTGATGGTGTTGTCGGAAGAGGGAACGGTCGATCGGAGTGGAGCGAAATGGCCGACGAAGGTTGGTGGCGCTAAATCGCAAAAATGGAAATGAGCATGACCTAAATGATCTCGAGGCTAGCTGATGATCGTGGACGTCTATGCTGGAGGTGGGTGTCCTCTTGGGGTCCTTGCCTCAATGGAGTGACGTCTCCAGAGGCTCGAGCTCCTTCGGGCGGAGCACGGCGGTGAGAACCACCGGACCTGGGGCTAGGGCGCTTCACACCTCGCTGCAACACCTCCTATGGATTGTTGTCACTCAATGCAAGAAGGTGGAGGTCACAGGTGTTTGAAATGGTTGCCGAAGGTGCGGCTAATGGAGGAAGAAGATGACGCTATATACTGATGGGGATCCGGCAAAGATGGAGTCGGGCAAGGCATTTTGGTGCACGGATCCTTAGGAGAATCCCCGGGCGTGAATCTCGGATGTAAGATCTGCAAATGGAGCCCGGGGTTTAGGTGAAAGATGGTCGGATCAGGCCAGGATAATTGGGAAAAGTCGGATCGGGACGCAGATCCGCCTACCTGGTGGTCCTGGGGGGAGAGTTGATCGGGGGTCAACAATCCCCCGTGGACCAATCAGGTAATTCCTTTTATTAATTATTTGTAAAATCGTTTTAAAATAGAAAATGATTTTATTTGAAAATATTTTCAACATGAAAAATATTTATTTATTTTCAAAGTATTTTTTAGTAATTTTTATTTATTTTTTTGAAAAATAAATTAGGTATTTACTATATATTATTATATATAGGTATAAATACATATGTATTTTTTATTTTATTTTTTATTTTTTTGTACAATTATCCCTATTTTATATTTTATTTATTTTCAACACAAAATATGGGATTCAAAATACTTTTTATTTGATTTTTATTCATTATTTGTAAAGGTAAAATAAATACATCTTTTATTTATATATACATGGTATATGTACACTGAGTAGAGAGAAATTATTTGTTTTTATTTTCCTTTTATTTTTCTCATTTTTACTTTTTTTGGAAATATATACAAAATAAAGGTAACACATAAATATTTTTATTTTTAAAAAATAAAATATTTACACAAAGAGGGGTATTTACACCATGTTGAGTTACCCTATCTCTCTCTACCTATTTTATTTTGCGGTCAGGCCCATACTGAGCCCTCCCTTGGGTTTAGGTCACTCAATATTTATTCTAAATATTTCCCTCTTTTTCTTTGTTTCTTTGTTCCTTTTTGTGCAAAAACATGCTAATTATGGCTATTTACATGATGCATGAATTTTGACAAATTATTGTATTTACAAATATTTACATGGTATTTTACCAAGATTTCTAGCTAAAATAAAGGAATATAGAGTGATGAATGGGGATTCATCAGTTACGTACGTTCGTATAGGCACGTATGTATGTACATACATACATACATACATACATACATATATATATATATATATATATATATATATATGTTTGTAGGTATCAACGTGTATGTACGAATGTATACTTACACATGTAAGTATGTATGTATGTTTGTGCGGACGCTTGGAAGTATATGTAGGTATGTAATATGTAATATATATGATGTATGTATAAGTGTTTGTATATATGTATATTTATGTATGTTTACACATGTATGCATGTAAATAGATACATACGTATGTAGTATATATATATAGGGTAAAATGTGTATGCCCCCTAGGGGGAGCTAACTTAGCTCCCCCCGCCCCTTTTTCACAAAATTTTTTTATTTTTTTGAAATCTAAAACCATGTAAATTCATTATTAAATCCATATATTATGTCATTCAAATTTCATGCGAAATAGAGACTCCTACGACCTCCATCCAAACGGGGTCGATTTAAAAAATCCCGTTACATACGTATGTAGTGTGTGTGTGTGTATATATAGATATATGTATGTATGTATGTATGTATGTATGTATGTATGTATGTATGTATGTATGTATGTATGTATGTACGTACGTACGTACGTACGTACGTAGTAGGTACGTACGTAGGTAGGTACGTACGTAGGTAGGTACGTACGTAGGTAGGTACGTACGTAGGTAGGTACGTACGTATGTACGTATGTAGGTATGTATGTATGTACGTATGTAGGTACGTATGTAGGTACGTATGTAGGTACGTATGTAGGGTATGTATGTATGTATGTATGTATGTATGTATGTATGTATGTATGTATGTATGTATGTATGTATGTATGTATGTATGTATGTATGTATGTATGTATGTATGTATGTATGTATGTATGTATGTATGTATGTATGTCTGTATGTATGTATGTGCGTATGTGCGTATGTGCGTATGTGCGTATGTGCGTATGTGCGTATGTGCGTATGTGCGTATGTGCGTATGTGCGTATGTGCGTATGTGCGTATGTGCGTATGTGCGTATGTGCGTATGTGCGTATGTGCGTATGTGCGTATGTGCGTATGTGCGTATGTGCGTATGTGCGTATGTGCGTATGTGCGTATGTGCGTATGTGCGTATGTGCGTATGTGCGTATGTGCGTATGTGCGTATGTGCGTATGTGCGTATGTGCGTATGTGCGTATGTGCGTATGTGCGTATGTGCGTATGTGCGTATGTGCGTATGTGCGTATGTGCGTATGTGCGTATGTGCGTATGTGCGTATGTGCGTATGTGCGTATGTGCGTATGTGCGTATGTGCGTATGTGCGTATGTGCGTATGTGCGTATGTGCGTATGTGCGTATGTGCGTAGGTGCGTATGTGCGTATGTGCGTATGTGCGTAGGTGCGTATGTGCGTACGTGCGTAGGTGCGTACGTGCGTACGTGCGTACGTGCGTACGTGCGTACGTGCGTACGTGCGTACGTGCGTACGTGCGTACGTGCGTACGTGCGTACGTGCGTACGTGCGTACGTGCGTACGTGCGTACGTGCGTACGTGCGTACGTGCGTACGTGCGTACGTGTACGTAGTACGTAGTACGTAGTACGGTACGTACGTAGTACGTACGTAGTACGTACGTAGTACGTACGTAGTAGTACGTACGTACGTACGTACGTATGTACAGTACGTACGTGTATGTACACGTACGTACGTAGGTACACGTACGTACGTAGGTACACGTACGTACGTAGGTACACGTACGTACGTAGGTACACGTACGTACGTAGGTACACGTACGTACGTAGGTACACGTACGTACGTAGGTACACGTACGTATGTAGGTACACGTACGTATGTAGGTACACGTACGTATGTAGGTACACGTACGTATGTAGGTACACGTACGTATGTAGGTACACGTACGTATGTAGGTAACGTACGTATGTAGGTACACGTACGTATGTAGGTACAGTAGTACGTACGTACGTATGTATGTATGTATACGTACGTATGTATGTATGTATGTATGTATACGTACGTATGTATGTATACGTACGTATGTATGTATGTATACGTACGTATGTATGTATGTATGTATACGTACGTATGTATGTATGTATGTATACGTACGTATGTATGTATGTATGTATACGTACGTATGTATGTATGTATGTATACGTACGTACGTATGTATGGATACGTACGTACGTATGTATGTATACGTACGTACGTATGTATGTATACGTACGTACGTATGTATGTATACGTACGTACGTATGTATGTATACGTACGTACGTATGTATGTATACGTACGTACGTATGTATGTATACGTACGTACGTATGTATGTATACGTACGTACGTAGGTATGTACGTACGTATGTATGTATGTATGTATGTACGTATGTATGTATGTATGTACGTATGTATGTATGTATGTACGTATGTATGTATGTATGTACGTATGTATGTATGTATGTATGTATGTATGTATGTATGTATGTATGTATGTATGTATGTATGTATGTATGTATGTATGTATGTATGTATGTATGTATGTATGTATGTATGTATGTATGTATACGTACGTATGTATGTATGTATACGTACGTATGTATGTATGTATACGTACGTATGTATGTATGTATACGTACGTACGTATGTATGTATGTATGTATGTATACGTACGTACGTACGTACATACGTACGTACGTACGTATGTAGATATATGTATGTGTGTGTGTATGTTTATGTGTGTGTATGTATGTGTGTGTGTGTGTTTGTTTGTGCATATCTATGTGTGTACGTATGTAGGATTGTATGTAGGTATGTAGGAATGTTTATGTATGTATGTATGTGTGTGATAATATTTTCATTACCATGTGATTTTAAATTGCAATCAATTTTATTATTATACGATTGCAACGTCGCTTATTCGATGAGCATCCTTTATTTCAATTTTGATTTGTATTGTTTGCATTTCCGTGATGTGCGAGGTCAAACCTCCCTTCAAATGGAATCAGAGGCTTGATTCAAATTACATCTAAGTCTGAAGAACAAAAGGTCATACTTTTCCCTAATACATGTACATTGTCTTTGTGATTTCTTTTGTATTTGAATGATTCAGCAACATGTGATGTTGTTGTTGTTTTTTCATGTGTGATGTTGTAGTTTTCTAAAAAGAAGAAGATTAATGAGTGCATAAATTTATTTATTGAGTTGCTCGCTAGATTGTGGTAGTTTTTAATTGAATTAAAGCTCAGATAGTAATCAAGAATTTTTGCTTATTATTTACTTTATTGGATTTATCATGAGAATATATTTGAAATAACTAATCATCAGTTTAAACAAGACATGGACGAGTCATATGATGGCATCAATGGTCTTCTGTCATTGTGAAGAAATCTATTGGCATGGCTTATTTTTTAATAGTTAATGAATTTTTACCCAAACAATCAATCTCAGAAAAATACAAGAAAATTCTAGATGATATCTCAATCGATGAAGCACATGGTGGTATTTTTATTCTCAATATATTGCAATTAGAACTAACTAAAATGAAATTTGAATTTCTCTAAGTAATTTATTCAGATAGTATATGATAATGAAATTCAATTATTAAAGTGCTAATACAATATCTTACATATATCGAGTGGTCTGCCAACATATGATGTTGTTGTTGTTTTCACCTATATAATGAGTTCTAAAAGGTCTAGACTCATCCTCGAAAGATCTGCAAATTGTTGGTGGCATCCGGGTGAAGATTTAAAAGTAAGAAGTGCTCACAGATTAGGGTTTTGATCAAACTTGTAGCGGACCATAATGGAATTTTTTTGCTAATGATTTTTAGTATTATAACATATTAAAACATTGATAAATAATTCATGCAATCAATTCCCCAATCAGTACAATGCCTCAAGAATTTGGATTTCTCCATATATGGAGTTGAAAGAGGGCATGATAAAAGTTAATGACTTGTTTTTTCCTATTTCCCAACTCAAAATTGATGTGAATATATTTGATAAGTTCAATTCATGAGTTGGATCTAATTTTTAGAAATATTTGGAGTCGTAACAAATTTTAAGTCCTTGTTATATGGTGTCTTTCATTTTGAAGATTGATGGTGGTAGCTTGCAAATTTTGAATCCAAATCATTTGATTTTTACTTGGATATATATAATAATTAGAATGCTTCTTATTTCGTATTTCCATATTCGAATGTATTTATATGTACGATTATGATCGGATATACTCAAATCGATTTAGGATAAAACAACTAGTAATGGACTAGTTCACTTGCATACTTTTAAACAAGGACATGAAACAACACAATATGCCCCTCATACATGATATGATGGATCCCATTATGTTCTGACGTAATGTCAATGAATGTGATTTATTTATCATTGAGTCAATTTTTTTGTGGAGAGTAAATGAGCGGGTTGAGTTGTAATTCTAAATGCAAGTGTTAATGTTCACAACTACAAGTTGAATGCATAAGATATATGCTTACATGTTCAAAAAGGACCGGACCTTGACATGTCAAACATTCAAATAGAATAGGACATTTATTTTAGTCGTAAATTTTTTAGAATTAACGTTGATATCGTCTAATGATCTATTGATCATATTATAAACTAGATTTCCCTTAATTGATTAATTATGAGAAATGGATTCAAAGTAATTAATCACCAATTTAACATGATATGGACTAAGTCATATGATGACATTAACGATTTAATATCATCGCAAATGATACCATCTTCACGTATTATATTTTGGAGTTATTTGTATGAAGTTATAACTCCAAAATAAGATCATAATATTGTTCTTCATATAATTGAGGTGGTATTGGATTGTGCATAGCGTAAAGTTTCCACTCATAATGATTGGTTTAACTAATAACATGTCAATATCGACTTCGAGACTATGGACATGGTATTAAATACCGAACTTGTGAATGCAAGTTAGGCTTGTAAAGTGGAAAAAGTTTCTTTTTATCATATTTGTTATATTTTCTCATATTACTGGGTCTTGCTAATACGGAAAGGATTTCACAAATCTCATTTGTAGCACGTGGTTAGCATATCTCGTGTTTTGAAAGACGGAAAGAGAATGAGCTTTCAAACTATAAAAATAAGAGACAACATTGATTTAAAATAATTTCACCGTATGCAAGGGAAATTGTATGCTAGCATATTTGTTTTTATATAGTCATTACTTCATTCGCTCAAAATAAATATACTCGATATTAACTGATTTTCATTGATTGGATCCATGATGTGGATATAGTATTTGCAACTAAACACATAATTATGTTATTACAATTGCAAGTAATAACATGTGTATTCATGATGAGGATCGAAAATTTATTTGGAAGTAACAATGACCAAATGCTTGTATGATTCTACAATCATAATTCCGTATCAAATTCTCTTTTGGAAGCAACATGTTGATATGTATTGTATTATCAAGATCCTTCTGATCTAAAGGAGATGCTTTGGCAATGAAAAGTGCTCTCATTATTTCAAATAAAAAGAGATCACGGTTCACAACATTATGCACGAAGGTAGCTTTATAAGAGTCAGAATGTTTGAATTTCTACCCAAACTAAAGTCTTTTGAGTGGAGATGGATGCAGACATAATGATTGTCATCAATTTACTATCTCAACTTAAATCCTCCATGAAATTTATGTTTTCATCCACCATGAAATGGATAAACATATGAATGTTGAAGATGCTCTCCATGATTGAAGTCCTTCAAGAACATGATCAACCGAAGAGACCCTCTATCTTATCATTGGTTGTTTAAGACTAAAGGAAGCATAATAGAAAAATGGGTCCGAGTCATACTAAGAAGAAAGGTCAAAGAGTTGACTACACGTTTATAACTTCTGCGTGAACGACATCCAAATAGTTGAATGATAGTCAATGATGCAACAAGCCAAAATACATGAACAATGATTATAATTCACCTTTACTCCTTATAAAAGGATACATGTTGTTCATCTACATATCCCACAATTATAGTTCATTACTGATCAACTAACTTGTTATACGATAAGATAGTTGTATTATCGTATATGGTGCATCTACTGATACTTATAACTTGTTGCAAATGTTTTAAATGACCAGAAGACTTAATATATAGGAAGATAGTCATTCATATGAGATCATATGCAATTGTTACAATAACTGCCATTGAAATTGACATACTACCACATTTCAGTGGGTGTGAGCCTTTATCCAAAAGAATGTATTTATGATCCATATTTTAGGAATAATTCGTTATCTATTTCTGAACTTGTTAGACATAGATATTCATTCAGAATAACTTATCATAATGAATTCATGAAATATTTTAATTATCTGGTGGGTCACATAAACTTAGGCATTAATAACGGTATAATCAATGCTTCTAATATTGAAAATCAAAATCCTTAAGATCAAAGGACGATGAAATCATTACGCGATAAAAGTTATTTAGAAGCACTCCTTTATCTGAAACGAAGTAAAGTAAGTTTGAATTTATAGATCACTTTGTATAAAATAGAGTAATGTACCATGACCATCTTGTAGCATACACCTATTTATCTAAAAGTAAGATCATAGAGGATGGTGCATGGTTGTAAATATAAAGTCTTAAAATGATAACAATACTAGCGCCGTCAAGTGATTATCAAGAGAGAATATCCTATCTGAGAAATATATGGCAATCTTTCTCCAAAGACTGACTCTGCATATGCACAGGAATAGATATTTGGAGGTGTCAAATAAGTCAGGTCAAGGTGTTAATTAAAACTGAAAATGTTGGCCAAAAGGTCAATTGTTGACCAAAAGTCAAAATGTTGACTTTAAGTTGAAATGTTGACTTGATGAGATCAAGATAACTCAAGATCGTGTATTGACACAAAACAAGCATACATCCTCTGACCGGAGACATATATACTAATATGCCTGAATATGTAAATTTTACAGACCAATAGGTTAATGATTTTAATAAGGTTTATATACCCGCGAGTTGGATATTCATATAATGGCATATGAGATGTATGATCTATTTTAGGAGTAATATAGGTTCACTAAATCGGAAGAAATGAGAGCACTCACAAGATACTAGGATTAAACCAAATCCCATGAATGGTCATCTTGCTTAAGAAGTAAGACAAGAAATTGAAAGTATAATATGAAGGGTTATTATACATGGTGGAGACACGGTGAAATCATCTCACCTATTGTGAATGAATCAAATGATGTTTTCAAAGTTAATTCATTTGCATAAATGGTGATGGATGTTGCAGGATGTGAATTCAACTACAAAATATTTGATGATGAAGAAATACGTGGAAAGTCTGAAGAATTTTATGAGCACTTGAAAAAGGCAGAAGAACAATTATAGTTAGGTTGCAAGACATACTCAAAACTCTCAGCAATTTCGGAACTTATGGCTATGAAAATGGAATATAGTATGAGAGACGAGAATTTTGATGCAATGTTTATTATTTTGAAGAAAATATTGCATGAAGAGCATGAATTACCCATATATTCTTATAAAATAAAAAAATGATGAGGAAGATGGGTTTGACAAAGGTGAAGATTGATTGTTGTATAAATATCATATATTGTATTGTGATGAATATGAGAATCTGACACATTGTCCAGAATGTAACAACCCTAGATATCAAGCCTTCGGTAAAAGCAGAAGAGAAATTGGATGGAAATTTTACGATACTTTTTGCTAACATATCGACTAAATATATTGTATTATTGTAAGGAAACTGCAAATGAGATGCTTTGGCATGCAGACCATACTCGACAAGAGTGTATGGAACATCTTTCAGAATCAGAGTGTTGGAAAATACTAATTGATGTTTTTCCTTCATCTGAAAGCAAAAAAGGAATTAACTTATAGGTTTATGTATGGAAGGATTCAATCCACACAATAGAAGCAAAGTATTCATGTTGTCCAGTAATGACAAGGCCTTATAATCTACGCTGGCCTACCCAGGCCTAGATAATTCATGTTCTTATCACTTCTACTACCCATGCCTACCCATCATGGAAAATACATTGACTTTTATTTACGCCCTCTTATAGATGAGTTGAAAAATATATGGATCAATGGAGTTGATAAGTACGATACCACCAAATGTCAGACATTTAACATGAAAGTGGCATTACTTTTGACGATAAGTGATTTCCCTACATATGGTATCTTTTCTGGATGGAGTACTCATGGGAGAAAGAATGATCCTTATTGTGCGGGGAGTACTAAATCGTTCCAACTTCAACATGGTAAAAAAACCTTGTTTTTTCAATTATCATGTGTTTTTTATAGAATCACCTGTATAGAAGACGGAAATAAACATTCAAAAGTAATATATTTGAGTTATTTGATCCTCCAATAATGAAGACCAATAAGATGTTGTTATTCAGAGTTCAAAGAATTTGAAAATCCTATACTAGCTATCGAAGAACACTCTTCTTTACTACCATATTTTGGTGAAACTCATAACTGAATAAAGAAAAGCATTTTTTTAGAGTTGTCGTATTGGAGTGACGTTTTTATTCCAAAAAAGAATATTTTCGATAACATTATATGCACAATTATGAATATCAACTGACTGACGAAGAATACAATTAATTATCGTCGTGATTTAAATAAAATGCAACCGGTTAGAATTGCATATTAAAGAGTATGAAAATTGATAGATCGGTTTCTCTAAAGAAAATTATACATTGGATATGGTCCAAGTAAAGAGTGTATGCAAATGTGAAAGTAAGTTGAAATTTCCAGACGGGTACATTGAATCTTTCGAATCTTGAAGATTCGAAAAAAATTGTCTTTAAAGCGGTGAAGAGTCATGATTTCCATATCTTTATGGAAAGGTTGTTACCATTAGCATTTAATAGATTATTATCCAAAAATATTATGGATGTTCTATCGGATATTAGTAGATTCTTCCAGATTATATGCTCTACGCAGATCACTAATGAGATGAGTTATCTCAAAAAGAATATTCCAGTTATAATGTATAATTTGGAGAAGATATTCTCATAAGAATTTTTTTATTCGATGAGCATCTTATGATTCATCTACCGTACGAGGCTAAAGTTTGTGGGCATGTTAAGTATACATGGATGTATCTATTTGAAAGGTAACGACTCAGTATATGTATTTTTCCATCTATCGTCTTAAATCCATAGAATACTAATGGTTCAATTTATCAAGTTTATGTTCTTTCTGAAATTAAAAATATGATATAAGAGTCGGGTGGAGGAATCTATAAGTTCTCAATATACATATGAAGAAGTTGCAACCTTTTATGCATGGTATTTCCCTAAATAAGTGGAGACGATCCATAATAAGTCATATAGAAAGGAAATAAATCTCTCGGACTAAGGTTATCAAGTAAGTATCGTTATCAAATAAGTATCTTTCATCTGTTATCTCAACCAATAAAAAAAGCAAGAAAACATCTATTATAAAAATAAGAGAAAGAAGTGATAAATTATAAGTGCTAGACAATTGTAAAGAAATAACACCGTATGCCGAGTACGGTGATCTATATGTTGTATGTTTACTAGTGTTTAATTCTTAAACCTTATTGATCTTCATGTCATTTGAAATAAGGAATGCATAAAGAAAATGAGTGATGAGAATCCATCTTAAATTGAAGATCATATTGTTAGAATTTATCGACTTCAATTTTCAGAAGGATTTAGCAACGAAATGAAATTGAAAGTAATAATGACGAAATGTCAAAGATGTTGCAATATTTATTAGAATTTTCGATATATCATATGCAATCATACAATGGTTGTATTAATGGTTATCATTTTCATACGATAAATTCAAGTACAAATTTAAGTACTCAAAATTATGAGGTAATGGTTTCTGGATCTTGTTACAGAGAGGAGAATATTGACTACTATGGAATCTTAAAGAAGTTCTTGAAGTAGAGTGCAATATTCCAATACTTAATAAGATTTTCTTATTTATGTGTGATATGTATAACCTAAAAGAGGATAGTTATTGATAAAAGGAACATTGTGGTTGATGTGATCGTTCATAAATATATACGAAGATTTGAATCATTTGTATTTGGAAGACTCAGTTGAAACTTTCATGTCCGATTATGGTCATTGTAATATAGCAGAAGTTGTCACTATATTTGATAGAATTCCATTGGAAGATCCTCGTGTAATAAGCATTAGTTTAATGGAAGGTGTGGATAATATAAACAAGGATTTTTCTAATGATGACAGTATTGTGGACACTAATAGTATTTCTAACATTAGTGATGATTAAGAAAATCTAAGTATGTATCTTATAATTTTAAATTTAATTAAATGTTTATATTATTTAAATAACTTCAATTATGTTTATTTATAGGCATGACTGGTTTTGGACGTGGAATTTCTCATGGATCTCAGTGATCCAGTCAGCCGTCCACTTCACAGTCCCCCTCACCTCTGACACATGCTGGCTTTTTCAGGACCTCCTTCAGATGATATGCGTACACTTGTGGCTAGGACTGGCTATCAAGCCTAATGAGATGAGCCAAGCACTGACTCATGATCGAGCTCGATAAACGGGCTCAGGCTCATTCGAGCCCAACCGAGCTGGCTCGAGCTTAGGCTCGATGAGCTCGAGCCTCTTATTGAGCTACCTTGAGCTCGATAAGACTCAAGCCAAGCCCACTATTGAGCTTGGTCTGGGCTCAATCCAAGTCTGGCTTGTTAAGGAAAATAGGAATTTTTAGTATAAAAGTGCAGTGTCTATGCTTGAACTCGTAACCTCTTATTTGAGGGATTGTCTTCCTTACTAGTAGGACACTATCTGCATTAAATCTCAAAAGCCAAATTATATTATATATTTTAACATTATATATGCTAATAGAAAATACTAATTTGCTAAGTATAATCAAGAAAACCATAAATATAGTTGTAGTTATATGTTCCCTAGAAAAACAAAATATTGGTCATCACGTTAGTGGACAATATATATTATCAAATATATTCTTATTTATAGATGTATAATACCATGATATCGTAATTAGGTATACAATATAATATATATGGAACATTGCAATGTTGGAATTCACTTTCACATATATGGACATATATAGTTCTAAGGTGCCCACGAAATAAAATTATATCAATCTACAGTTGGGTTGGGTATAATAAACATATTTAATTACTACCTACGTAGACAGTTACTACTATAGGTATAGGTACTGATTTTTGAACATGCAACTCCTCTTGTGTGTGTATTATGTATAAATATATAAATACTATATATCTATATATATATATATATAAATATATATATTCCTGGAGCCCCTTATCAAGTTATCAAGCCAAGTAGGGTTCAACTGGGGCTCGGATCGTTAAGCTATCAAGCCCAAAATTCTAGCTCGGGCTTGGCTCAATAACTTAATGAGACATGCTCATGATCCCTTATCGAGTCGATTCTGAACCTGGCTTACTGAACCTTGACTCAATATCTAGCCCTAATTGTGATGTATTACAAGTCCCCCGATATCCTCAACCTCCATCATATGGAGGTTTTTATGGGAGACATCCTATTCGCATATTCTCAAGCCTTCCCTACATTGATTCTAGCGTATCCTTCTATGGACTCATCTTTTCCTTCTTCTGCACATCAGAGCATCGACGTGCAAGTGCCATCTGTGGGAGGTCAAACTTTTTATTCATACCCACTACTATAGGTTTCAGCTGATGAGAGGAAAATATCATCCGTAAATTATCTTTAGTTATTGTTTTCTCCATATGGTCTATATGAACCCATTATTATTTTATATAGTGATTTTCTGAATATCAATCGGGTTGCTAAAGAAACAACAAATATTATCAAGGCGCACATGACATGTACAAAGCTCCAATATCATTGCATTACCGTTGTTGAGTGGGAGAGAATGTTTGACTTGTTCTTGGTAAGAAATTTAAACTAAAATGTTAAATAATTATTTTGTATTATGTTAAGTAAATTTCAGGGTAGGTATTGTTTTACTCTTGGCTTAACGAAGGAAGGCTTACCATCGTGCTTTAACCTTACGACAGAGAAAAGAATGAGCGACAAATTTTTTAAGTCTAGAAGGGACTCCCGCAGAAAGACAAGTCTAGAGGAGATGGATTCTCATGAGACAAAGAGATTCCCCTGGACATGGTGCACGAAAAAAGCGGTATTGATTTTTTTGTAATGATTAAAATATGAATATATTTTTTTTTTAATCTACATTTCTTATAGTAATATTTGTTGCATGTGGATAGGTTTTTATGATGCTTTCAACTCTGATGCTAAGTTTGGGAGGAGGAACGGCGGGTCGGACGAACCGCCAGAAGAAAAAAATAAGATCGATGAATGACTTTAAATGCACGATCAAATAAGGGATGGGCCGGTAATTTTGATAATTCTATACATTATTCTTTAAGTTGATTTCTTACATGTGTATCCTTTATTCTTATATATATTTCCTCTTTTAGAATGTTAAGTTGAAAAGGGAACTATCTATTCATAAGTGGTGGGCCAAGATCCATATACGAGGGAAAGAAGGTGAATCCTAATGGTCTACTCCTGATGTGGGGAGAACTATTTGTTTATATTGATGTTTGAATGTAAGTGAATAATGGATTATAAATCTTATTTAATAATAAATATTACAATGACTTCCCTTTTAGGATTGATATATGACCCTTAGTGTCAGAAGTGGTCCAGCAATCCTATGGACGAGCAACTTGCATTCGATAAAGCTCTATGGATCCAAGTACAATAAAAGAAAATTTTGTGTAATTAACTGATTATAGATTATACAACTGATTTTGTAGTTATGGAAGTTTTGATTATATGTTTTGGAGGAGAGAGATGTTTGTTTTGCCAATGGAAAGTAAATACTAGGTGATTTTCTCCCTATTACGTGGAGGAACATCGCCACTCTTATTCTGCTTATGCATAACCATCTTATTCACGATCACAATCGCCACATTAACCATCACCAGATATGGAGTCTCAGATGGTGATGATGGTGGAACAAGTGACCAGGCTACGAGAAGAATTCGCGTCTTACATGTAAGAATTTAATGCAAATACAATTTAAGTATATTAAAATTAGAAATTTTCCTTCCTACTATCTTTTGTATATAATTTCCTAATAGGTCACAAAGGCCACCAATGCAATAAGAGGACAATGAAGAAGAAGAGGAAGAGACAGATCTCGAAGAAGAAGCTCAAATGTATGAAATATTCAAGGAAATGGAAAAGGAAAAAAAGTAATCGAAACAAAGTTTGATCATAAAGATATTTTGGGGTAAAAAATGATGTTATGTTTTTTTATTAGTAGAATAGAGATGTTCTTTCTAGTTTTATGAACTTTTAAGTGGTGTTGGATATATTTCATATATTTAGTTTTGGTTTGTTAATGCAATATTATATGTTTAACATCATAATTTAATATATTGTGTAGGTTGTTCTTTACTTATTGATGGTTATGCAGAAGATATTATAATCACAAGGCATATCGATCACTTCATTACCAATACTTATCTTAGATATGATCTTCGATAAACATTTTAAACACATGAAATGGTTTTAGAGAAGGTCTTACGGGTTTGATGGGTCTTCAAAACCCCAACAAACCTGTAAATTTTTTTATTGTGCAGGTCTGGGAGAGCACATGTGCAAGACATGTACAAGCTCATGTGTTTGTAGAAGGCATATACAAAAGGCTCATAATATGGAATTGGTAAGTGTATGGGCGAGCTCTTGGAGGGCATATATGCTCGCCCATGTAAGATTGCATCTAGGCCATCTGTGTGCACAATACTCACGAGCACGAGTGCTTGCCCTGGCATTAAGTGAGCACATGGTGATTCCTTGGTGTGCACATGTGCGCATGCCATTCCTGCTTTTTTGTAGTTGTTAGAGGTGGATTCTGTAAGAGGTAAATGCTTAGTCCACGATTTTTTCCATTCTAGGGCACATGCCCTGACGTATCTTCTAAGGTTGAGTTATATGCTCTGATTAACCATCTGTTTGGGAGTGATATGTTGTACTCAATGAAAGTTGTATGCCTAATGCTTTCATAAAGTTATATCAATAATGTAAGGTAAATCGTGAATTTTGATCAGAAACTGTCTCCTTTGAAATACCATGGAGACAGATCACATGTGTAATGTATAATATACGGAGCTAAGCTTCAATGGAAGTTAAGCTAATTTCAATAAAGTGTGCCACCTTGGTCAATTGATCTATTGCCACCCAAATAATATTTTTCTCACATATGGATTGTGGTAGCTAGTAATCAAATCCATGATTTTTTTCATTTCCATTCAGGAACAAGGAGAGATTACAACAATCTCAGTGGTCGTTGATGGGAAGCATTTACTTGTTGACAAGCAAAGCAAGAGTTTATAGAATCGGTAATGTCTTTATTCATTCATGACCATCAAAAGTATGAACACATATCTTTATATATCTTCATGACGTTAGGATGAATCGATAATCTTAAGCGATATGTGATGAATCTCCATTTCATCACCTTTATTATACTATTTTGACCTTCAAAATCCTAACTAATGCATGTAAATACTCTTTATTTGGACAAATTAACGTTTATTCTTTGACGTATAAATAATGTATAAAACATTGTTTTTAATGCCAAAAGTATAGAATAAATAAAAGAAAAGAAAAATAAAAAAATGCCAAAGGTATTTTATTACCTTAGATCCCGAAATCTAGGCATCTTGATGACTAGGTCGACAAGGAATAAAGTAGGGAGAGATAAGGACCAATAATACAAAAAATCCCATTTATTTATTCATCATTTATTCATTTTTGGGGTCTGTCTTATTTTCTACTTTTTATACCTCAAATAAAAAACTTTATCCATGAAAGTTTTAGATAATAATATATAGAAAAATTCAAAATTGATTTCATACAAAAAATATGCAGTGTACAAATTATACTCTGAATAAGAATCCAAAATCCCAACTTCCTACTCCCATATCTCTCAAATAAAAACTCAAAATGTATCAAAATCTTGTTATTATATATAACTTTTAATAAGTTATTTAATGAGGTGGATTTCTTATTTTTTGGAGTTAAGGAGTAAAAGTTAGTTATTGGACCCATATTGTACAATATACCTGATTAAATAACATTTTATTTTTTATTTATTATTAATTATTTTTACAATTTTATATTTTTATAATTTTGTAAACATTTCCTATAATATGTGTACATTAAAACTAAAATAAAATCATAAAGAAAATATTAAAATAAAATATGTATATAAACATAGATGAACACTCACACATATATAATAAGTATGCCTATTTATTTAAGTGTATAATATCGTAAAAATATATCTATGTATAGAAAAATAAGTTATAATTTTATAAAATAGTAAAATAAAATAATAAAATCAGATTTACAAAATAAAAATAAAAGACCTAAAATATAGATAAATATGCCTATAAAGAAACCCTAAAATCTAACTAATAAAAAACTCTAAAAATCAATAAAAATAAGAATAAAATTCTACAGATAATACAAAACATTTTATATTTTATAACTTTAATTTAATAAAATAGTTTACTCTTTATAAACTAATTTTAAAATATTTTTAGTAGGGTTTTTCCTAGTTGGTCCACGTGGACCAACCAGGTGGATATGTTTGTTGACCTCGGTCAACTGACTGACCCTCACCTATAGCCTGTGACACCTCGTTTGACCCACTTGTTCCTCGATTTTTATCGCCCATTGAAAATACGGAATTCGCTCTTTTAATAATCGAATTAACGATTCCAGTGCAATTGGATAAATTCATATCAACGAAAACCACTTCTTCAATTATTAGTCCAATTAAAAGCGAGAGGTTATATTTTTATAGTTGGACAAGCCCAAGGTCAAACTTATGGAGGCAACTTTCTCCTTAGATTTATATAAATTCGTTCTAGAAGCTAAGTTTCCAGAGAAATATTTTTTTGCTATTTTTAAAATGCAATGCGATTTCAGGCTAAGTTGAGGGATTAAAATGTAAATTACATTTACTCAATTTCAAAAAATTCTCAAACTTAGAAAAAAGTTGAATAATGATGAAATTAGACTACTGTAATTTTTTTGGAATTTTTCGATGAAAAAATGAATTAACTATGAATAAAATATGCAGACTAGGTGAATTTCACAAAGTTAATTTTAGTAAATAACAAACCAAATTATTTTCAGAACCCGGAATTATCTTAGATACTTCTACATGAGAGGAATCCAGGAGATTAATAAAATCCTAAAAGTAGTTGATTTATGACCTACTAAAAATCAATTAAGCGAATCACCAAATAATTTGTTCATGCGTCAATATGCATTCGGATGATTTTTGGGTACAAAGTAAAACTAACTCTACCTATTATGAGTTTTTGCAATTTTTAGAGGAAGTATGGATTTACAATTGGATTAATGGCAAGCAGTGGGTAAAATGCTCAATTTTCCACAAAAATAATTATATTAAATAATATGTAGCTCACAAAAATCAAACCAACATTCAAAATCATAAAGCATGAGTTTTTCTACAATATGCAATTTTCATAATAATAAAATGGTGCTAAATGAACATTCAAATTAACATGCAAATGCAGGGTTCTAAATGCAATACAAAAATAAAATTGATAAAAGCAAAATTTGCTAACAAGGACTCGAATGCAATTACCAAGACTTGCAGGGGCAGATGTGCAATTTTCTGTGGATCATGTGCTTCCCACGTGCGCTCCTGGTCAGTGGGGTACATGTGTTATTCTCCAAAATCTCAAAGGCTTGGTTGAAAATCTTCACCAGGACACGTGCTTTGAGGGGGGACTTGACACTATTTCGGAGAGTGCGGGAGCTGGCTCACAAGTTTCCCAAAAGGGTGTGCCCCCTCACATGAGAATCTGGGAGTTCTCTTCTTTCGTGGATTCCAAGGTAGGGGTGCTCGATGGAGATTAGGTGAGGCACGAAGAACATGCAAGAGTGGGGCGGGTCAATAGGAGCATGCGATCGATGGCCAAGCAACACATGACCGGAGCTCGGTGCGGAGCCTTCTCTTTTGAATGAAGTTGTTGAAGGTGGTCGTTGGAGCTGGTGGGGCTCATGAGGTGGAGGGCACACTAGTGGAGGCGATTCGCCTAAGACGGGGCGACCGAGGTTCTAGGTGGTGCGACGTAAGACAACTTGGTGTCCTGTTCCTTCCTCTTAACCGATACACGGTCAGGGATCCTTGAGGTGGTGTGCGGTTGTCGATGTGATGATAGTGGAGTTAGTGAAGATCAGACATAGGCCACACACGCGAGGTGGTGATGAGATCTGGCGGGCTGGAGCGGTCGCACAATAGTAAATGACATGCGGATGGAGGTCACGTAAGGGTAGCGAATGCTTGGAGCTCGAAGCGGTCCGAGGAGGTTCTGGCCTGGAACATGAAGCTACTCATCGAGGATGGTACAACAGTGTTCTGGGATGGCGAGGTGTTGGGCAAACAATGGCAGAGTCGGTGACACAACACGGATGGGGCCGACGATGAATCTTGGGTCAATGGTGGAGTAGTGAGTGGTGTGATTAAGGTGAAGAGATGAAGGGGAGATGGAGAAAGAGGAGGGCAGAGTGATGATGGTCGATATGGAAAGAAGAAGAACATAGAAAAAGAGAAGGAGCAGAGAATTTTACCGGAAGAAGGGATCGAGTGCATGGGATGCTGAGCTTGATGGAACTCAACGTTCTTTGCTCGACGGTTGTCTAGGGAACTGAGCAACTGCATTAAGAAGATGCGACAAGGATTAAGGCCCTTGGATATCACCTGGGAGGAAGATGGGTCATCACTCGATGGGGAGTCACCGTAGCTGTCACCTTCTGTGGCCAGAGCTCTCTATCTCTCTCTCCTCAATTGTGAAGATGGAGGATAATGTGAATGGGAGGTGGTCCTCGCTTTTTATAGGAAGTTGGAAGAGCCGAGGAAGACGGGGGAGGTTGCTGAGAGTGGGATGAATGGGTAGATCGAGCGAAGGGCTGAGTTGGTTGGAAGGAGAGGCGTAGGCAGCCGGATCATGCGGAGTGGAGAGACAGAATGGTGGAGAGACATGCACGCCTCATTGCGAAGCGGGCGAAGTCACCCGGCTCAACCATGGCGGTTGCGCATAGGGGGGCGTTGTCGTACAAGGCAGGGATAGGGTTCATGCGAGAGGGTCAGTGAAGAGGTCACATACTAGGCGTGTGACTACGTGGAAGAAGGAGGTTCCACGTGGCGCATGTAAGAGTGGACACATGGTGGATTATTTAGTATTACTTATATAATTAAAATAAATTAATTAAAATATTTAAATAAATAAATAGATAAATAAATAAATTAAATGGGTGACATCCGCAGGTTTCGGATTTGAATTGAAAATGAAATGAGAGAGGGAATTTGCATGTTTCATCAATTGGAATTAAGCGATGCCTCCCCCTCCAAAAAATTCATAATCACACAACACAGCACAATGTAACATCAACAACCACCTCCTAATCACATCACTAGAAATCTCTAATGCTCTAGAGATGTCCAAGCATAGGTTCAAAGTCACATGGAATCCACAGCAAGAGGAAGGGGTCATCGTACCTCAAATGAATCGATTCTTCAGTTTCTTTACCTATGGAGAATGGCACACTCGACACTCCATTGACAGCGATAATCGACACATGAGTATGACCTCAATCTTTTTTATGCGGTTGCGGCTTCAGTTTGTCGATCCGACGAGCTCCGGTGGCGCTATGAGGGAGAGGGAAAGGGGATGGGAGTGATCTGTGATTTGTGCATTTTGGGAAGAGGTGAGGTTGCTTTTATGGGGTCCAACCCGGATTCAGATCCGAATTCAGATTCGAATGTGACCTGAACTCGGCCACGCTAAAATGATCGTAACTCGGGCTCACGAACTCGGATTCTTATGTTATTGGACTCGTTGGAAAGGTCTCGACGAGTACTGTGTGACGGAGCATTCATTTAGATTTTTGGTTACTGAATAAGAGAAGTTTTCAAGAAGAAGTTTAGTTTCTAATACGAGAGGTCTCACAGAGGCCGCTAACAAGGTTAGAAAGATTGATCCGCAACACAAGAATAATGAAATAGGTAGACAATTAGAAAATGAGAAAACAAATAGTAAAACAACCAAGTGAAAATGTGAAAAATCCTAATCACTAGGTATATAAAGTGGATTAGCCAGGTCTCCACGATAGAGGTGAAAATTTTTGACGTAAGTAAGATAAATACAAACAATCTTTTTTGAGAGAAAGGACATCGAACTTGTTGATATGCCTTGAATCCTAACCATATGTTTGATTGACCCAATTGAAGAATCGTTTTCTATGCACTCTCTACAAGAAGGACAAATGAATCCTGTTGTACTAACGAGGATCTCGATGGGTTATTGGATCCATTTAACTTTGATTAATTTGTATTGGGAGTTCTATATAAAGTCCCTATGGTTAGGGTTTTTTGTATCCTCTGTAATTTCTATTTACAATATATAGTGAAACCAATTTGCCGTCGCCCAAGTATATACCCAGTAGTTAAGGATAAATATCATAAATCCATGTTCACATGTGTTTACGTGTTTTGGTGTGTGCTTGTTTTCCTCAGCTACTTGCAACGAAACTAAGTTATATGTAGGAAATATACTTCCCCCTTGGTAACCATACCATTTTTTTGATACATCTCAATAGATCTAATTTATTTAAAGTTTTTAATGTCTCATTCTAACAATATTTAAACACAAAAAACCTTTTAATTTTCTATTTTAAATTACATATAATACTAGCGTCGACACTTGGAGGTAAACTGTGTGTGTGTGTGTTTATTAGATTATTTAATGCCAGGATTCTACTATATATTTATTTTTATTTCTTTTTAGATTTTGCTTCTTTCAAGTTTGCTTCATATAGTATTCTTCTTTCTATGTGTTTCATTTCTGTATGATTTTTATGTCCGAAGTATTTCGCATTTTTTTAATTTTATATTTTTATTCAATTACAAATTTTTCTTAGAATTTTCTATTTGATTGAAAATTAGTTTTTTATTTTTTAAGGATATAGTACTTTCACAATTTTTATTTGATTTTTTTTAAAACTAACGTACTATTAAATAAAATTTATGTATTATGTATTTGTATCTAATATAATTTGCTTCTAGTTTTGAGTTTTATTATTGTTGAATAAGTTTTTAAAGTATTCATTTTTAAATTCATTATTTAAGGTGTTTAAATTTATGTATTATGTATTTTTTCTATTTTTTTATAAAACTTTATATAAAAATATCGTGATTTCTAAATTCATTATTTAAGGTGTTTAAACTTAATAATTTTAATTGTATTTTTATGTAAAGAGTAATACCACTTATAATGTATTTTCTAACCTTTTTTATTTTTGGGTATTATATTGAATTACTAGAATTATAATTATACTGTTTTGGAAAATATTTTAAAATGGGATTTTTTTTCTATACTAAAATATATGATATACAACTTGATAATAATTACTTTAGGGTATTTTAGATTTCAAATCTTGCATGTGTCATCCATATTCGAATAATATGAATCTGACCCAATTAAGGATATGCATGACAAATTAATATTTCATTAGTATTGAATAAACCCAAATCGATCCATTGATCGCAGATTGAAATTCTTTTGATGGCAATTGACCAAAAGTTGATTGCGTCATAATGCGTACTATCGAAAAAGTTGAAAGGCAAAATCGAAAATCGCAAAACAAACCAAGACCACCAAGAAATCCGATTCGAAAAAATAAGACCAATAAAATCGATCTTTCGTCGATCAGAGGTCATTTGATATTTTAAATCACATAATTTAGTCACACACTAAGACCGTATCTCGAGAATTTCGAAAAATCATACCCGATCCAAAGTATATGAATATTATACTCATATTGATCATCGTTCAGAGACGGTCAAAATGAGCTATTATTCATCAGAATCCAATACTCGAGGCACGAATGTGGACGACTTTGATATCTCAAATAAAAGAGATGAATGATCTAAAAAAATATTTCTATTGTAATAGCATACTGTACTTTCCAGACTGCTCCACCTTGACTTTCTTTCCCTCTTGACAACACATTCCCTCTCTTCCCACTTGGCAATCAACTAAGCCTCCCACTTTCCTAATTTATATCAACCATCCTTATTTTCTTCTCATTTCCCTTTCAAATTCCACCGAAGGAAGCCTTCCCAACCTACTCCTCCTTGTTGCACAACCATTAGAGAGCTACTGCTACTGTCCAAGCAACTAAACAGCCAAGCATTGCCCATTCCCAGCTACAAGAGCCTCCAGATAGCTCTCCATTATTGTTGTTGCTCCATGCAAGCAGTTGAAGAACCTCCGTTACTGCTGCAGGAAGTGGGAATAGCTGCTACAACAACTACTCTTGCGGATCCCCTTGTTTAGCCATTAGAAGTTGTTGCTCTCCTCTCCCAGTAAGCTCCTGCTACTCCTGAAAGCAGTTGCTACTTCCTCCATCGATGCTAAAAAGAGCAAATTGTTTCTGCTCTCCTTCAAAGTATTTCTACATGCAAGCCACCTTTCATTCTAATTTGAAAAACTAAGGTACAACCCTATCCTTCCTTTGACGCCTTGCATGTAATCTAAAGATTTGAAGAAAACCCCCTTCTTGATGTCCTCCTTATATAATGTTGGTGATCTAGATACAAATCCCTAAACCTCCTACCTAAATACATCTAAATCAGAACATCATCCTATCTAAATCCACAACAGGATATCTATTTTTGTAGTTTGTTAATACATATTTGAATGTGATGTTTGGATTAGTTTGAAGACTACCTTGCATGAAGAGGTTGTATTTACGCTTCTATGGGTGAAAACATTTTCTTCCTTTTCTGGAGAAACATGTGTCGTGGCATTGAGTTGGCAGGAACAAGTTGCACAGAAGTAGCACAATTCCCTTGTAAGCCATTCGTCCATGGACAATTTGTTTGTCGGTTATTCTCGTAGCAATCAAACAATGCTAATGAGATGATAAGGTCGATCACATTTAACATAACCAGTCCACATGGATTGGATTCTATACCAGATCATGATACGATCTAGATCTTTATTGTCTCCAAAGAAATCAAAGTTCTTAACTATTAATAATCAATTAGTAGTAGCGTAGACTTTGGTAGAGGTGGTGCGACTCTGGTTTGCATATCTTTTGAAAATATGAAAGGTGCAATACATGTTGAGGAAGTTTGATTTTGAGGAGACAGGAATGTTGGAAATGCGAGCCCACGGCGAGCCATTATGCAATAAATGTTATTGCAATTCACTCCTTAATCTGAAATGAAGATTACATAATTTGCATAATAGGTCCCTTAGTACAATTAGGGTTAAGTACCATGGCCATCTTGATGATCATACAGCTGTTGATTCAACTATTGAATCATAGAGGCTGGTGCTTGAATGAATATCTAAAGAGTTAGATTGAGGACTCATCAAGCACCATCAGATGATTGTTAAGAGATGATCTCCAGCCTGAGTAGGAGATGGCAATCCTTATCTCTGAAGGCTGATATCTGACCGACCTCTTGATGCAGGTCCTCTGCATAGGAATAGAGATTCGGAGGTGTGAGATTAGTTAGGTCAAAGAGTTGACTTAACGAGATCGAGATAACCAAAGTCCTATATCATATGCTGTCATGATATAGGCACGCATCCTCTGACCGGAGACAGATGTGTTGCTATATGTCTAAGTATGTACATTTGGCAGACCAATAGGTTGATGACCTAATCAAGGTCTACACACCGGCGCGCTGGTGTGCATATAAGGGCATATGAGTAATACGATCTCTCAAAGGGATCATACAGGTTCAGTTACTGAACCGGAAGACATGAACTCACTCATGAGATATTGGGAAGAATCAAATTCCGTGCGCACGGTCGTCTCGCTTTGGAAGCTTGACTGAATTTGAAGGTTTGATATATACTTTTGGAAAGTATATGATCAAGACCTAGGTATGATATATGCTTTTGGAAAGTATATGATCGATACCGACTCCCAATGATCGAATGAGAAACTTACTGATAAAACCATGAAGTAGACAGTATAAAGTTGATCGAATACTTCGGGTTTAGACTGAGTCTTCCAGTATGCAGGATGTACAGGTATTGGGAATACCTGAGGGTGATGTGATCATAAACGATTGTATAACCATGACGCTTCCATTCCTAGGGAGTGATGAAACGGGTCTGGATTTTAGTGGCTCCTCTCAGTAGAGAAGTAATCTGATCTTGGTCCAAGTGTTGGACATTGATCTGAATGTTATTCAGATGCAATAAGAAGAATAGATTTACGGTCTTGATTTAATCAAGCATCTATGGGAGGCCCGCGATCTGGATTTGAGATATGATCTCAATATCCATGTCACTATACGTGGAACAATACAATCGCCCTGTCCTTATCTCCAAGTATCTGCGGAGAAAGCGCATTATCCTTGAAGGAGTTCATGGATAATTCTATTGTTGATATATGTATCCGAGCATTGAGAATATGGATAATTAAATGTGATTTAATTATCATGATTAATATGAATTTGATTCATATCATAAAAAGAGTTATCTTAGATAATTAAATGAGATTTAATTATCAAAGATGTAAATAATGTGAATATGATTCATATTATTTGGACACAAGAGAATAGAGATCCAAGATGATTAAATATGATTTGATTATCATGGATATGAATAATGTGGATAGCAATATCCATATTAGTCATATATATATTATAGATGTGATTTATAATATATAAGAGAGAGCTATTTGTAATTTACATTTGTTAATTAATTGTTAATGTGAATTGGATTCACATTGGACATTAAATTGAAAATGTAATTTACATTTTGTTTTGGGTTGTGAATGTGATTCACAAATATCCAATGGCATGATTGCAATGTTCACAAAATAAATTGGATTTATTTTTGTAAAATAATTTGCAACAAAAGTTGTTGCAAATATTGGAGATATATGTAATCTTGGAGATTGCATTGGAATCTCCCTTTCCTAATAGGAGAGGGGGGACGGCCACCATTATGGAAGGGAGGAGCCTCCTTTCCATTATCTCCAATGTGAATTGATTTAATTTGATGATTAAATTATATTGATTTATCAATATATATTTAACCTAAATTAAATTAATTGTTGTTGTGTTTTTAGCAACAAATCATGACCATTGAAAGAAACACAAATTAATGTGGACCATTGGATTTGTGTTGACACATGGATTGAGATCCATGGATCCCAAAACCCTATAAAAGGAGAGGCACCCCATTGCTCTTCTTGAGACACATAAGTTGAGGCAACAAATCTCTCTCTCTCTCTCATTCTCTCTACACGTCCTCTCTCCATCTCTCTCATGTGGCCGTCCACCATGGATGCCCTAGAGAGGTTCTCCATCGCCGCGGCATTGTCGTTATGCTGCCCGATGGTTTGCTCGTGGATCTCCGTCTCCTTCGGTGCGTCCCGCTCGTGAAGAAGACATCGGATCTCGTGTGTTGAGATCAGGAGATCTGCCGCTTGGATCATCAACATGGATTGCGAGAAGCACGTGGTTCATCCTCGCGCTCGCAAGCGTCTCCTCCGACGGATCGGACTTGAGACAGGAGGTCTCTTCGTTTAGAGACTTGATCGCAACCACGCTTCAAGAGGTAAAACTAATACTTGGTTGTGATTTAGACGAAACGATCAGAGAAGTGTTCTTGGATCATGTGGTTTCGTCGCATGAAAAAATTTTAATTTCCGCTGCATAGAACAACTAGTGCGACTAGTCGTTCTTCGTCATATTCGATACGACGATCACGCTTCCGTGATGCGCTTGAGGATCTAACCATATCCTTCAAGTGGTATCAGAGCCTTAGGTCGGTGTTTTTGGATACGATCCATAAACCGAGGACGACTTGGGTTCATTAGGGTTTGCGAAAGTTTTCTTGCATTTCATTTTCGCATCTCTGTTTTGATATTATTTTCGACACTGTTTAAATTGTTTAAACACTAAAATAATATTTGGATTTTATTCCCCATTAAATAAGGAAACCGTAGGATCTGAGTTTGCGTGATTTCGATTCCGTTTGCTCTAGATATGCTCATTTTAGTGAACATGTATCCACTGTTTCGGGGACTGCGGATCATGACGTAATTAAGATGTTAATTGCGGATTTGAAACGCCTTGAAATGCGTGCAAATCACTTGGGTTCTGTTGTAAATCAAGTTAGCAAACTTTAGAAATTTACTTTGCTTAATTTGGATTTAAATTGATTGAGATATGATTTTTTTAGTAAGTGAGGGTCACTGCTGAAAATACTTTCCTAATCAAGAACCTAGTGATTGTCATTTAATTAATTAGTGAAATTAAATTGTTTAATTTCCTGGAATAATTATGCATAAATATTTGTGAAATATTTAATGACAATTATATCCTTAAATGACTTTGCCCTAACCAACAAATGATTAGATGTGATGTAGATCAAGATTGGTTACATGATCTACATGATCAACATTCCAACAAACATGTTGCTTGAATAGGACTTGGGATTTGTTTAGCAAATCTCATTATAATGTTAATCAAAAATGTTTTGATTATTACTATATGGTACAATTTCGGTTGAAGAACCGATGATCATCTCAAGTACAAATTAATCAATTTGGCATTATCCTTTCCCGAGGCGGATATGGTGCCTAGTCGGAGAGCATTGGGGTTGCGGGTTGCAACGTATGTGGTCCGTCCCACTCTCGTCGGTACTGGCCATGACAGCGGGTAGGGCCGGGATAATGTCCGAGGGATTAAGATGTATTTTTCTAATTATTAAAATTCAAAATAATACGTATTTGAGATAATACCATTATTCAAGTAACTATTAAAATGTTTGTTGGATATTAATTGGATCATTAATTTAATATGATTAGATTAATTGGAATCCAATTAAGATTGAAATACTCTAATATTATTAGAGTTAATAATTCCCTTGGAAGAATTAATTATGTGAATGTGATTCACGATAATTAATTAAAATTTGAATATGAGGTGGAGGATCACATAAGTGACATCCATGGTCTCCCGTCAAGGCGAAGGGTTCCGTCGCCAGGGATTGTATGTGGGAGACGCCTGTCCGAAGTGACAGCTCCTGTATACAAGCGCATCTGGATCGGACTCTTTGCTTCTCGAAAGAGTAAGGCCGTATACGTAGTAACCCCAATATCGGATCCTCATATTATTGGGGCGATATTGGATTGCGTATAGCGAGTACTATTCCTGTTGACGGTTGGTTCAATTAACGACGGGTCAACATCGCCTTAGGGGTGGTGGGCTCGGGTGTTAAAGACCGAATTGGGAGATGCAAGTTGGACTTGCAAAGCGGAATGTGTTCCCGCTTCTTTTTATCTGAGTTGCAGATTCTCATATTATTGGGATGTAACAAAGATAAGGAAGGAGATCCCAGATCTTGTTGAGATATAGTGGTAAGTATATCTCTTACATTGAAAGTGATTAAGGGAATGAACTTTCAGTGTTGACAAGACAAGACAACTTTGATATAAAAAAAATCCTAAATCAAAGTAAAATATATATATTTATATATTTATGCAAATTTCTTATTTCAGATAATCCTTCATTAAAACCCACTCAATGATATACTCAATAATAACCAGTGAAATATCTTGGATTGGACTCATGATCCAGATATTGTACTTGCAGTTGGACACATAATGTATGTGGTTGCAATGAGCAAGTTTCCTCATAATAATGAGGAATGACAATTAAATAGATAATAAGACTACAACCCTAGGGTTTGTATGTCTCTATAGTCTTGATCTCTCATCGGATGTACTTTGGAAGTGACATGTCGATGATGATCGCAATTGTCAAATAATCCTTATAAAATTTATGAAGATATTCGGGCATACATATGTGCTCTTGACATTTAACATGAATGAGATGGTTCACTGCATCATGCAGAATGGTGGCTCTATAAGAGATGGTGTATTCAAATTGTTTGAGTACCTACCTGAACCTATGTTTTAAGAGTTTAGATGGATGTAGATGATGAGTGTCATCATTCTACTATCTATACTCTGGTCATTCATGAAGCTTCATAATATTCATATTGTATGAATTTAATGAAGCATGTATAAATGTTGAAATGCTCTTACATAAGAGATCCTTAGTCTTAAGCAATGGTTGCTTATAGATAAAGGGAGCGCAGTGGAAGCATGGGTTGGACCCGAGTAAGAAGTATGGTCAAAGAGTTGACTATACATCTATGACTTCCATATGTCATCCGAAGAGTTGGATGAATGCCAATACTGCAATAAGTTGATGTGTTGATAGTATGACTATCAAGTCTATCTAGAATCCTTAGAGAAGGACTCGGATGGAGCATCAGATTAATCTACATAAATCATTGATAAGATAAAGTCAAATAATTGTATCTCAATCTTCTGATGACATTTGCAATAGGTTGCATATGTTTTAGAAGACTGGAAAATTTGATCTTAAAGGTTTATAGTTATCCACATGGATATTGATGCAATTGTTGCAACAATCTCTGTTGGATTTATAGACTTGTTAATTTCAGTGGGAGAGTCCTTAGTCTTAGAGAATGTCTCTATGACCTAGATATAAGAATACACTCATTGTTTGTTTCTAAATGTTGGAAATAAACATGAATTCTGAGGTAGAACTATCATAAAAAGTTATGATGGAGATATTTCAGATAGTAATCTAAAATCTAGTGGACTCCACTAAATTAGAAAATTGATGAATGGCTCATTAACATTTCTAAATGCTGAAATTAAAACTTAAGATCAATATGAGGATGAAGATCATTTGACAATGATCTAGCATCAAGCTTTGGACATTTGTTTATTGATTTGATCAATAGACTAGTAAGAGATGAAACTTTAGAATGTCTAAAATTTCAAAACTTACATACTTATGAATATTGTATTCAAAGAAAAATGTCCAATACACCCTTCTTAGAGAAAGGTGTAAGATGTCAAGGTATTCAGGATCTCATACATATTGATGTATGTAGATCATCTATATCATAGTAAACATTATGGATATGTGATATCTGTTGATGATTATGTATGATATGAGATTTCTTCTCTTCACCTAAGAAACCTTTGAAATGTTCAAAGATTTCATTATTTTTGGTTTACAACCAAAAGTTTGAAGGAAGGTAAAATGAATTTGATCTAATCTAGGTAGCAAGCACCTGTTAGATAAATTCAAAGAATACCTTATAGAGATATGAATATCATTTCTATCTCAATCCTCCTAACACACCTTAACTCAATAGAGTTATATGCAGATACAATTGGATCATGTGTGACATGATCTTATCAATGATGAATTTTAGCATAATTATCCCTTAGTTTCCAGGTATATATGTGTAGTAGAGACTACAATGTATATCCTTAATAAGGTTCCATGCAAGATGGAATCTAGCACTTGAGAGTGCTGCTTCATTAGGAAAATAAAGGATGGTATTGGATACCTACTTTATGACCTTGAGATTCTTGAAATATCTCATCTCTGAGAATGTGATTCTTGGAGGTTGAGACTCTTGAGAATCAAGATAAAAATGAAGTGTAGGAACTCATTTAATCTTGAAAAGATAATGAATCTCCTAAAATTGGAAACTAAAAGGATAATTGAAGATGAAACACTAAAACCTCTTCAAATAAGTTTGAGGATGGATTCCATGTGTCAGAGAAATCTGACAATGATCGAACTTCATGTGATGAAGCTTCTGAAGATCATAGCATGGATAGATGGATGTTAGCAATAAAAGTCTAATGTAGACTTCATGTACAAGTGTTGTATATGGACCCTCGAGGATCTACCTATATGGGTAAGACCCGTAAAGGTGTAAATGGATCTTCAAGAGAAAGGGAACCTGATGAGAAGGTACATACCTTCAAAGCATAGTTCGTAGCAATGAGCTACACATGGAAGAGAAGACATTGCTTGCAATGAGACTTGCTTTTCGGTGAACATGCTTAAAATCATCAGAATATTGCTAACCTTAGCTACACAACTTGACTATTGCATCTTCGAGATGTAAGTCCAGATTGCATTCCTCTATGAATATCTCTCTGAGGATATTCACATGAAGTAGCCCCAGGGCTTCATGGTTGAGGAAAGCAAGGTGTGCAAGATAAGGAATCCATCTAAGGACTCAAATAAGCTTCTTTGAGATGGACCATAAGATTTGATGAAATTATAAATGTTATGATTTCAAATGAAATCTTGATGAGCCATGCGAAGCTTAGTGGGAGTGCCTATGTGTTCATTGCGCTAAATGTAGATGATATCCTGATCATTTAAAATGATATAAGGATAATAATAAGTGTTTTATAATCTGGTTATTCCATATCTTGAAATATGATTTCAAAGATACCTCTTAGATCTTAGTTCTGAAGTTGTTCAGAAGCCAAGAGAAGAGGATAATTGGACTGTCACATTTGTAGTATACCTTGGACATATTCTATTCATAGAAATTCCAAGAAAGGCTTCTAACCCTTAAGATATGGTACTGACCTATCTTAAGGGATAGCACCTCAAAGAGTTGAGGAAGTAAATGCTACAACTACTTGCACTTGTGCATTAGTTACGAGAAGCTGAGTGTATGCTAGAGTGTACAAATACCAGATGTCTGTCATGCAGTGGGAGTAGTAAATTGTTACTAATCCTACTGTAGAGATAAAACACTTGATTGCAGTAATAACAAAATCTTCATAGATGAGGAGATTTTTGAGATAGTAATCTCAAAGTCTTGTCTTCAAAAAGTTTAAGACCATGTAGATAGTGATCTATAAAGGTCTAAACTATAGATACCTTAGGAGATAGAGATCTCCAGGAATGAAGGTATTCTAATAAGGATTATGGGGATACTGGTTATGATGTCAGGGACACTGTAACCAACTAGATTGAGTATTGGTTGCATGAGATGCAACATTCGCATTAAATGTGAGCACTGTTACTGGGGATATGCAAGTGCCGTAAAAGGACTTGGCATAGTCTCGCGGGAACAGAGTGACTGATCAGCTTACCTAGCTATTTTCTAAATAGCCTATGATTGTCACATGAGTGCGGGTTTAAATGATTAGCCCATTAATGGCTCTTTGGGCTAGTGGGAGATTGTTGGAAATGCGAGCCCACGGCGAGCCATTATGCAATAAATGTTATTGCAATTCACTCCTTAATCTGAAATGAAGATTACATAATTTGCATAATAGGTCCCTTAGTACAATTAGGGTTAAGTACCATGGCCATCTTGATGATCATACAGCTGTTGATTCAACTATTGAATCATAGAGGCTGGTGCTTGAATGAATATCTAAAGAGTTAGATTGAGGACTCATCAAGCACCATCAGATGATTGTTAAGAGATGATCTCCAGCCTGAGTAGGAGATGGCAATCCTTATCTCTGAAGGTTGATATCTGACCGACCTCTTGATGCAGGTCCTCTGCATAGGAATAGAGATTCGGAGGTGTGAGATTAGTTAGGTCAAAGAGTTGACTTAACGAGATCGAGATAACCAAAGTCCTATATCATATGCTGTCATGATATAAGCACGCATCCTCTGACCGGAGACAGATGTGTTGCTATATGTCTAAGTATGTACATTTGGCAGACCAATAGGTTGATGACCTAATCAAGGTCTACACACCGGCGCGCTGGTGTGCATATAAGGGCATATGAGTAATACGATCTCTCAAAGGGATCATACAGGTTCAGTTACTGAACCGGAAGACATGAGCTCACTCATGAGATATTGGGAAGAATCAAATTCCGTGCGCACGGTCGTCTCGCTTTGGAAGCTTGACTGAATTTGAAGGTTTGATATATACTTTTGGAAAGTATATGATCAAGACCTAGGTATGATATATGCTTTTGGAAAGTATATGATCGATACCGACTCCCAATGATCGAATGAGAAACTTACTGATAAAACCATGAAGTAGACAGTATAAAGTTGATCGAATACTTCGGGTTTAGTCTGAGTCTTCCAGTATGCAGGATGTACAGGTATTGGGAATACCTGAGGGTGATGTGATCATAAACGATTGTATAACCATGACGCTTCCATTCCTAGGGAGTGATGAAACGGGTCTGGATTTTAGTGGCTCCTCTCAGTAGAGAAGTAATCTGATCTTGGTCCAAGTGTTGGACATTGATCTGAATGTTATTCAGATGCAATAAGAAGATTAGATTTACGGTCTTGATTTAATCAAGCATCTATGGGAGGCCCGCGATCTGGATTTGAGATATGATCTCAATATCCATGTCACTATACGTGGAACAATACAATCGCCCTGTCCTTATCTCCAAGTATCTGCGGAGAAAGCGCATTATCCTTGAAGGAGTTCATGGATAATTCTATTGTTGATATATGTATCCGAGCATTGAGAATATGGATAATTAAATGTGATTTAATTATCATGATTAATATGAATTTGATTCATATCATAAAAAGAGTTATCTTAGATAATTAAATGAGATTTAATTATCAAAGATGTAAATAATGTGAATATGATTCATATTATTTGGACACAAGAGAATAGAGATCCAAGATGATTAAATATGATTTGATTATCATGGATATGAATAATGTGGATAGCAATATCCATATTAGTCATATATATATATATATATATATATTATAGATGTGATTTATAATATATAAGAGAGAGCTATTTGTAATTTACATTTGTTAATTAAATGTTAATGTGAATTGGATTCACATTGGACATTAAATTGAAAATGTAATTTACATTTTGTTTTGGGTTGTGAATGTGATTCACAAATATCCAATGGCATGATTGCAATGTTCACAAAATAAATTATATTTATTTTTGTGAAATAATTTGCAACAAAAGTTGTTGCAAATATTGGAGATATATGTAATCTTGGAGATTGCATTGGAATCTCCCTTTCCTAATAGGAGAGGGGGGACGGCCACCATTATGGAAGGGAGGAGCCTCCTTTCCATTATCTCCAATGTGAATTGATTTAATTTGATGATTAAATTATATTGATTTATCAATATATATTTAACCTAAATTAAATTAATTGTTGTTGTGTTTTTAGCAACAAATCATGACCATTGAAAGAAACACAAATTAATGTGGACCATTGGATTTGTGTTGACACATGGATTGAGATCCATGGATCCCAAAACCCTATAAAAGGAGAGGCACCCCATTGCTCTTCTTGAGACACATAAGTTGAGGCAACAAATCTCTCTCTCTCTCTCTCATTCTCTCTACACGTCCTCTCTCCATCTCTCTCATGTGGTCGTCCACCATGGATGCCCTAGAGAGGTTCTCCATCGCCGCGGCATCGTCGTTATGCTGCCCGATGGTTTGCTCGTGGATCTCCGTCTCCTTCGGTGCGTCCCGCTCGTGAAGAAGACATCGGATCTCGTGTGTCGAGATCAGGAGATCTGCCGCTTGGATCATCAACATGGATTGCGAGAAGCACGTGGTTCATCCCCGCGCTCGCAAGCGTCTCCTCCGACGGATCGGACTTGAGACAGGAGGTCTCTTCGTTTAGAGACTTGATCGCAACCACGCTTCAAGAGGTAAACCTAATACTTGGTTGTGGTTTAGACGAAACGATCCGAGAAGTGTTCTTGGATCATGTGGTTTCGTCGCATGAAAAAATTTTAATTTCCGCTGCATAGAACAACTAGTGCGACTAGTCGTTCTTCGTCATATTCGATACGACGATCACGCTTCCGTGATGCGCTTGAGGATCTAACCATATCCTTCAAGGAAGGCATACAATTCCAGCCATACTTTCTTAACTATAGTCATGAGCATTTGCATCTTAAGGTATAAAGGAAATGTGATCATGCAAAAAGGGGATTAGATTAGCTTATTTTGGCATCTCATGCCTTTTGTTTATGTACTTTTAAAAGAAAAGGAAACCCTCATCTCCATTTATATCCCAAATAGAAAATAGATCACTGCCATGCCACAACAGTGCCAATAGTAATGGATCCCCATTTAAGCTTCTAGTTTTGTAGTGGTTGGTCTCATTAAAGTGCTTGTTCTTGTGTATAACTTAATGGATCTTGTACATAGATCTAGACTATATCCCCTTCTTAACGTCATCCAGCCCCAAAGGTCACCGAGCCTCAAATGCAATCCTCATCGAAGTCCATGTATGACATGATTAATTTCAACACGTTTATGATGGCAGGGTAGGATTTTGGTTCTTGATCCAATGGTATACCTGAAACTTTTCAGCTTCAATGTGGACATTTTTATCTCAATAGTCGATCGTGTCATCCGATGACTAACCCCAAATATTATATGTTAAAGGTAAAACACAAATGAGAAAATTTACATGCAATTAAACTTGGATTCACATTCAATGAGTAACTTCTATTTGCATAATTGTAGAAATGATAACCTATGATCATATGGAGTGATCTTCTACATGAATTAATATTTTAGGTATACTCTACTAAACTATAGATCACTATTGACGAAAAGACCTAGATCTGTGCAGTTAACTACAGAAGGGTTTGAGAAAGGAATCAGTAATCAAGTAAGAGAATATGATGGTGAATCAAAGATGATAATTACTTGTGCCAGTCATGGTGACCCTTACACCTGATAGTGTGAGGGTGTGGGGACCCTCAGCTGAGCAGAGGATAAGAAGCCCAGGTAGGGTAGCATTTGTCTAGTGCGTGTGTATAGGATCCCAATCCTTTATACGATTTTTATGTGAGATTGTCATGTTTTTACGTTTCATTTGGGATCCAGGTTTTTGACTTGTTCCGTTGACCCTGTTTTTGTAAGGTGCCTAGGCTAGAGGATCCTTGATTTTGGTTTTTAACACTCTTTTGCCCATATCGATCGTGCCAATTTTAAGAGTGACTCTTCCGAAGAGTCCCTCCCACCCGTCTCAGGGGAGTTTGGAGTATGCCTAGCCCTCTACTGGACCACACTTCCACTTAGAGGGATAAAGGGAAGAATCTCTTAAAAGGCTTCCTCATCGCTTGAGTTTTGATTATCATTTTGCCAATAGGTCTTGGGGATGAGTTACAATTGAGAGTTTGGTTATACTTGAGTTGGCTACAGTTGAGTTTGGTTACAACTAATTAAGTTAGTTATAGTTGATCTTGGTACATAAATCTTCAACCATTGTTATTAATCAATCATCAACATTTTATCAAATCTTAAAACTATTGCTACATATGTCAGGAGAAGCTAATGGACGTGTTGGGAACTTAGTTAGGAAGCATTATATTCCATTGCATGTCTACGGAGGAACCCCAACGCTAAGGTATTCTTCATGCATTAGAGTCATAGCGTAAGGTCACACTCAGACCAAGACCACATACTATCCACTAGACTTGAGAAATTAGACAGAAATAAAGATCAGATCAGATATTCATCATCCTCAATACCAAGATCCATAATATGATCTCTAAGTGATAAAATGGTAATAACATATATATGGGCCATTAATTAATATATGAAAATGTTATATATGTAAAGTTATGGGGTGATGGGTGATTGGGAGATTTACATAAATAACAGCTTAAAAATCACTTTTATGCAAGTACCTGGTTAAATTTAAATTTCAATACGTATCTACTTGCTTTCTTTTGAAATCACAGAATTACTTGTTAATTTTTAATATATTGGATTGTATTCAAGAATTATTGACATTTCTCTTGTTCCTATCATGTTTGGCATGCAAAACACATGCATCGTAGTATACTGATAAGTGGGAGATGAGTTTCTTTATTTCTGATTACGATACACATATTATAGGTTTTGTACAAGATAATGTAATTGCCTTCTTTCTCTTCTATATTTTGGGATACATGTATATATTGTAGTTTCTTTTGTTACTTGTAATTGTATATGAAAATTAATGAAATGTGAATGGATGACACATGTTGTTGGTTCTATGGTTGATTACATTAATTATGAATGACATTTCGAAACACACAAAAATTCCCTAAATTTATGTTTTTCTAATGTGATTCATTATGAATGTAATACTAGGAGTGCTGCATAATCGGGTAACCTGGATCTGCGGGAAGGGCATCACATATTGGTATCAGAGCATTGATACTATACACATTCACAATATCACAATTACGATTGCATTAAGTTCTTACATAGTGGCAGTCCTCCGACTTGTCGCTAATCTAAAAGGGAAATATGACATTCAAATTCAATAACCACAGATGTCATCAACTGTAATTAATTTTCATATAGTACCCTAAGAAGAGAAAAACACGGTTAGAAATGTCAACAAACATCAACCATTATGACTAATAATATAGGTTCTCCTACAGAACCATTGTCTAGAGCTAACCAGATGATGGTTGATCTCTTAGAGAGCATCCTGACTGCCCTCACCGACTCCAACAGCTGCAGACTGTTATGCGAGGTCAGCAGGACTAGATTTTGGCTCAGCAGATAGAGATCACAGCCAGGCAGACCAATATAGAGATGAGATTCAAGGAACTTTCTGATTTCACTTACCGTCCATCTTAGAATGGAACATGATATGATCAGCTACAACATGTAGAGGTTCAATAAACTTGGTATGATGATCCGCATGAGGAGATACTAGAACATGGAGTCAAGGATGGAGATTATGGCAGAGAGTAGAACCATGTACTCTTTGCAGATGAGGATACAGACGAGCACTCTGCCATTCACAAGCATCAGTCGGTTTTCACTTCTTATCAGAGAGACAATATGCCCATGTTCGTGGACACCGGATATCAGATGAGGTCGATCACTGCTAAAGAGGGTGATGAAGGTACTTTGGATGATTCGTGTACCATGAGACTTGTGGTTATCTTTTATGGAGTAATCACTGACAGATTCACTGAGAGGTGGTGGGAGGCAACCGTTTCTAAGTTGGGACGTGAGCCCGCATGGGACGATTTCAAGACGAGATTCAGATCCCACTTCTTTTCTGGAAAGTGGAACGAGTCCCAATGCTGACTATTTGCAGAGCTTCATTTGGAGCGAATGACATCTAGATAGTACTTTGTTCTCTACATCGAGTTTTCATGACACACTCTATTAGTTGTTGCATTTCCAGATGATAATATGGATAAATTCAACTGATGTATGCGGGAAGAGGTGCAGGAGAAATGGTCGGACTATGTATCACTTCCATCTCTGAGGCTACCAATGTAGTGGAGAAGTTTGAGGACATTTGAGAGAGACATTTTAGGAACTCGTCTGGAGTGGCACCTACGCCACAACAAACTTTTAGACTGATTTGATGATAGCTATAGCAGTATAGGTCAGCCAGACGGTTTCATCCTTTAGGTTTGGCATTTCCAGGCAATGCTCGATCATCTCCAGCAACTATCTTAGGAGGAGCACTTGCCCGATGAGGTACCAGTTCAACACGACCATCTAGGTCATAGAGAGTGGAGAGACCCCCGATAGGACTAACACGGAGTACAGACACGACTACCACACCTACTCCATCTATGATATGCTACTTGTGCAATGAGTGGGGCCACTACCGGTCCTAGTGCCCACAGGCTTCTGGTGGGACTCGATTGCTACCACAACCATCACAATCGCAGGCACAACGTATTGGGAGTTTTTATGGTAGGAACTCCAACTTCAGGAGGACGTTGGGATAGATACAGTGTATGGCTGGTTCAAGTATTGCACCAGCTAGACAGGGACAATTACATGCAATGATCGAGGAGTGCATGATCAGCAGCTACTGTGGTGAAAGGTATGGTCACAATCCTAAGCCAACCATTCCATGTTTTGTTTGTGTAATACGCGTTTTGTACACTATGCTTTTGAAAGTTATCAAGTGTTATTTCAAGGAAATATTGAATTGATAGTATTTGACACAGTCAATAGATTCGCCTTAATGCAACGATTTCATTAAAACTTGTTTTGTTTAAATCAGAGAACATATTGAATAATTATGACTTCGAAAGGGTTCTTTGGATTGTGTAGCACATCAAACATAGTAGTACCACATCTAGTAATCTAGAATTTTGGTAGTACCTTATAAGTAGTAGAAGCCACTACTAACAATAGGGCCCATAATGTTATAGATTTATGCTCATTATACCATAATCACATCATTAAGATTAATTAAGCGTGATTAGTACTGATTACCCGTCATTAGTGATAATTAAGTGTCATTAGAAAAAGTAGGACACATGGAGAGGAAATCATAGGACACGTGTCATTATATATTCGGGACAAGTGTCAAAAACCCATTAGTAACATGTGTCATCATTCAAAGACTAACACGTGTCATGGTGTAGCCTCTTACTTGGGCAGCAAGTTTTCTCATGAATAAGACATGTGTCATGGTGTATGAATGGCAAGTGCCCGCCATGTGTCTTCTTACATGGAAGAGAGGCTTATATGTGGACAAATGTCACACATGTAAAGGGGGTGAAGGCCTATAAATACCCATGACCCCCCATACTCCTCACTTCATCCCACGTCCATCTCTCCACCTTAGAGCCGCAAGGCCGCCGAGGTTGCGGGAGGAGCACGAGAGGAGCCACGACGAAGCCCTGTCGGTGATTGAGAGTGTTTTTAAAAGTCGTAACGAAGTTTTGTTCGCATCGAGCCGTAGTACTCAAATCTAGGACGGCTATAGAGGGAGAATTCACAAAAGAAGGCGATCTCGACTCGAGTCAGATATCGATCAGGTGAGGATTCTCAAGCGCTATTTTAAAGCACTAGTCTTTAGCTTTTATGAATAGCGAGTATGAAATCGTGTTTTCTAAAGCTTTACGCATGAATTACAAGTACTATACAGTTGATACGAATCAGGGCTTTAGAACGTATTTCAGACGTCGTTGCAGGTGTTTTTATCATGATAGCACATTGTTTAAGCATTTCGTTCTTTGTGGAACACGAATCATAAGTTTCACTATTTAGATTTAAGCTTTTTATATAAGAAATATGTTTTGTGCAGTTACTATGCAATATGAATCGAATTTCAAGTTCTTAATAGTTCTAGTTGTCAGAGTATGCATGTTATATCAAGATTGTTTTATGTTCATGATTCAGCTGTTATGAGCTTGAATTAGCAAGAGTACGGTTTATTAGTGATAAGAAAAGAACCAGAATCAGAAGATAAGCACCACAGTAGCTCTGTTATACAAATCATGAACTAGCCATTAGATATGGTGATGTCATTAGATATGACCCTGAAACCGCCATTAGATATGGCAAACCATTAGATATGGTATCAAAAGGACTTTGGATCCGCATTCTGTATACATATAGGCTTTGGGCCGTATGCAGGGTGTTTTTGGTCTTTGGGACCGTCTGCGCGTATGACTTAGCTTTGTTTCAGTGTTCATGATCCGATAACTTAGCCACAGTAGTGATTAGTACAAACAGCTTGATAGTGATAATGATGTTTCGGTTTATCTGCTTTTGAAGTGATTTCAGTGTTCAGTTGCAAATCTAGCATGTTGTTATATGTTTATTGTCATAAATTCTCTTTTTCAAGCTATTTCAAAGTTATCAGCATAAATTTTGGCATGCTGCTCATATTTCAATTTTTAGCTATATGTAAAAGCTTGAGATCCTTTCACTGGGTCTAATCTCATAAATGGGTTTAGACTCATCCCGTTATATTATATTATGTACAGATCAGCCGAATCACGACTAGCACGGGAAAGGACCGCTTATACACTAGGAGGAGGTGGCTTTTGGTTTTCGTTGTGTTTTTTGTACTATCTGTTCTTTTGTAAGGAGTTGTAATAGATAGAACTTGTGTAAGACACTTCTTTGAAATGTAAACTTGAAATACTTATGTTTGATGAGATTGCCACATGTGCACTTGAGAATAATGAAGTTGAAAGATCTTTATCGCGGCACGTTCCGGTTAGCGGGACGGGTCGTGACAACTTATGGTATCAGAGCAATGGTTTTAGGACCTTGACCAAGAATTATATTAGGAGTTGATCTATAGTAGTGGAAGATAATTTAGCTATCATAATTTGATTTGCACTTAGTAGAAAAATTGGTGTTATAGTCTTGAGGATATCTGAAATCATTATTGGAGGATTTATGGTGATGAAGGATCTAATTGAGGTTTTATTTTTATAGGAAACAATGGCAGCAAAGCAGCCACAAGCGACCACCCAAGGCCCTAGTCAGGAGAATAATAACAACAAAAACAACAACGTGTATGACAAGTTAACCTTGATAGCTCAAACACTAGGAGGCATGGCTGCACAGTCCGTTAAAAGGCATGAATTCGAGTACCAATTGCCATTTGAACATGTAAAGAAACTGGGAGGAGAATCATTTCTAGGAGACACTGATCCAAAGAAGGCAAGGGAATGGTTTAAGAATATGGAGAAAATATTTGCTCTAATGGACTGTACGGATGAACAGAAGTTGAAGTATACAATATTTTTACTAAAGGATAGCGCTGATGATTGGTGGACATCGGTGAAGATGAAATACCCAAACCCATCTCACATTACGTGGGAAATCTTTGAGAAAGAGTGTAATGAAAAAATATTACCCAAGGGTTTATCAGGAGGAGAAACGAAGGGAATTCTTATTCCTTACTCAGGGGAGCAATTTGTTTGATGAATATGAGAAGAAATTCACGGAGCTTTCAAAGTTTACTGCTTCTATGATTGCAACATAGGAAGAAAAGTGTAGACATCTCGAAGATGGTTTGCATATTGATTTAAAGGAAATGGTATCGCCACGAGATATACTGATTATGTAAAATTAGTGGAGGCTGTTCGTAGGGTTGAACGAGTAGTGACAGAAAGAAGAAAATGTAATGATCACGGAAATAAAAGGTTTGTAGATAGACCTCAGAGGAGGGGAACCATGAACAAAGAACCGAGAATAGGTGGGAATTCAAGACAAGATAATAGGTCAGCTCTTAGAGAACAAGGAAATCAAACAAATAGATTTACAGTTGGGACTTCTGAAAACAGAACACTTTCTTTTCCATAATGTACAAACTGTGGAAAGTTCACCCGGGAAGTTGCCATAAGGGGACTGCCGGGTGTTATCAATGTGGCGAGATAGGCCACATACGTCAGAATTATCCCGCATTTGTCCAAGGCCGTCGGGTTATGGGAAGACCAGCACAAAATGAAAATCGTGATATTGTTGTACGTCGTCCTCCACCTGCAAGGGAACAAAATAAAAACAATACACATTAGAGATCAAACCAGAGAGAGGGAAAAGCTTTTCCTATGACCTTAGAGGATGCCATATCCGCGGACGATGTCGTATCAGGTACCACTATTATTTTTGGTAAAAGTGCACACACTCTTATTGATTCTGGTGCAAGTCATTCTTTTATTTCACAAAGATTCTCCATATATGCTGATAAAGTAACAAGTACTCTCAAGCATGCTTTAGCAATTTCTTTGCCTAAGGGAAAACCAGAAATTATTAGGGATGTCCTCCGAAATTGTTTGGTAAAGATAGGAGAAAATTATATTGAAGTAGACCTGATTCCTATGGAGATAAGGAATTTGATGCTATCATAGGAATGGATTGCTTAAGTATATATCATGCTCTTCTAGACTGTCATAAGAAGCATGTTACTTTTAGAAAACCAGGTGACGTCGAATTCACTTTCTATGGAGAAAGAAGGATATATCCTACCCACGTCATCTCCTGTCTCTTAGCCCAGAAGTTATTAAGCAAGGGATATTCCTCTTATGTTTCTTATATGTTTAATACTAAGGCAAAAGAAATCAGTTTAGAAAATATTTCTGTGGTGAAGGAGTTTCCAGAAGTGTTTCCATATGAACTGCCAGGAGTTCCTCCCGATAGGAAAATTGAATTCACTATTGACCTCATTCCGGGTACCAATCCAATTGCCTTAGCTCCTTACAGAATGGCTCCAGCTGAGCTTAAAGAACTCAAACCCCAATTGCAGGAGTTGACAGATAAGGATTTATACAATCCAGTATGTCTCCTTGGGGTGCTCCTGTTTTATTTGTCAAGAAGAAAGATGGTTCCATGAGACTTTGTATATATTACAGGAGACTAAACAGAGTGACTGTCCGCAATAACTATCCTCTACCCAGAATAGATGATTTATTTGACCAATTACAAGGAGCCTCTGTATTTTCCAAGATTGATTTGAGATCTGGCTATCATCAGTTAAAGATTAGAGGAGAAGATGTCCCCAAAACTGCATTCAGAACCCGATATGGACATTACGAATTTATAGTAATGCCTTTTGAATTGACAAATGCCCCTGCTGCCTTTATGGACGTGATGAATAGGGTTTTCCGTCCATATCTGGACAAGTTCGTGATCGTATTATTGACGATATTCTAGTATATTCTAAAACAGAGGAAGAACATAGACAACACTTGAGAATTGTGCTTCAAACTTTGAAGGAACACCGATTATATACAAAGTTTGATAAATGTGAGTTTTGGTTGAAGAAGGTTGCATTTCTAGGCCGTGTCATATCTGGAGAAGGAATAGCAGTAGATCCATCAAAGATAGAAGCAGTTCTTAGATGGGAACGACCGCTAAATGCATCAGAGATCCGAAGTTTCCCTTGGATTAGCTGGGTATTATCGAAGATTTGTAGAAAACTTCTCTAGAATTGCCGCACCATTGACAAGGTTAACTAGGAAGAATGTGAAGTATAGTTGGGACAAAGAATGCGAGAAATGTTTTAAGGAACTCAAGAGTCGTCTCACCTCAGCACCTATACTTAGCCTTCCTTCAGGGAAAGGTAATTATGTAATCTATAGTGATGCCTCAAGACAAGGGCTGGGATGCGTCTTAAGGCAGAATGATAAAGTGATTGCTTATGCTTCTAGACAACTAAAACAACATGAGTTAAACTACCCAACTCATGACCTTAAGTTAGTTGCTATAATATTTGCCTTAAAGATCTGGAGACACTACCTATATGGAGAAACTTGTCGAATCTTTACGGATCATAAGAGTTTGAAATATATTTTCTCTCAGAAAGAGTTGATTTTAAGGCAAAGAAGATGGTTAGAACTAATCAAAGATTATGATTGTTCCATAGAATATAACCCGGGGAAAGCCATGTCGTAGCTGATGCTCTCAGTCGAAAGTCTAAGGGTCAGTTATCTCACTTAAAAGGAGAATATTATCAGTTGAAAGAGTTACGTACAAAGTTAACCATAAATAGCTCTGGAGCCTTATTAGCATCCTTACAAGTAAGAACTATATTATATGATAAAATTAAGGAGGCACAGTTCCATGATTCTGAAATCATTAAAATGATTGAGAAGATTAAGGGAGGTGATGGAGCCGAATATACAATAGATGGTCAAGGGGTCTTATTCTTTAAAGGAAGATTGTGTGTTCCAAGGAGTTCTGATATAAAGACTGAGATTCTGGAAGAGGCACATAACTCCATGTATACAATGCATCCAGGAAGTACTAAGATGTATAGAACACTTAAGAAGCTACTATTGGTGGTCTGGCATGAAGAGAGAGATTGCAGAGTATGTTTCTAGATGTCCTATATGCCAACAAACTAAACCGGAGCGTTGGAGACCTGCGGGGACTTTACAACCACTTCCAATACCAGAATGGAAATGGGAACACATCACTATGAATTTTGTTACAGGATTTCCAAGGACCTGTCGAGGTCACGATGCAATATGGGTCATAGTAGACAGATTGACTAAAACTGCACATTTCTTAGCCATTAACATGGCATATAGTGTAGACCGCTTGGGAAAGATCTTTGTTAATGAAATCGTTAGCCGTCATGGGATTCATGTGTCAATTGTATCTGATAGAGATCCACGATTCACTTCCAAGCTTTGGCCAAGCTTACATAAAGCTATGGGAACAAAGTTAGTATTTAGTACAACCATTCATCCTCAAACAGATGGCCAATCAGAACGGACTATCCAGACTCTAGAAGACATGCTTAGAGCTTGTGCACTGAGCTTTAAAGAAAGCTGGGATGAACATATCTCACTTATAGAGTTTGCATACAAATAACAGCTATCATGCTAGTATTGGGATGGCACCATATGAAGCCTTATATGGTAGACCATGTAGAACACCTATCTGTTGGAGTGAAGTTAGAGAACGAAAATTGGTTCAACCTGAATTAATACAAAGCACAATAGAAAAAGTTGACGAAGTCAAGAGATGCTTGAAGGCAGCACAAAGCAGACAGAAAAGTTATGCAGACAAGCGAAGGAGAGACTTAGAATTTCAAGTGGGAGATCATGTATTTCTGAAAGTATCTCCATGGAAAGGCCTAATCGGATTCGGGAAGAAAGGGAAACTAAGCCCAAGATACATTGGCCCTTACGAGATCACAGAGAGAATTGGAAGTGTGGCCTATCGTCTTCGACTTCCATTTGAACTAGCAAGGATACATGATGTCTTTCATGTCTCCACACTTCGGAAGTTTGTTCCCGATCCAACTCATATGATACAAACCCAAGATATTCAATTGAAGGAAGATCTGTCATACAAGGAGGTTCCTGTGGAAATTCTAGATTATAAAGTACGAGAGCTTCGTACAAAGAAGATTCCTTTAGTTAAAGTTTTATGGAGGAGTCACGCAATAGAAGAAGCCACATGGGAACGAGAGGAAGAAATGAGATCTCAATATCCCCACTTATTTTCAAGCTAGCAAAGGTTCTTAAATTTCGAGGACAAAATTTATTGCAAGTAGGGGAGAACTGTAATACGCGTTTTGTACACTATGCTTTTGAAAGTTATCAAGTGTTATTTCAAGGAAATATTGCATTGATAGTGTTTGACACATTCAATAGATTCGCCTTGATGCAACGATTTCATTAAAACTTGTTTTGTTTAAATCAGAGAACATCTTGAATAATTATGACTTCGAAAGGGTTCTTTGGATTGTGTAGCACATCAAACATAGAACCACATCAAGTAATCTGGAATTTTGTTAGTACCTTATAAGTAGTAGAAGCCACTACTAGCATAGGGCCCATAATGTTATAGATTTATGTTCATTATACCATAATCACGACATTAAGATTAATTAAGCGTGATTAGTACTGATTACCCGTCATTAGTGATAATTAAGTGTCATTAGCAAAAGTAGGACATATGGAGAGGAAATCATAGGACACGACGTGTCATTATATATTCTGGACAAGTGTCAAAAACCCATTAGTAACATGTGTCATCATTCTAAGACTAACACGTGTCATGGTGTAGCCTCTTGCTTGGGCAGCAAGTTTCCTCATGAATAAGACATGTGCCATGGTGTATGAATGGCAAGTGCCTGCCATGTGTCTTCATACATGGAAGAGAGGCTTATATGTGGACAAATGTCACACATGTAAAGGTGGTGAAGGCCTATAAATACCCATGACCCTCTATACTCCTCCCCACATCATCCCACGCCCATCTCTCCACCTTAGAGCCGCAAGGCCGCCGAGGTTGCGGGAGGAGCACGAGAGGAGCCACGGCGAAGCCCTGTCGGTGATCGAGAGCGTTTTTAAAAACCGTAACGAAGTTCTGTCCGCATCGAGCCGTAGTACTCAAATCTAGGACGGTTATAGAGGGAGAATTCACAAAAGAAGGCGATCTCGACTCGAGTCAGATATCGATCAGGTGAGGGATTCTCAAGCGCTATTTTAAAGCACTAGTCTTTAGCTTTTATGAATAACAAGTATGAAATCGTGTTTTCTAAAGTTTTTACGCATGAATTACAAGTACTATACAGTTGATGCAAAATCAGAGCTTCAGAACGCATTTCAGACGTCGTTGCAGGTGTTTTATCATGATAGCACGTTGTTTAAGCATTTCGTTCTTTGTGGAACACGAATCATAAGTTTCACTACTTAGATTTAAGCTTTTTATATAAGAAATATGTTTTGTGCAGTTACTATACAATATGATTCGAATTTCAAGTTCTTAATAGTTCTAGTTGTCAGAGTATGCATGCTATGTCAAGATTCTTTTATGTTCATGATTTAGATGTTATGAGCTTGAATTAGCAAGAGTACGGTTTATTAGTGACAAGAAAAGAATCAGAATCAGAAGATAAGCACCATAGTAGCTCTGGTATACAAATCATGAACTAGCCATTAGATATGGTGATGTCATTAGATATGACCCTGAAACTGCCATTAGATATGGTATCAAGAGGACTTTGGGTCCGCATTCTGTATACATATAGGCTTTGGGCCGTATGCAGGGTATTTTTGGTCTTTGGGACCGTCTGCGCGTATGACTTAGCTTTGTTTCAGTCTTCATGATCCGATAACTTAGCCACAGTGGTGATTAGTACAAACATCTTGATAGTGATAATGATGTTTCAGTTTATCTGCTTTTGAAGTGATTTCAGTGTTCAGTTGCAAATCTAGCATGTTGTTATATGTTTACTGTTATAAATTCTCTTTTTCAAGCTATTTCAAAGTTATCAGCATAAATTTTGGTATGCTGCTCATATTTCAATTTTTAGCTATATGTAAAAAGCTTGAGATCCTTTCACTAGGTCTAAGCTCATAAATGGATTTAGACTCATCCCGTTATATTATATTATGTACAGATCAGCCGAATCACGACTAGCAGGGGAAAGGACCGCTTATACACTAGGAGGAGGTGGCTTTTGGTTTTCATTGTGTTTTTTTTGTACTGTCTATTCTTTTGTAAGGAGTTGTATAGATAGAACTTGTGTAAGACACTTCTTTGGAATGTAAACTTGAAATACTTATGTTTGATGAGATTGCCACATGTGTACTTGAGGATAATGAAGTTGAAAGATATTTGTCGCGGCACGTTCCGGTTAGCGGGACGGGTCGTGACAGTTTGATCCTGGAGCAACACATTCCTTTATTGCTTCGAGGTTACTAGCTTCATTAGGTAGAGTTGTGGAGGCTCTATATCCTTCTGACCACATCCATGGTGTCACGACCCGTCCCGCTAACCGGAACGTGCCGCGACAGAGATCTTTCCTCTTCTTTTTCCTCAAGTAAACATGTGGCAATCTCATAGAAGATAAAACCTTTGTATTTCAAGTTCACAACACCAAGAAGTGTATTACACAAGTTCTATCTATTACAACTTCTTACAAAATAACACAGACAGTACAAAAACAACGAAAAGCAAAAGACACCTCCTCCAAGTGTATCCGTAGTCCTTTCACCTGCTATTCGTGATTCTGCTGATCTGTATATAATATAATATAACGGGATGAGTCTAAACCCATTTATGAGTTTAGACCCAGTGAAAGGATCTCAAGCTTTTTACATATAACTAAAAGTTGAAATATGAGCAGTATGCCAAAATTCATGCTGATAACTTTGAAATATCTTGAAAAAGAGACTTTATGACAGTAAACATATAACAACATGCTAGATTTGAAAATAAATGCTGAAATTACTTCAAAGGCAGATAAACTGAAACATAATTATCGCTATTAAGCTGTTTGTACTAATCACCACTGTGGCTAATTTATTGACTCATGAACGCTGAAACAAAGCTAAGTCATACGCGCAGACGGTCCCAAAGACCAAAAACACCCTGCATATGGCCCAAAGCCTATATGTATACAGAATGCGGACCCAAAGTCCTCTTGATACCATATCTAATGATTTTCCATATCTAATGGCGGTTTCAGGGTCATATCTAATGACATCACCATATCTAATGGCTAGTTCATGATTTGTATAAAAGAGCTACTGTGGTGCTTATCTTCTGATTCTGATTCTTTTCTTGTCACTAGTAAACCATAAACTTGCTATTTCAAGCTCATAACAGCTAATTCATGAACATAAAACAATTTTGACATAACATACATATTCTGACAAGTAGAACTTATTTAAGAACTCGAAAATCGATCCATCATGCATAGTAACCGTGCAAAACATAATTCTTCATATAAAACTCATATCTAAGGAGTGAAACTTATGTCTCGTGTTCCATCAAGAACCAAATGCTTAAAAACGTTTTATCAAGATAAAACTCGTGAAACGATGTCTGAAATACAATCTGAAGCCCAGATTTCATCTCAACCGTATGGTACTTGTAATTCATGCATAAAAGCTTTAGAAACCACGATTTCATACTTGCTATTCAAAATCATGCATAAAAGCTAAAGACTAGTGCTTAAAATAGCGCTTGAGAATCCCTCACCTGATTGTTGTCTAACTTGGGTCGAAAACGTTTCTTTAGTGAAAACCTCCTCTATAGCCGTCTTAGATTGAATACTACGGCTTGGTACGGACAGAACTTCGTTACGGCTTCAAAAATGCTCTCGATCACTGCCAGGGCTTCGCCGCGGTTCCTCTCGTGCTCCTCCCGCAACCTCGGCGGTCTTGCGGCTTTAAGGTGGAGAGATGGGCGTAGGATGAATGAAATGGAATGGGGAGGCCTTGGGTATTTATAGGCCTCCACCCCCTTTACATGTGTGACATGTGTCAACATGTAAGGGAGCCTCTAAGACATATGGTATGCCACATGTCTTATTTATGAGAAAACTTGTTGCCCAAGTAATAGGTTTGGTTTATCCATGAGATAACTTGTTGCCCAAGCAAGGTTTGGCTTATCTACACGAGATAACTTGTTGCCCAAGCAAGCGGCTTCACTATGACACGTGTTAGACTTAGGATGCTGACACATGGCGTTATTGAGTTTTTGACACTTGTCCTGACTATATAACGACACGCGTCCCACGATTTCCTCTCCATGTGTCCTACTTTTGCTAATGACGCTTAATTATCACTAACGACGGGTAATTAACACTAATCATACTTAATTAGTCTTAATGATGTGATTGTGGCTAATGAGTATAAATCTATGCTAATGACGCTTAATTATCACTAATGACGGGTAATTAGCACTAATCATGCTTAATTAGTCTTAATGATGTGATTATGGCTAATGAATATAAATCTATGCTAATGACGCTTAATTATTACTAATGATGGGTAATTAGCACTAATCATGCTTAATTAGTCTTAAGAATGTGATTATGGCTAATGAGTATAAATCTATTACATTATGGACACTATGCTAGTAGTGGCTTCTACTACTTATAAGGTACTACCAAAAATCCAGATTACTAGATGTGGTACTATGTTTTGATGTTCTACACAATTCATAGAACCTTTTTGAAGTCCATTTTATACAAGACGGTCTCTGATATAAACACAACAAGTTTAAATGAAATCATTGCAGAAAGGCGAATCTATTGACTATGGTATCCGTAAAGTGTGAACACTATCAATCCAATATTTCCTTGAAATAACACTTGATATCATTCAAAAGCATAGTGTACAAAACGCATATTACAATTCTCCCCTACTTGCAATAAATTTCGTCCTCGAAATTTAAGTATCCTTGCTAGCTTGAAAATAAGTGGGGATGTCGAGATCTCATTTCTTCTTCTCGTTCCCATGTGGCTTCTTCTATTGCGTGACTCCTCCATAAAACTTTGACTAAAGGAATCTTCTTTGTACGAAGCTCTTGTACTTTATAATCTAGAATTTCCACAGGAACCTCCTCGTAAGACAGATCTTCCTTCAATTGAATATCTTGAGGTTGTATCATATGGGTTGGGTCTGGAATAAACTTCCGAAGTGTGGAGACATGAAAGACATCATGTATCCTTGCTAGTTCAGCTGGAAGTCGAAGACGATAAGCTACACTTCCGATTCTCTCAATAATCTCGTAAGGGCCAATGTATCTTGGACTTAGTTTCCCTTTCTTCCCGAATCTAATTAGGCCTTTCCATGGAGAAACTTTTAGAAACACATGATCTCCCACTTGAAATTCTAAGTCTCTCCTTCGCTTATCTGCGTAACTTTTCTGTCTGCTTTGCGCTGCCTTTAAGCATCTCTTGATTTCCTCAACTTTTTCTATCGTGTTTTGTATTAGTTCAGGTTGAACCAATGTCCTTTCTCCAACTTCACTCCAACAGATAGGTGTTCTACACGGTCTACCATACAAGGCTTCATAAGGTGCCATCCCAATACTAGTATGATAGCTGTTATTGTTTGCAAACTCTATAAGTGAGAGATGTTCATCCCAGCTTTCTTTAAAGCTCAGTGCACAAGCTCTAAGCATGTCTTCTAGAGTCTGGATAGTCCGTTCTGATTGGCCATCTGTTTGAGGATGAAAGGTTGTGCTAAATGCTAACTTCGTTCCCATAGCTTTATGTAAGCTTGGCCATAGCTTAGAAGTAAATCGTGGATCTCTATCAGATACAATTGACACAGGAGCCCCATGACGGCTAACTATCTCATTAACAAAGATCTTTCCCAAGCGGTCTAGACTGTATGTCATGTTAATGGCTAAGAAATGTGCTGACTTAGTTAATCTGTCTACTATGACCCATATTGCATTGTGACCTCGACGGGTCCTTGGAAATCCTGTAACAAAATCCATAGTGATGTGTTCTCATTTCCATTCTGGTATTGGAAGTGGCTGTAATTTCCCCGCAGGTCTCAAACGCTCTGGTTTTGTTTGTTGGCATATAGGACATCTAGAAACATACTCTGCAATCTCTCTCTTCATGCTAGATCACCAATAGTAGTTCTTAAGTGTCCTATACATCTTAGTACTTCCTGGATGCATAGTATACATGGAGTTATGTGCCTCTTCCAGAATCTCAGTCTTTATATCAGATTTCCTCGGAACACATAATCTTCCTTTAAAGAATAAAACCCCTTGACTATCTATTGTATACCCGGCTTCATCTCCTCCCTTAATCTTCTCAATCATTCTAATGATTTCAGAATCATGGACTTGTGCCTCCTTGATTTTATCATATAATATGGGTCTCACTTGTAAGGATGCTAATAGGGCTCCAGAGCTATCTATGGTTAACTTTGCACGTAACTCTTTCAACTGATAATATTCCCCTTTTAAGTGAGATAGCTGACCCATAGACTTTCTACTAAGGGCATCAACTATGACATTGGCTTTCCCCGGGTGATATTCTATGGAACAATCATAATCTTTAATTATCTCTAACCATCTTCTTTGCCTTAAATTCAACTCTTTCTGAGAGAAAATATATTTCAAACTCTTATGATCCGTAGAGATTCGACAAGTTTCTCCATATATGTAGTGTCTCCAGATTTTTAAGGCAAATATTATAGCAGCTAACTCAAGGTCATGAGTTGGGTAATTTAACTCATGTTGTTTTAGCTGTCTAGAGGCATAAGCAATCACTTTATCATTCTGCATCAAGACGCACCCCAGCCCTTGTCTTGAGGCATCGCTATAGATTACATAATTACCTTTCCCTGAAGGAAGGCTAAGTATAGGTGTTGAGGTGAGACGACTCTTGAGTTCCTTAAAACTTTTCTCGCATTCATCGTCCCAACTATACTTCACATTCTTCCTAGTTAACCTTGTCAATGGTGCGGCAATTCTAGAAAAGTTTTCAACAAATCTTCGATAATACCCCGCTAATCCAAGGAAACTTCGGATTTCCGATGCATTTATCGGTCGTTCCCATCTAAGAACTGCTTCTATCTTTGATGGATCTACTGTTATTCCTTCTCCAGATATGACATGGCCTAGAAATGCAACCTTCTTCAACCAAAACTCACATTTATCAAACTTTGCATATAATCGGTGTTCCTTCAGAGTTTGAAGTACAATTCTCAAGTGTTCTCTGTGTTCTTCCTCTGTTTTAGAATATACGAGAATATCGTCAATAAATACGATCACGAACTTGTCCAGATATGGACGGAAAACCCTATTCATCAAGTCCATAAAAGCAGCTGGGGCATTTGTCAATCCAAAAGGCATTACTAGGAATTCATAATGCCCATATCGGGTTCGGAATGCAGTTTTAGGGACATCTTCTCCTCTAATCTTTAACTGATGATAGCCAGATCTCAAATCAATCTTGGAAAATACATAGGCCCCTTGTAATTGGTCAAATAAGTCATCTATTCTGGGCAGAGGATAGTTATTACGAACAGTCACTCTGTTTAGTCTCCTGTAATCTATACAAAGTCTCATGGAACCATCTTTCTTCTTGACAAATAAAACTGGAGCACCCCAAGGTGACATACTGGACTGTATAAATCCCTTATCTGTCAACTCCTGTAATTGAGTTTTGACTTCTTTAAGTTCAGCTGGGGCCATTCTGTAAGGAGCTAAGGCAATTGGATTAGTATCCGGAATGAGATCAATAGTTAATTCAATTTCCCTATCAGGAGGAATTCCTGGTAGTTCATTTGGAGACACCTCTGGAAATTCCTTCACCACGGAGATATTTTCTAAACTAGCTGCTTCTGCCTTAGTATTAAACACGTAAGCAATATAAGCGGAATATCCCTTTCTTATCAACTTCTGGGCTAAGAGACAGGAGATGACATGGGTAGGATATATCCTTCTTTCTCCATAAAAGGTGAATTCGACATCACCTGGTTTCCTAAAAGTAACATGCTTCTTATGACAGTCTAGAAGAGCATGATATGTACTTAAGCAATCCATTCCTATGATAGCATAAAATTCCCTTATCTCCATAGGAATTAGATCTACTTCAATATAATTTTCTCCTATCTTTACCAAACAATTTAGGAGGACATCCCTAATAATTTCTGGTTCTCCCTTAGGCAGAGAAATTGCTAAAGCATGCTTGAGAGTACTTGTTACTTTATCAACATATATGGAGAATCTTTGTGAAATAAAAGAATGACTTGCCCAGAATCAATAAGAGTGTGTGCACTTTTCCCAAAAATAATAGTGGTACCTGATACGACATCATCCGCGGATATGGCCTCCTCTAAGGTCATAGCAAACGCTTTTCCCTCTCTCTGGTTTGATCTCTTCTGTGTATTGTTTTTATTTTGTTCCCTTGCAGGTGGAGGACGACGTACAACAATATCACGATTTTCATTTTGTGCTGGTCTTCCCATTACCCGATGGCTTTGGACAAGTGCGGGACAATTCTGACGTATGTGGCCTATCTCGCCACATTGATAACACCCAGCGGTCCCCTTGCGGCAACTTCCCGGGTGAAACTTTCCACAGTTTGTACATTGTGGAAAAGAAAGAGTTCTGTTTTCAGAAGTCCCAACTGTATAACTATTTGTTTGATTCCCTTGTACTCTAGAAGCTGATCTATTATCTTGTCTTGAATTCCCAACTATTCTTGGTTCTTTGTTCATGGTTCCTCTCCATAGGGGTCTATCTCCAATTCTTTTCTTTCCATGATCATTGCACTTTCTTCTTTCTATCACCACTCGTTCAGCCCTACGAGCAGCCTCCACTAATTTTGCATAATCAGTATTTCCCGTGGCCGAAACCATTTCTTTTAGGTCAATATGCATACCATCTTCTAGACGTCTACACTTTTCTTCTTCTGTTGCAACCAGGGAAGCAGTAAACTTTGAAAGTTCAGTGAATTTCTTCTCATATTCATCAAACAAATTGCTCCCCTGAGTAAGGAATAGGAATTCCCTACGTTTCTCCTCCTGATAAACCCTTGGGTAATATTTTTCATTGAACTCTTTCTCAAAGATCTCCCATGTAATGGAAGATGGGTTTGGATATTTCATTTTCACCGATGTCCACCAATCATCAGCGCTATCTTTCAGAAGAAATATGGTATATTTCAACTTTTGTTCATCCGTATAGTCCATTAGAGAAAATATTTTCTCCATATTCTTGAACCATTCCCTTTCCTTCTTTGGATCAGTGTCTCCTACGAATGGTTCCCCTCCTAGCTTCTTTACATGCTCAAATGGTAACTGGTACTCAAATTCATGTCTTTTAACAGACTGTGCAGCCATGCCTCCTAGAGTTTGAGCTATCAAAGTCAACGTGTCATACACATTGTTATTGTTGTTATTCTCCTGACTAGGGCCGGTCGCTTGTGGCTGCTCTCCTGCCATTTTTCCTATAAAATAAAATCTCAGTTAGATACTTCATCAACCTAAATCCTCCAATAATGATTCTAGACACCCTCAAGACTATAACATACATATTTCTTCTAAGTTCAAATCTATTTATGATAAATAAATGATCAACTCCTAATATAATTCTTCCTTAAGGTCCTAAAACCTTTGCTCTGATACCACAAGTTGTCACGACCCATCCCGCTAACCGGAACGTGCCGCGACAGAGATCTTTCCTCTTCTTTTTCCTCAAGTAAACATGTGGCAATCTCATAGAACATAAAACCTTTGTATTTCAAGTTCACAACACCAAGAAGTGTATTACACAAGTTCTATCTATTACAACTTCTTACAAAATAACACAGACAGTACAAAAACAACGAAAAGCAAAAGACACCTCCTCCAAGTGTATCCGTGGTCCTTTCACCTGCTATTCGTGATTCTGCTGATCTGTATATAATATAATATAACGGGATGAGTCTAAACTCATTTATAAGCTTAGATCCAGTGAAAGGATCTCAAGCTTTTTACATATAACTAAAAGTTGAAATATGAGCAGTATGCCAAAATTTATGCTGATAACTTTGAAATATCTTGAAAAAGAGACTTTATGACAGTAAACATATAACAACATGCTAGATTTGCAAATAAATGCTGAAATTACTTCAAAGGCAGATAAACTGAAACATAATTATCGCTATTAAGCTGTTTGTACTAATCACCACTGTGGCTAATTTATTGACTCATGAACGCTGAAACAAAGCTAAGTCATATGCGCAGACGGTCCCAAAGATCAAAAACACCCTGTATACGGCCCAAAGCCTATATGTATACAGAATGCGGACCCAAAGTCCTCTTGATACCATATCTAATGGTTTGCCATATCTAATGGCGGTTTCAGGGTCATATCTAATGACATCACCATATCTAATGGCTAGTTCATGATTTGTATAAAAGAGCTACTGTGGTGCTTATCTTCTGATTCTGATTCTTTGTTGTCACTAATAAACCATAAACTTGCTATTTCAAGCTCATAACAGCTAATTCATGAACGTAAAACAATTTTGACATAACATACATATTCTGACAAGTAGAACTTATTTAAGAACTCGAAAATCGATCCATCATGCATAGTAACCGTACAAAACATAATTCTTCATATAAAACTCATATCTAAGGAGTGAAACTTATGTCTCGTGTTCCATCAAGAACCAAATGCTTAAAAACGTTTTATCAAGATAAAACTCGTGAAACGACATCTGAAATACAATCTGAAGCCCAGATTTCATCTCAACCGTATGGTACTTGTAATTCATGCATAAAAGCTTTAGAAAACACGATTTCATACTTGCTATTCAAAATCATGCATAAAAGCTAAAGACTAGTGCTTAAAATAGCGCTTGAGAATCCCTCACCTGATTGTTGTCTAACTTGGGTCGAAAACATTTCTTTAGTGAAAACCTCCTCTATAGCCGTCTTAGATTGAATACTACGGCTTGGTATGGACAGAACTTCGTTACGGCTTCAAAAACGCTCTCGATCATTGACAGGGCTTCGCCGCGGTTCCTCTCGTGCTCCTCCCGCAACCTCGGCGGTCTTACGGCTTTAAGGTGGAGAGATGGGCGTGGGATGAATGAAATGGAACGAGGAGGCCTTGGGTATTTATAGGCCTCCACCTCCTTTACATGTGTGACATGTGTCAACATGTAAGGGAGCCTCTAAGACATATGGTATGCCACATGTCTTATTTATGAGAAAACTTGTTGCTCAAGTAATAGGTTTGGTTTATCCATGAGATAACTTGTTGCCCAAGCAAGGTTTGGCTTATCTACACGAGATAACTTGTTGCCCAAGCAAGCGGCTTCACCGTGACACGTGTTAGACTTAGGATGCTGACACATGGCGCTATTGAGTTTTTGACACTTGTCCTGACTATATAACGACACGCGTCCCACGATTTCCTCTCCATGTGTCCTACTTTTGCTAATGACGCTTAATTATCACTAACGACGGGTAATTAGCACTAATCATACTTAATTAGTCTTAATGATGTGATTATGGCTAATGAGTATAAATCTATGCTAATGACGCTTAATTATCACTAATGACGGGTAATTAGCACTAATCATGCTTAATTAGTCTTAATGATGTGATTATGGTTAATGAATATAAATCTATGCTAATGACGCTTAATTATTACTAATGATGGGTAATTAGCACTAATCATGCTTAATTAGTCTTAAGAATGTGATTATGGCTAATGAGTATAAATCTATTACATTATGGACACTATGCTAGTAGTGGCTTCTACTACTTATAAGGTACTACCAAAAATCCAGATTACTAGATGTGGAAATATGTTTTGATGTTCTACACAATTCATAGAACCTTTTTGAAGTCCATTTTATACAAGACGGTCTCTGATATAAACACAACAAGTTTAAATGAAATCATTGCAGAAAGGCGAATCTATTGACTATGGTATCCGTAAAGTGTGAACACTATCAATCCAATATTTCCTTGAAATAACACTTGATATCATTCAAAAGCATAGTGTACAAAACGCGTATTACACATGGGCCATGTGACCAGTTGTTTGTCATTTCACTTATATTCAGAGACTTACTAGTGTTGATTGACGGTCATGAGATGATCGTCGACTGTCTGTCACTATAGCTCGATGAGGTTGACTTGATTTTGGACATAGATTGGTTATCATCTCATCATGCGTTGATTAATTGCTTTAGGAAGACGGTGGCCTTAAGGATTCCATACTTACTCGATTTCATTTTTAGGGTACATTACATGACTCCAAAATGGAGTACATCTCAATATTAAGAGCTCAGAGACTAATTGATCAGGGATGTGGTTCATATTTAGCATTTGTTCTAGAGACATTCGATCATGAGCCGATGACCCAAGACATCAGAGTAGTATCCGATTACCTAGATGTATTTCCGGATAAGTTAAAAGGGTTACCTCTTTAGATAAAGAGAGAGAGAGAGAGAGATTGATTTAGTTCAAGATCACATTATTACCTGATACACAGTCGATCTCGATGACTCCTTACCACATGGCACCAATTGAGTTGAGTGAGCTGAAAGTGCAGTTGTAGGAGTTACTAGGCTTGGGGTTTGTATGGTTGAGCACTTCATCTTGGGGTGCTCCAGTTATATTTTTTATCAGGGAAGAAGGATGGATTTCATGAGATTATGCATTGATTATCGACAACTGAATAAGAGAACAATGAAGAACTGTCATCCTTTGCCATGCATTGATGATTTGTTCGATCACCTTCAGGGATATTCGGTGTTTTTGTATATTGATCTTCGATCTGTCTACGAGCAGCTAAGGATTCGAGAGAGTCATATATTCTGAATACAACTTTCAGGACTTGATATGGGTACTATGAGTTTCTGGTGATGTCGTTTGCGCTCACCAATGCCCCTATAACATTCATAGACATGGTGAACATGATCTTCCTTCCATACATGGACAAGTTTTTGGTTATTCATTGATGATGTGTTGATTTATTCTCAGAATGAATGGGATCATGCGAATGATTTGAAGATGTCTTGGATACATTTGCGAGAGAACAAGCTGTATGCCAAGCTGAGCAAGTACAAGTTTTGATTATTACATGTCTCATTTCTTAGGCATGTGATTTCTGGAGTAGGTATCGCAGTTAACCATGTGAAAATCGAGGTAGTCATGTCTTGGGAACAACCCAAGATAGTCACTCATATTTGGTCACAACATGTATTTAAGGATGCTAGTATATATGATTAGAGGTTAGCCTGTGGTTTTAAGATACCTGGTCTTTGAGGATGGTGTGCTTCTTTGTTTGTCAGGCTGAAAATTTGAAACCCTGTATAATAAAAAAAGGAAATTGTTAGGGTAGTATCAGAGGATTGATTGAGGCGACATACACCGGTGTAAGCTCAGCAGATCAATGCAATCTCAAATATCGAAGTGTCCACACATTAGAACTTAAACTAATAAGAAGAAATGAAACTTTCTGGAATAATAAGTTTTGTTAAACTACACTACTTGTTTATTTTTTCTTTTTCGTTACTTGGTGCTCGCTAATCTTTGTCTCGTGATTTCTGATAAATCCAACAGGTGTCGGTGAGCCATCACAAAGACTTTAATAATCCACCCAGCTAACAATAATAACCATCCATCCAGCAACAATAGCTTTACTCTAAAAGGTAGTTGGTAATCTTTTTATGTATTTTCTTTTTAGCTGATGTACATGTAAATGATTATACCGAGATAATGTTCCATGTAAAATTTATTTTGTGAATAGAAAAGTATTAAATACTACCTTCTTAGTTGTTTTCATTGTAGTTTGTTTTTTAATATTAGTTGTGATTGCTGGATAAATTATTGCTGAGTAACCAGATCCAGATATGGGAGGATCCGATGATCCGAAATTAGGGTCGTGATAGTTTAGTATCAGAGACAGGTTACTCCAATAAGTTATTCAATGGTTGACAACTATCAATGATATTAGAAAACTAAGGTTGTTTTAAGATCCTTTGATCTTAATAAGTGGATGTGGTACTATTCAGAAGTCATTGTCCCTTATGTACATCATACTAAAATATATAGGACTTAACCTTTGGCCTTGATTCATCCAGGATCATGGCAGACCAAGACGTGTCTAGGCAATTAATATCTATGATGGGAATGCTCCAAGTGATGGGGCAAATGCATCATGCATTAGAGGAGAGGCTCAATGCACGAGCTAAGAGACCTAAGGTATCTAGATCTGTGGATGCTAGGATTGAATGTTCTATCCACCTTTCCAAGGAAGAATCTAGTTACCATCCTTCCACTGAGTCTGCTTCTACCCTAGCTTATGGAACAATGGAGAGAGCTCTTCCTAGACACCAAAAATTACTATACAATTATCGAAAGAGAAAGATTGATCGATTCAAAGGCATAAAGACATCTGCTGAGGCACAATTATGGCTTGAGGATGTCAGCAAAATGTTGAGAATAATACATGCACTATAGATACTTGGGTGTACTTTGCTTATTACTCCCTATCAAACTATGTAAGATAATGGTGGAGAGCAATTTCCAAGAAATTAGAGACCTTTTTCCATGGGATATCTTTGAAGAGAAGTTCTGAGCTGACTTTTATCCCTCCCATTAGGAAGAACTAAAGAGGAGGGAGTTGGCTTCTCTGACTCAGGGTTATAAGAATATATGAGATTATCATATTCACTTTACTGAGCTACTACGTTATTCCCCATCTCTAGAAGCTTCACCAAAGGAATGTTTTATCAAATTTGTTAGCGGGCTTCAAGGAGATGTTAGAGAGAAGCTTACATATTTTAGAGCCACAACTATAGACGAAGCCATAGACATCGCCTCGTGTATTGAGATGAAAAGGGATGAAAATGCAAAAGAAGAAGCTTCTACTTTACTGGTGGACCATTAAAATGTAAGACGAGTTATAATCGTAAAGACTATTGCTATCATCGAGTTGGTTCTAGTATGTACTCTCTACAAACTTTGGGCCAGGAATTATCAGAAAGAGGGGGTTTCTCTATACCTCTACTATACCCTTGCAACTCAACAATAGAGGCTAGCACCTCTGTGGTTGGATCTTAACACAAACAAGAACGAATGCATGTTATTACTATCATCAAAAAGGCCACTTTAAGAAAGATTGTCCAAAGTTGAGAGGATTAGGGTTCAAGCCAATCCCAACTAACAATATAACTTCCATCCCAAGCAACATGCAGAGGAAAACAGGGTAGAGGTCAGGGCTCACAAGGTCCTACTCCTAGACAATAACTACCACAAAGTGTTGCATGCTCTAATTTGCCTACTGATAACTAAGATTTTGTGAGGGTCTAGAGTAGTCTATACATATGGAGAACTACAATATCGCTGAAGCGACCACTCACGAAACCCGGATCAATCAACAATTAATCCATAATAAGAATTAGGTAGTGAAAAGCAAAATAGATGTGGAGTTAAAATTTAATATAACTCTACAACGAATATGTGTAAATATGCAAGTATGTGTAGAGGTCGAACATAGGGAGCAGTAGGGATAGATCAGGCAATGAAGTGTAAAACCGAGTTGTGCTTTTTTAATCTATTTTTTATTATTTTTGTGGGCTTTCAATTTTATATTTTTTTTCATTTTACTTCATATATAATTTATAGATTTTAATTTTCTAGTTTTTATTTTCTTTTTTTATATTTAATATTCTAGATTCTTGTTTTATAAAAAAGATATATAATAATATATAAGGCTATATATACAATATAGGATAATATGGATATAAATACAACTAAAAAAAATAAAATTTGCATAATTAAATATTTTGGAGTTTTAAATATTTTTTTACTATTTTTATAATTTTTCTAATTTTTATGGATTTTTAAAGTCAAAAATATCCCAAATCAGGGATTTAATACTAGGTCAAAATTGAGATGAAGTTTAAAAATAGAAAAATAGATTCAAAATTCTTCAAATTAATTTTAATAGGTAGATAAAAATATAATAAAAATTAAGGAAGGGAAAATATACTTTTTTTATGTTTAGGAATTTTTAATCTTTTTATACTATATTTTGGAGCTTTTAAAATTTTACGTATTTTCTTTTTCTATTTTTGTGGATTTTTGGTCTGAAGACTAAAAATACTTAACTAACAAAGTATATTTTTTGGAATTTTCAAAATGATTTTATAATTGTATGGATTTTAAGCTAAATAGGGAATAATTAAACTCTTTTTATTTTTATAAAAATAATAAAAAGTCCTACATTGCAAAAAAATATGACATGGAAGTGTGTGCAATCAAGAACCTACATCTATTTTTTTGAGATTTTTGGAGCGCAAAAGCTATATTTAATAAGTAGAGAAAACACACAAAAATAGAAGTGCTGGCAAGGGTAGAAGTGTAAATAAATATAAATGCATGGGACATTCTGCAATTGTACCACAAAATATATACTGATATTTCAAAATTTCTGACCATACCACAATAAACTAAACCTCTATGGTTTAAGTGCAAATAAACCAAGGTTTGTTGGCTGACTTGGACGAGGACCAAATTGCAAATATGAGAATAGGGTTCCTTGTGCAAATATTCCAAAAGTTTTAAATTACTTAAAACTATTACAACACTAAATAAAAAAACTACAAAAATTGGGGCCAAAGATGCAAATTACCCCATGTGGGTGCGATCGAACGACAGAAACCCACACACTTAAACATGTAGCATGCTCTTAGCACGTGATGTCGCTTCGTGTCCGACGGCCACGATCAGATCCTCAAGAGGAGATTGAAGGCTGATGGTGAGGCTGATCCGATGGTGTTTAGAGGAGATGGCTCCTCATTCTTCATCCAACAGCAGTGAGGGTATCAGCTAGAAAACTAGAAGAAATCACTTTTGGAGAGCCTTGAATCAATGACGCATGCTTCTCAGAGCACCTAGGGCTCTAACAAAGACGTCTTCTCATTCCTCTCAATGCACAGAAGCTCCAGGTCCTTCAAAAATGTCCATGGTCCCAGGAATAAAGATTCTGGAGCTCGACGAAGCTCAAGGGTACCTGGGCATTTTTTGGATCTGATGGGGTTCAGACACCCCCTTTCAAACGTGGTACCTTCATGGTTAAAATAGGAGAGCGTAGGGGGAGCATTTGGGCTTTTTATTTGTGAGGTGTTAAGGGTAGAGTGGATGAACTGGGTTAGGTCCGACGAGTAGCGGTGGTTGGACCTTCGTCGTCTAGATCTAAGTAGATCTAGGTTATCAGGTTCAGGGTGAAGAGTGAAGAAGCGTTGAGAAGAGAGGATGGGGAGGACATGATCATCAGAACTGGAGGCTTTACTGTGCGTGAAGTTGGTCAGAGCTCTAGAGATCCAGCGAAAATTTAAACCCTAAATCTATGCTACAATCTAATTAAAAGATAAAAATAAAAACGGAAAATGAATGCCTAAGACTACACCGATCTAAATAATGGAGAAAAGATCACCTCAACTATCTAGAGGCCAGGAGTCAGAACCTCAACGTCGAAATGGTCGAAGGCGGTGGGACGCACTCTCAACTCCCTCCTCCTTGTTACAAAGGACGACGGAGACCCATGTCACCAGTCTTCAACGCCTGAAGTGCTCTGAGGGGAAAAAGTGGAGTGAAAATGGATCAAAGAGAAAAATTGGCGAATGGGGGTATATGTACAAACAAGGTGACATGGAGGTATTCGAGGTGGTGTGCAGATCGAACGAAGAAGATATGGGGGAAGATGTGTACGTGGCATGGATTACGGATCTACAACGGACAAAATCCATGAAGGGTCTACATCCCCTCGATTGATGTATTGAGGGTAAAAAATCAAGAAGTAGGGGGAAAAGAAGTTCTGACGGAGCTACAGGAGCAGGTCAGAGAAGTTGACCGAAGTCAACTTGCGGGGTGATCTGGTTGGTCCACGTGGACCAACCAGAAAAATCTGACCTGAAAATTAATTGTAAAATATGTAATAAATAATAAACGATTTTATTAAATTAAATATAGAAAAATGATTATTATTTTATATATCATTTTATTATGTTTTTTTATTTTTCAAGGTATTTTATTACAAGTTAATTTTTAGGGTTTTATTAATAGGTATATTTACCTGTGTTTTGATTCTTTTATTTTTATTTTTATTTCATTATTTTATTCTCTTATTTTATATGTTTAAATTTTATTTTTATATACATAAATATATTTTTATTATATTTTTCTTATGTGATATATACACTTGAATAAATAGGTCTATCTAATATATATGTATGGTTATTGTATATTCATCTATGTATTTAGTTTACATATTTTATTTTAATGTGTTCTTTATATTTTTATTCTAGTTTTAATATGTAAATATGTTATAAATATTATTTATAAATTATAAAAATATAAAATTATAAAAATAATAAAGAATAAATAAGATAAATATCCAAAATCGAATTCACACCTTATCTCCAAAAAATATTAAACCACCTTTATTAAATAGATTATTAAATTTATATACATTTAAATATGATTTTGATACATTTTGATTTTTATTTAGGAGATATGGTCCTATGAAGTTAAGATTTTGGAATATTATTTAGAGTATAAAAAGTACATTATATACTATTCTTGTATGAAATCAATTTTGTAATTGTGTATATATCATTATCTACAACCTTAATGTAAAAAGTTTCTTTATTTGAGGTATAAAAAGTAAAAAAATAAAATATTTGCCAAAATGAATAAATGGTGAATAAAAGAATGTGGTTTTCAGGTGATTTTTGGCCCTTATCTCCCCCTACTTTATTCCTTGTCGACCTAGTCATCAAGATGCCTAGGTCTCAGGGTTTATGGTCATAAAATACCTTTGACATTTTATTCGTTTTCTTTTCTTTTATTTATTCTATAATTTTAGCATTAAAATCTAATTTTATACATTATTCATACAAGAAAGAATGAATGTTAATCTGTACAAATTAATGGCTTTTGCATGCATTAGCTTGGGTTTGTAAAGCCAAAACAATAGAATAAAGTGATGAAATAGAGATTTATCACCCCCTATACTTATCTTTGCTAGTCCCTGGCAAACACTTATGTAATAAGTGCAGGAAAAATAAAAACAAAGAAAAGAAATAGAAAGAAAGTGGATTAAATTTAATTCTCAAACTTGTTTACAAATTTAAAGTTTGGAGCTTAAGTCAGACCTTGGGAATTTTAGTGCGGTCGGAACCTTATTGGGAATTGGATTTGAAACACAAAAGCCTTTGAGAATCCCAAAACTCTACTTAAGTTTTCTCACTAGCTAGGTCATAATATTTCAACTCATATGCAAACCCTTATGACTATGAATCTCACCTGTATAGTGTATGTGATGGAGTCTCCCCTCATTTGAAATGACGAAGAGAATGACTTCTCCAGTATGACGACCTAATGATTCCCCAATCCATCAACTCTTACTCGAGGGGCGGGGTATTCCATTCTAAGTTCAAGTGACAACTAGCTCAGTGAAGAGAAGAATGGACGATAGTCAGTGTAGTTACTTATCCTATGATGCATGACAAGTGTAGTCAAGTCATCCAACTGCAGGCTCACAAGGTATGACTTTGAAGCGCAAGCTTGCTTATTGACTATACAAATATGTGCACTCTGGCAGGCATTTTATTTTCAATCAGGCATGTCAGTTTTTTTGAGTTTTTTTTATTTTTTTGAAATACTATATACATTAGCATTTACATAAGGAGTTCTCCCTCTTGAACTAGTTGACTATCCCTCTTTTGAAGCATTATTACAACACACACTCTCCTGTCTTTAGACAACTCTGCTACTAGACGGGTTGGGGTGCACTTCCCTCCTTATACGAAGACAAATGTTTCCACTTGTGTGTGTCGCATATCGGCAAATCCAATCTCCTCACCACTCCAACTAAGCTGAGCCAAGTGAAAGGTGCAAGTGTCCAAGTTAGGTCATTATCGACAAGAGTCGCGTGTGTGCTCTGAATACACTATTTAGGCAGTCAAGAATACATTGAACCAAGTCTCACGATTCTCAAGGAATTTAGTCAACTAGAACTGAAGTAATTTTTTAATATGATTTTATAATTTTTATAGATTTTTAAGCTAAAAGGGGAATAGCTGTGCACTTTTTCATTTTTTTTGTAAAAATAGTAAAAAGTCATAAAGTGAAAAAGTAAAAATATGACATGGAAGTGCATTCAATCAGGAACCTACACCTATTATTTGGTGATTTTTGGAGCACAATAGATATATTTTGTAAATAAAGAAAACACACAAAAATACAACTAATAACATGGGTATACCTTTAAATAAATATAAATGGGAGAGCCCTTCTACAATTGTACCACAAAATATACTAATCTTTCAAAATTTCCGACGACACCACTATAAACTAAACCTGTAAGCATTTAAATGCAAATAAACCAAGGTTTGTCGGCTGACTTGGATGACGACCAAATTGCAAATACAAGGAAAATAGAGCTCCTTGTACAAATATTCCAAAAGTTATAAGCTACTTAAAAATATTACAACACCAAATAAAAAACTACAAAAATAGGGGTCAAAGATGCAAATTACCCCACATGGGTGCGATCGAATGGTAAAAGGTCGCCCACTTAAACACGTGGTGCACTCCTAGAGCACGATGTTGCTTTTGTGTCTTTGGCCAAAATCAGATCCTTAAGAGAATATTTAGGGCGGATGGTGAGGCTGATCTAACGGCATCTGGAGGAGATGGCTCCTCGTTCTTCATCTAACGCCAACAAGGGGTTCAATAAGAACACCTGAAGAACTCGCTTTTGGTGACCTTTGGATCGATGATGCATGCTTCTCCGAGCATCTGGAGCTCTAAAAAAGATGTCTTCTCGTTCCTCTCAATGTCCAGAAGCTCCCATTTCCTTCAAAAATTCCCATGCTTCAGGAATGAAGATTCTAGAGCTCGACCAAGCTCAAGGGTACCTGGGGCATTTCTCTGGATCTAATGGGGTTTAGGCACACCCTTCCAATCATGATAATTACATGGTTAAAATAGGAGAGCACGGGAGGAGCGTTTGGGATTTTATTTATGAGGTGTTGAGGGTGGAGTGGATGAACTGGGTGAGGTCCAACGAGCAGTGGTAGTTGGACCTCCAAAGTCTAGATCTAAGTAGATCAATGTAATATGGTGCAGGGCGAAAAGTGGAGAAGCATTGAGAAGATAGGATGGGGTGGACATGGTCGTCGGAACTGGAGGGTTTACTGTGCACGAAGGTGGTCGGAGCTCTAGAGCTCCGATGAAGATTTAAAACCTAAATCTACGCTATAATTATAATTAAAAGACAACAATAAAAATGGAAAATGAACATCTAAGACAACAACGATCTAAAGAATAGAGAAAAGCTCACCTCGATTGGTTGGAGGCCAGGAGTCAGAACCTTGATGGCCAGATGGTCGGAGGTGGCGGGATACACTCTCAGCTCCTCCCTCCTTGCTGTGAAGCACGATGGAGACCCCTGTCACCAGTCTTCAATGCCTGAAATGCTCCGAGGGGTTAACATGGAGTGAAAAAGGATTAAAGAGCATAAATGGCAAATGGGGGTATATGTACAAACAAGGTGACTTGGAGGTCTTTGAGGTGGCGTGCAGATCGAACGAATAAGATATGGGGGAAGCTATGTACATGGTGTGGATAACATATCTATAAAAGGACAAAATCCATGAAGGGTCTACATCCCCTATATTGATGTATCGAGGGTGAAAAAATTGAGAAGTAGGGAAAAAAACAGTTATGACAGAACTACAGAAGCAGGTCAAAGAAATTGACCAAAGTCAACTTACAGGGCAATCTGGTTAGTCCACGAGGACCAATTAGTAAAATCCGACCTGAAAATTACTTGTAAAAAATGTAATAAATAATAAATTTTTTATTAAATTAAAGTTAAAAAATAAAAAAATGCTTATTATTTTCTTTATCATTTATTATGATTTTTATTTTTTTTTTCAAGGTATTTTTATTACAAGTTAATTTCTAGGGTTTTATTTATAGGTATATTTACCTATGTTTTGATTCTTTTATTTTTATTTTTATTTTTGATTTTATTATTTTTCTATTATTTTATATATTTAAAACTTAATTTATTTACATAAACACATTTTTATTATATTTTTCAAATGTAATATATACACTTAAATAAATATGTATATATATTATAAATGTATAGTTATTATATATTAATCTATGTGTTAAGTTTACATGTTTTATTTTAACATTTTCTTTATAGATTTATTCTATTTTTATATTTAAATATGATATAAATATTATTTATAAATTTTAAAAATAAGATAATAATAATAGAGAATAAATAAAATGAATATTTTATTTGGGTACATTGTACAATAGGGTCCAAAACCTAACTTTCACACCTTAAATCCAAAAAATTTAAAAATACCTTTATTAAATATATTATGAAAAGTTATATACAATTAAATTTATTTTGATATATTTTGAGTTTTTATTTCGGAGATATGGGTCTGTGAAGTTGGAATTTTGGAATCTTATTTAGAGTATAAAAAGTACATTGTATATTATTTTTATATGAAATCAATTTTGTATTTTTCTATATATTATTATCTACAACTTGATGTAGAAAGTTTATTTATTTGAGGTATAAAAATTAGAAAATAAATAGGAGCCAAAATGAATAAATGATGAATAAAAGAATGTGGTTTTCATGTGATTTTTGGCCCTTATCTCTGCCTACTTTATTCCTTGTCAACCTAGTCATCAAGATGCCTAGGTCTCGAGGTTTAGGATCATAAAATACCTTCAGTATTTTATTATTTTTATTTTATTTTCTTTATTCTATAGTCTTGGTATTAAAAATAATATTTTATACAATATTTATACAACAAAGAATGAATGTTAATTTGTACAAATTAATGGCTTTTACATGTATTACCTAGGGTTTTTAAAGCCGATATGATAGAATAAAGGTGATGAAATAGAGATTCATCACCTATCATTAATGGTCATCTCAGTGCAATCACTGAAGAAGATGTCTACAAGTTAGGCATGGTCGTACGAGGCACGATTACTATTCATGACTTTTCAGTACATGCCTTATTTGATTCTAATGCTTTACATTTTTATAATATTTTTCCTTAAAGTTATTGTTATAATATAGATTTTAAATATGAATAAGTTGAACATAAAATTTTACATAAATAGTTATCAATATGGGAAGTTGACAACTTGCCAAGTCACAGTTTAGATTACTTTCTCAATATGTTAGTTTGGATTTTTTTTGTGTTATTTTCTCATCGGTATTTTTTTACTTTAAATTTACAAAAAGAATTATTTTAAAATGTCTTAAGATCAAAAAGATAAAAAAATATTTCTTTGCTATTTACAAGTACGCACATAAGTTTTATACACGTAAATCATGATTTTTTTAGATTTTGGATTTTATTTTGCTTTTCTATCTTTCAAATGAATATGTATCTTGTATTCTTGAATTAAAGTTATAAAATTTTATTTTAAAAATTATATTATTCTTTAATCATTGTACACGTATTACATATGCTCAATCCATTAGGTCTTCTTCTTCTTTTTCAATCATTTTATATAATTTTTAATATGTTAATGATACATTGTTGTAATAATATTTCTGCTTTTTCTAATATTGTGTAATCACTTTTTATTTACATGTATTGGATAAGAATTTGAGATATGTACATGATTATGCTGCATATCTAAGGGTATGACACATTTCTTGTGTCTTACTGAACCCATGATGAACATTTTCTAATCTTGGTGGCCTTATACTAGATGTGCTCATGTTTGGTGGCTTGAGCATTCCCATGAGTTGAGACATTTTAGAAACTTCTCAACTATGACGAATGCTACTAAAAGTAGTTGAGACACAATTCATAGAGGAGATCAAACGAGCGAGAGTTGACATAGACTAACAAAATTGCTTTCTCATCTCCATTCACTCTTTTCCATAGGGTTTATGTTTGTGTTTGGGATCCGACCTCCTTGCATAATAAGACAATGTATGAAAAGTATTGGATGATCCAATGTTTAATGGCACATGTCAAAGTTACTTATTTTTGTACTCGGTAACTAAATTTAATTAAGTTATAAAGAAATGAAATCATGCTAAGGAAAACATTTGTGGTTATATGTGCATAGCATTAAAGTGATGGAACATGGAACAATATTTCTTATATAAGGTATGGGTGTATATGTATACATATAACAACTCAATAATACTGAAGGATCATGCCACATATTTCATTTTCTTCTTTCTACTATAATACTCTCGCTATTGATGGTATTTTCTACTTAGAGTATACTAGTATTTCTAACCATCTTATGGTGTCATCAGTTTCTGTGTTTAGCACAGAAACATGTCACCCTCCTTCAGGAATTTAAAAAATGAGAATTTTTATGAGTAATGTACAAAGGATGAAAGTAAGAATTTCCTGCACTCGTAACAACACCTCATAATGGTGTAATCAAGTGAAAAAATCACACTTGCTTTCGTGAATCCGATCTGCCTTTACTTTCGAGTAGAGGTTGTAAGCATTACATGTTATGTCTTGGATAGAACTTTGATTCCATCTGGATGAAGAAGACACCATTAGAGCTTTATTTCAACCGCTCACTAAGGATATAATACTTTTGTGTTTTTGAATGTAGGTGTTTTGTTCTTAACATTAAGGATAATCTTGACAAGTTTGATCCAAAGAGTGAATAACGTACATTCTTAGGTTATCTTTCATAGAGTAAAGCGTACATGATATTAAAAAAGAATTATGATTGGTTTGGAATCAATCATCTATGCACAGGACATTACAACAATATACCCAGTAACAAAGACGGGGGAGGGGCAGGAGGGGGCTCGGTCCCCCTACCACCCAATAAATACTTGATATATTATATAACTATAATAGCATATGATCTAAATAAAATGGTTAACTATAAACATTAATAAGTTGTATATAATGATGTCCCATCTCTCATTTACAATTATACCCCCTTCCCTCTAATCCCATTTACCAATAAAAAATCAACAATATGATCTGCATACGCTAATTTTTATATGTTTTAAGTTACTACATGTTATACAAAACCACAACAACAAAATGAGCGTACAATGATTTTTTTAATTTGTCACTATATTGTCCATTGTTAAATATAATGACATGTATTGTTAATTGTGAACTGATTTTTACACTTGAAATTTGGGACGATTGTAATATCTATTACCATATCAATATTGAAACGCTAAATGTCATGATTTTGATAATGATAATTAGTTTATATTCTGAAAAATAGTGATGGATAAGCTATATAGACATTCATTAAATGATATAACAACTTATATAACATTCGTCATTAATTTTAACATAAAAATCATTTTATGAAAATAAAAATTTCATCGTATTTAGCAATGGATGAAATATTGACGGATTAAAAAAAATCCTTATAAACTCATTTTGTTGCACTGAGGCATCCCCTTTATTAATGATGTATAAATGACTATTAGCATTTACATATTGTATGCATACCAACCTTTGCATCTTTTTTAACATTTTCATTTCGAACATAAATAAGTCCCTTAAAAAGGTTGGATTATTAAAACAATTTTTAAAATCTAGAACATAAAGAGTAATTACATTTCGCAAGAATGCACCAAAATAATGATATAAACGATTAGTTATGGACATACATATAGGTGTTATTATATCTATATCTGCTATAATACATGATTATGAATGACAATTGAGATATCGACAGATGTGAATAATGTATTACCGTTTCTTGAAAATTGGATATAAGATATAAAATGGATATATATATATTGAATAAGAATAAAATCACAAATACTGTACAAATTAGCTTAAATATATATGAATCGAATGATTTATTATGATACAAATACAATATATGTATTTATTTCATATAAAACATATCTCTGAAAAAGGTAATTTTTTTGTCGTATGTACTTAAAAATAAATCTATAGTTATATATTTAAAAATATACAAATGCACAAATATATGCAGATATCTAAGTGACATTTGTATATGTATTTATTTTAAAATAGATGCATACATACCTTTTAAAATATGTTAACATGTATAGCTACATCCTCTGCATCCTTACATTAAGAGTGATATAAACTTACTTATTTAAAAATATTAGATTTAATTGTATAGGTAATATCATATTAATGAAAATGTACCTTTTGTGATTTGAAGAATTTTGTAGGGATGTTTACGTGAAATACCGAGTTTATGGGGGTATCTATGTAAAAGACCATTGTATACAAATATTTAAAATTAAGATGATAAATAATAATAAAGATAAATTAGATATATATAAACAACAAACAACAACAAAGCCTTTTCCCACAATTAAGTAGGGTTGGCTACATGGATTCTTCGTCTCCATTCAGATCTATCTTGGGTCAATCCCGAGCTTATATCGACAAAACTAAGATCCCTTCGTATGGTCTCTTTCCAACACTTCTTGGGCCGTCCTTGCCCTCTCTTAGCCGGCTTAACATCCCAACACTCTCATCTCCTAACTAGTGCATCGGCTGATCTTCTTTGCAAATGTCCAAACCATCTTAAGCGATTTTCTCGCATCTTATCCTCGATCGGAGTTACGCCAACTTTCTTTCTAATTGCATCATTCCGAATTCGATCTTTACGTGTGTGTCCACACATCCACCTTAGCATTTTCTTTTTTGCTATATTCATTCTCTGCACATGTCTATGGTTCACATGCCAACATTCAGGACCATAAAGCATAGCAGATCTCATGGCTGCTTTGTGAAACTTTCCTTTAATTTTTAAAGAAATATATATATATATATATAAATTAGATACATATAGTCTCAATAATTTTACCTCCCAAGTAAAACTTTCTCACTTCATCTCTGAATATATCATTGTCGCATTTACGGTAGAAACCATCTCTTTCTAAGAGGGATCATTGATCATAACTCCTGCCTTGTTATGCATGTTGGAACTTAGATGGTAGAGGTTAACCATCATCTTTCGATATCCTGATATTGATCCCTTGCTCTTTGGCCCACAATCTAAACCGTACAAACGGAATATACATGGAATATCTTCATCCTACATCCAATCAAACAAACATTCGAATGGCTCCAACCATTCGATGTTCAATAATAGCATCTTCCGTTTTTGACCCATCACCATCACTCTAACGCCCCCACCGTCACCAGATATTTAAGAGTAAGACCTCATATCGTCCTAGGCTCCTCCCAAAACTTTCCTCCGCCGGATCATCGCACACCCCAACACCATCGCGACCCTTTGACCTCCTAAACGGTTGAACCACCCGCGCCTTTCGTTCCTCATCCTACCCGACGTGGCTTTTCCCCATCGCCCCTGATCGCGGGTCCCATCCCGCTCCCTCCGAGCCGCACACGTGGCACTCGCCTCAGCTCCGCCCCTTCCTTCTATACATACAACAGCTCACGAGCTTGCCACTACACTCCACCCGGCTCTCTCGCTCCTCCCTCGATATCTCCTCCTCCTCTCTGCCCTCCCCAAACAGGATCCAAGGCTTCGATCAGTTGCCGAGAAGCATGACGTTTGCGATCGCGGCTATCCGGATGCCGGCGGTGCATGCGTCGCCGGCTGGCGGCGAGCGGCGCGGCAGCGCGGCAAGTCTCATCGCGAGGAAGGGCCATTTCGCCCGGGGGAGACTCTTCTCTGGTACGATCCGCATTTTTCGGTTGTTTGATGGTGCGCGGTTCTTAGTGTTGCGTGATGATGGGGATAGGATGTCTGGATGTTTGGATCATTTGCTGTGGCGAGCTCTGTTCTGTGTTTTCCTTTCGATTGAGATGTGATCGAGGAAAGTTATTGGCTTTTGGCGTTCTGTGATAATAAAAAAGGCATTTTTTTCGTTTTTACTACGACGGAAGGGATTCCTTGTTAAGAACGCATTATAGCACGGCCTTTCGTCCCTTGCATGTGGGATTGTCTTCAATGAAGTTGGAATGTTTTGGAAATCTTGGGTTGTGTGGCTTTCCGACAGCCATCGTTCCTTCCTCTTTTTGAAGATGGGGGGGGGTCCAATGATCCACTGCTTCCTTTTTTTTTGGGTATTGTCTGTAGGGCGAGTTGTTCCGACGTGGGTACATGTCTAAAAAGATTTTTATGGTTTGTCTATGAGAAAGCAAAAGATAAAAAAGGTATTGCGTTTTCCCTTTTGGGAATTTGCTGCTGCAAGCAACAATCTATGTTGAGGATACACATATTGGAGAAGATGATACCAACAACAGAGATTATCTTGAGTGAATTCTTCTAGAAAAGATGGCAAAACAGTTTTTTTTCTAACTATTCTGAGGTAAGGAGGAACTAACGTGGCAAACCAGTTATTCTAATTTTACTAAAACAGTTGCTAACCTTCTGGTCGAAGGAGATAGACTATGGTTAAACTGTGCTTTGCCGCATAGAAATCCAAAGACATGCTATGGACTTCAATTTGTTCTGTTTTGCAAGCAAGGCATCATTGCAAGAAATGGCATGCCCATCGTAACTGTTGTGTTTAATGAATGTCAATCTGCATTAGTTTAGTTGTGCTCAGTACAATGTCAGCTCATGTTTGAATATAGATCTCATTTCTAGATCCACCTGATACAAAATGAAAGAATTGTCAAGAAAAAGTATTTCTAATATTGGTCCCTTCCATAGAATATCTTTTTGAAGGCAATGTTTCAATAGGCTTGTACGGTTGGACAATGTATGGTCAGAAATTGCATTTCATTGAATAAGGTGCCATTTGCAGAATGGAAAGAGTTGAACACTTCAAACAATATGATTCTGGAGGCACTGTAATGAACCTCACCCTCAATTGATCAACATACACAGCATTTTGTAAGGAGGATTTAAGCTCTTTCTGATTGCTAACTGATGCAGGTGTTCCGAAACATCCCCTTTTGACATTATTAAGATATATTATTCTATCTGAAATTTCTAAAAAGAGTTTGATGTCTGATCTAGCTTGGGGGATGAAGCTCATGGACCCATAGTGTAACCTTAAAGCAATGGCATAGGTTAAAAAAATCAAGTTCTTTCATCTCTAGTGACGACTTAAAACACACAATTATAAGAGGTTAGCATTGTCACATGGAAAATTCATGTCATTGTACAGGGAACAAACTCTTTTTTATGGATAATAGGTATTCTTTGTTTGAAAGCAAAGTTCAACCTCTAGATGATAGATCTGAATGTTCAGGCCTTCAGCCTTCCAATATTTCTTTGGCTTATATCTCTAGTTGAAGTTGTAGTGTAGTGTGCCTACTACCCAAAAGATCAGGGTTCAAATCCCCCTTTATGGGGCTTGCGTTAGGTAGTCGACAACCATCGTAAAAAATAGTCGAATTTTTTAACATGAATTTGAGCATGAATCCATGTAGCTGACCCTACTTATAGTGGGAGAAGGCTTCACTATTTTATATCTCTAGTTGAAGTTGAGGGACAATCTTGGTTGGGTAGCACAAAACTATACATTTTTCACTAGTCATTATTTGGCAAAACCATTTACGCAGCAATTTAAGAAATCAATTGCAATTATGTATGGTATGCTGATATGGGCAATCATCTAGAACCTTTTTGTTGTAGTTTGAGCAATACACGTGTGAACCTATATATCTTAATCATGACTTTTCAGAATGGGAAAAATGTCATTGAGATAAGTACTCAGTCAAAGTTTAGTAAATTCAAATGTAATTGCAATTGTGAACTACATAACTGAGTCATAAACACATATTTTGAAAACATCTTCCATTCAACCATTGACTGCCTTATTCCCCACTTTACAAATCTTCTACACATTGGAGGATGCTCAATCTTTCTCAAGTACTACCAAAATCATTTCACCTTTGATCGTTTTTGAAAATTTCATCGTCATGAAGCTACAGAAGTCATCATCTGCTGAAGTCACATGTAACCTCTACTCCATTTAAGAGTATAGACAATGTGCCATCTTTCAGTGCCTACTTTCGTCTTCAATTTTTTTTTACCAATCCATCTTTGTGAAGCCACATGAAGAGATTTGTCTTGAAAACCATCCTCAAAACTTAGATCTTCTTTTGTTCAATTGCTAGATTCACATATGTTGGTGTGGTCTCCTCCCTGAGCGAAACACATGCTAATATATATTACCTTGTGGTGGGTTCCATCATGGGGCTCCACCCTCTTTTACCTTCAAAGAAAATATTTGGGAAAAATATCCCTATAGATGGGAATGGCTTATTATTAGTTTAGAGAAGTTGGTAAGTTTACAGAAGTTGGTAAAACTCATCAAAACTTGCATTAGATGAGTAAATTAAATAGTTGGAGAGGCTGTGAACATGTTTCACTATCACATTTCAAAGGTCTATACTAGCACTAGATGATGTGTGCCTCTTGATGTTCAAGTCGAATGAACATCGGTGGAAAGGAACTATGGAATCCCTTTGCCAGTTTAACCATTCAAATAAGCCACCAACATCTGATTTTTCTCTAACATACCTCACATAATCTTCTGACCTAGAGTTGGTCATTATGAGCAGGAGAGGGGAGCGAGCGGAAAACAAAGGGAGTGAAGGAGATGGGAGAGAGCGACATATTAAAAGGGAGACTTGGGGGGGGGGGGGGTGGTCGCTTGCCAAAGGGAGCAAATGATGTCCGAGACAATCTTGAAGAGGTGGGTTGTGGGGGGCTTAGGGCAGAAGGTGACGAGAGTAAGGGCCGGGGTGGTCCCGCTGATACAGCTGTGGTGGTCTGGGTCATGTCGCCTGCAACTTTAGAGATCTGGTGGCATGTCCCTGTTGTGGATTGTCGTCCGCTGCAACCCACTTGCCCTCAACGTAGAGTGTGGCAGGAGAAGGCCTACCTGTGTGGGACAAGTGCTTGGGGTCACGGCAGGGTAGCTGTGGACATGGACCCTCTGGGTGGATGTCTGGTGGCAGAACAAGTGAAGGGTAACCCTGATCGTGTCTGTATGGTGCTCGGTGTGGAGTTCGCTCGGAATGTCGTGTGCATGGGCAACAACCTTTGATTAATCGAGGCATCTTCGTTCTTCTGAATGCCTTCTAATATAAAGATGGAATGCTTTACAGTAACGTTTCAGTTGTAGAAGGATGCTTGCAAAATTTTGGTAGACTCCCTTGTAAGTGTGCATATATCTTTATTTTAACTTTCTTCTCCTTGAATAAGATTTGACTATGCAGTTAGGAATGTAGAAGTTAATGAATGTGCTGTCCCAATGGCTAAGTCTTCAACACTTCTTAATTGAGGTTCTTTTGTAGGGAAGATTTGTGCAGGAAGTTCGCCATTTGACTCAGAATCTGCATCTATATCAGTTGCTGCATCGAACAAAGTCTTAATTCCTGGTGGAGAGGATAGCGAGCCTTCATCAATTTCTTCCCTTGAGAACCTTGATGCTTCTTCAAAGGAATTCCAGGTACTTATGAATGTAGAATTCCATTAGATTTTGCTATACACAACTTAGTATGGAGTGACTGGCTTTAGTAAGAAATTCGTATTCAGTTGGAAACGTACTTCAATGAGTGCTTTACATCGGCCTGGAGGTTTACAAGCAAAACATGGTAGTGCAATATACCATTATGGGTCAATTGCCTTTTTTGCTTTTAAAGACTAAGAAATCAGAAGCAGATTTCTATTATATACGAGTTATGATGCATGTATGGTTTTTTTGGTATGTTGAAATATAATTTCTAGGCATTTATGATGAAAACCAGTTGCAGAACTTCACATAAAAGAATAACTAGACCAAGATTTTTTCTGTAAACAGAGTTACCAAATGGAATCCAAATCCATGTCCTGTTACTGTGGTTTTTACACATTACCCATGACTGCACGTAATTTTTGGCTTTATGCTTTTCCTCAGTGATACCTATGTAAAATATTCCTTCACTATCCAGACCTAGTTTGGTTATGCAGACATGACCATGTCACATGCAAAATATGCATGTGATAATAAAAAACATTTTATTAATTTGTTAACATGTCACCAAATAAATATTTTCCATTCGAAAAGCTATTTAGAGAGATGCCATGATACATTGATCTTCATCTTAAAATTATGCTCAATTTGAAACAAGGTTATAAAATCATATATCATATTTTTAAGAAAAAAATCATTTCTCTCTCTCTCTCTCTCTTCCCTTTCTCTCTCTTCATTCTATGAGTCTCCCATCTACATCTGATTTCCTCCTCATTTTTTTGATAGTTCTCTTTTTTCTTTTCTTTTCTTTTCTGTTTTTGAGTCCTTGTATAGGAAATGGTAGACCTTACATAAAAAAATATGGTCTATATTTGATGTAATCCTTCTTCGAGAATCTTGTGGCTCTGTAAGAATGTTGTGGCTTTGATATCACTTGATGCAATGGAAGGAATGGAATGTTAATAAGGTGGTGGAGGGTCAAGGAAAGGAGGATTTTTTTGGAAAGGAAAAGCAATGATTTATTTGAGAGGGAAAAGATTGATGTGTTAAGAACATGCCCACCCAAAACTTTATATTCACATATCAAAGTATAACAATTACAATGGTCGGGAATCCTATATGACTCGTGTATTCTATAACATTCAACCTATAATCTCTCACCATGAAAGATTACCCCAGTCGGGTGGTGGATCCATTTTGGTAAAGGGAAAAAAGGTCTTTTCGGAAGGGGAAAGAAGATCTTTTCTCTTTTTTGAATCTACACACCCATTTTGGGCAAAGGGAGTGGGCTTTTCGAGATGGATAGATGGTGCAATCCCTGAGGCACCGTTGACGAGGTCAGGTCTCGAACCGTCCTTTGCAAATATACTTTGCGGGCGCGATTCGGGCTGGGTCGAGCTGCTGGTGCGTCTATTTTGGAGCTGGTCAATCATGTGTATGGGGATTTGGTGGGTGGCACTTTGGCGGATCCATTGGATCGCGGATCGGGTGGTGGATCCGACTTATATTGAGGTTGCGGAGGGGCGTCCTTATACGAGTCAGGTCGAGCGTTTGGTGGCAGATCCCATAGGCATGTGGGGCCAATCACAGATCCAGCTCTTTGTGTTGTGGCGGATCCGCAGGTGGATCGAGGCATGGGTCCGGGTGATGTGGTGATTCCTTACGCTGTGTCACCTGCGTCGGACCTCCCTCCAAGGGTGGTGGACCCGCTGGTGGAGTCTGGGGAGTCCTCTTGGCGGTGGTTCTCGGAGGGGGCTCAACAACAAGTGTTGTGGGGTCAGTCGAGGCCGAGCGTACGACGTCCACATCGAGCCTCTTGGCGGAGGCGGCAGCTTCGGGGGGCAACAATCTGATGCAATGTCGAGGTGGCTACTGGAGGATGGCTGGTTGGATGGTTTTGGATGCTCAGGTGCCCGCTAGGGGATGTTGCGCCATCCTGGAGGGAGGTATGGTTTGAGTTACTCTCGTAGTGATATGAAGGAGCGGAGGATGCAACACAGGATGTAGGCTTACCGAAGATTGGGGATGTTGGAAGGGGACCAAGATCAGGCCCCCGCATGGGCGACCACCCAGCTCGATTTCAGTCAGAATGGAGGAAGAGAGGGAAATATTCCTTTTTGTTCTAAAAAAGAGAGGAAGAGAGGGAAAAGGAGGGCAAGAGTGTGATATTGCAAGATAGAAGGGAAATATCGAAGGACAGAAAAAGTGAGAGAAATAAGTATTGAGAAGAGAGAGGGAGAGGAAGAGATAAGAGTGAAGTGTTGAAGAAGATAGGAGGGAAATAATCAAAGTGAGGAACGAGAAAGAGAATGAGGGACATACTTTGTTGCATTCAAAGTGTAATCTTCTTGTTCATCTCTACCATTCTATTATTCTAAGGTCCATTTTGTATTTGGGTTATACAACGTGCCAGAAACACAATACTATTCTAGAATATTCTAAACCTATAAAGAAGAGGAGAAAACTCTAGATAAGTACAATACTATAATGAGAAGAGCAGAAATTTTAATGGGCATTTTTCTTATGGTGTTTTATTTACTGCAGCCATGCACCGCTATAGGGAAGATGAAGACCCATTTTTATGCACTTACAATCAACTTGATGGACAACTACGTCTTACGAATGTAAAACATTCTTGACATTTTTGATGTACGTGACAAGGAGGAAGAGCCCAAAGGGGAGGAGAGCAACTACTTGTCATGGAAGTGTAATAATGCACTCATGAAATCATGAATCTCGTCTTCTCTTGCTTCCTGTTCAAAGGAATTAGGGAGTCACTAGGTACCAAGATCGGGATATTTGGATAGACATAAGATACATGCTTTTTCTACCGGGGTTAAGTAAGGTTCCTTAGCTTTATATATTCTAAGGGGATAGTCTTTTTCTACCTTTCTTGTGGATGTTGGTTTGTCTAAGTTGGGTTGGCAACCGTTATTGATGATGGTGTGACTTCAATATTGATCAGAGTCAAGAAGAAATTCTTGTTCACCACTTATCGACTGGATAAGACTACAACGAAGATCTTTCAACTACAGTGAAGATCTTGCAACTCCAGACTATATGAGATCGAATGTGGGACCATTATCATAGTGTTAGTCCACGATGAATATCAACACTTCCAAAAACATGCAGTAATAATACAATAGATTGAGCTGAATGTCTTACTTTCTAGATCACCATCACACTTGTGCAATAACCATCTCTCATAGATGTGGAGGTTGTCCTAAATGATGTGTATCGACGATTGTTAGTCTAGGGTTCATCAGATAGTGCACATGTTGTGGCACACAAGGCCACGTTGAGGATACTTGTCATCAAGAGCTTGGATGTTGAGCTTTTCCAAAGCGTATGCTGTTGAGGAATCTAGTTGAGACTTCTAGGTTTCTCGTTTAGTTTATGGTGAGTTGGTCACGGACCTTAACTTACTCACCCATTGATCCTCCGGAGTACTTTTGCTGAGCTCTCATGTACTTACGATGATGGGACTAATTGGTTGGTTAAAGCAGGTGCTTCTCATCACCTATATGGGAATGCATGACAGTTTACTAGGTTCCAGTCCAAGGAACGAACGACTAGACTTGCAGATAACAAATGCTTACTTATTATGGGTCATGGAGATATGCAATTCTCTTTCAAGCTGACTCCAGAGGAGCAAGATGAAACCAACGGAGAAGATCCACAATGAGCAGTATATTTTATTATGATTTTCCATGAATACAAGGGGTGTTGGGTATCAAATATATCCCCACTAACACATCCAAGTCCCATCACTCAACACGGTGGGATTAAATGCAACTCATACACATCCTAATTTCACAATTCTTTTCTAAATCTGAGTTCAAGTGGAATATGGATCGAACTATCATGTGGATTTGCATTGTTATGTGGACTGATCGAGCAATTATTATAACACTATTTTTATGCATGTTCATTGGGTTATGGTAATTAAATCATGGAACTTATCTGGTCGTGCATGGCATGACCTATGTTGGCTTTGTATGTCATAACCTACTTGGTTCTAGTAGTTCAATATGCAGATGAGACAATCTTCTTCATTGAGGGGTGTGACATAGGAAAATGGGATCTCTACGTTGATAGCGATTTTTGAGGAACTTATGGTCTTATTGAGTGCATATAGAAGTCTTCTATTGATCTGCATAAGAGCTTGCCGCTTATGTATTTGGGTTACCTTTGGCTTATGGTAACTTTGACACTTTTACTGAACACCTCGGTTGGAAAGCCACCTGACTTGTCGTTTTTCCTATTTTTTTATATATTTGCTCAGAGACTGCTGTTATGAGGTTTAGACATGGTTGGTGTCCTTGATGAGACAATTTCTGGTCGATTTTTGGATATGACATGTGATTTCCCCATTTGTACTGGTATTTAGTGGTGCAGTATGTTTGGGGTGTTGAGACTCAAGGAGATGAACAAGGCCCTGCTGATGAAGTGAGTGTTTTGAGTTTGGGGACGGTGAGGATATGCTTTGCTTCTTGTTACTGGGAATCTATGGACTCGTACATGGTTTGGAGGCATCGAGGGCACTTATCTATCACCATTGGAAATTTGGGAGGATATATGCTCTGTCATCTATGAGTTGCTTTGCTTCTTGTAATTGGGAATCTATGGACTTGTATTATGTTTTGTGATTATTATTTTGTTATTTGTTTTCTTAACAATTAATTTGGCACTGGTAGCAATGTTTGTCCTTTTCGACATTCAATATTTCATTAAAATCCCATAATTTCTTACAGAGATTTATATAATACTATTATATTTTTTTTGTTAAGTTACAAAATTTTAGGGATAAATGACTAAGGCCTTGACCACCTTGAAGGGTATGCTTCGTTCTTTTTAAAAATCTTCTCACCAAGTTATCTTGCATACTTACACCTTGAAGGCTATGCCACATAGATTCCTGTTGTTTTCTTTAATCATCATCAAAATTCTTTTGTCACGATAAATCCCTGTTCGAATCAAAGATAAAAGGGCTTCTTCTGCTTCTGGGAATCACTCTGAAGAGCAGCCGAAGAGGGGTGCTTTTTGCTGTGACATAACATAAGGTCATTCACCTCTGCAGACTTCTGTAGTTAAAAAGAGGGCTGCTGCTGCTGTTGGGTGCTGCTGACAGTAGCGGAAGAATTGTGCTTCTGCTGTTGTAATTCTTGTTATGAGGGACAATCACTAGATAGCTTCACTTTAAGTTGCTGTTGTCTGCTAGAAGCATCAGCATTGCTGCTGTAGCTACTGGATGTACTTGTGCAAAGTTTTATAACTTCCATATGCAGTTCTTCCCACTTGACTCCCTTCTCTTTCATTTCAACTACCTACTTTCCTCAATCAAACTATCAACAAAACCAACCTTTTCCTCTTGCATAATTTCCTCTTCATTCACCACATCACCATCATTTCTCAAAAGGATCTCATTCTTCTTATCTTTTTGGCTTGCAAATCCTTATATGGCTAGATTATATTTATAAATTAGATCTATCTTTTATTATTTTCTTTGTTTTTTGTGATGTCTCCAGGTATTTAACGATGCAGTTAACCTAGCCGTTGATGAGAATAAATTAGAAGGTGATCAAACGTCAAGGGTTTTCCCATCTGATGAAAGTATCATAACTGCTAACGAAGCCCAACAGTCGTTACAAACAGATAGTACTGATAACACTGGTGCAGTTCAGAAGCCAACAGTGCCCCCTCCTGGCATGGGACAAAGAATCTATGACATTGATCCACTTCTCAGAGGTCACAGAACACATCTTGACTATAGGTAATGCTTCTTTAAATTCTTGTGTATACTCAACTACTTTAATTGAACCTGGATGGCATTCCTTTTTGATTTGGAATGACTAACTGGATTGCAACAATCAATAAACTTGCTCAATCGTAATAATTGATGTAATACCTGTAAACTTCTTGGAATGACTATTGTAGTTATATACGAAATGATAAATAATTAATTTACTTAATCTTAGTATATTCCACTTGGAATTCTTTTTAATGTATATTTTATGGACCTTGCTGATATTTTTCATTCCTCCTATCTAAATCAATCGCACTGCATAAACATTAATTATTTTTGGTGCCAGTAAGATTGTTGATACACAATTACTACGAATAATTTTCTTGAGACATATTAACTTAGTATGCCCTATAAGCAGGTATAGTTTGTACAAGAAAATGCGATATCTTATTGATACACATGAAGGAGGGCTTGATGCATTTTCTCGTGGCTATGAGAAACTTGGGTTCAATCGGAGGTACACGGTCTTTTGCTTTCTGAATTCTTTTTACTTATATATGTGTTTTCTTTTTTACTTATATATGTGTTTTACACCGTTTGGTGACTATTCTTTTTTTTTGAAAGAAAAAAGCTTCCACCATATAGGTGTGTGCTAAAAAACTTCACCATTTAATCAACAAAGAAGTACATGCCTATTACAGGTAAAAAAACAAAAATTACAAGCTCCAGCTCTCAGTTAGCGCCTTAGCATGCGCCACAACATTCTCCATAAAAACAGTCATGTTGAAATACCACTTTGTTTCTGGCTAACCGTAGAACCCAAATCATTGCCACACATATCGATCTCTTCTTCTCTGTACCATACCATTCCCCACCATCAAAGAACTCCTACATTTGAATTTGGTGACTACTATTTCGTTGAATTCATCATGGTGAGTAGTGGACTTCTTTTCGTGTTCAGTGGAAACATATACCAAATTTAATGAATATTGTAAATAGAACTCCATAATCCCATATCAAGCAACTTATCACTGTGAAGGGTTGCATTGAAGCCATATATTTCAACAACCGTAAAAATATTCAACCTTGCCAGGCAAAACACATGTTGTGATGGAATGTCCCTAAAGTGGTTTTCCATGGAAGGAAACTGGCATTCTCTCCATGATTATGGATTTCTCATTCACAAACACAGTTAAATCTCCACAGTTCTTATTTCTTGGTCCCCGAGCAAGGGGGAACTTACTATCTCATATTCTTATCATCCTCATGTATGAAGCATAAAAGTACCACCACAATCATACTCTACCATAAGATCTTCAAAGAATGGGTAAAGTTTTTTTAAGAACATTGGAAAATTGATGGTACAGCGCTAACTTTTGAGGATAGAGTATTTCACTGGTGCTTGTTCTCTCTACATGAGAAGTGATTTAGTAAGGCCATTATTTGATGCTTCTCATGTAATGCAATCAATATATGTTAGAAATATGAAATACAGAAGCGTAATCAGAGACAAAGGATAATAACAAGAAAGAAACATCGCGATTTTTACGTGGAACCCTACTCCCTAAGGAGCGTGATGAAACCACAGGAGAATGTCTCAAAGGAGTGATGTGTTCATTGCACTTTCTCTCATCTGATATAGAGGTGTGTGGCTTCTTATATAGCCCCCACTGAGTTTCCACATCCCACTACTGGTAGTTGTGAGACTAAACAACTGGATGTGGTAAGGGATCCAATTACACATCTACACAAGTGACGCATATACTCCAACCCCCCCTCCCCCAAGTTGGAGCATGGAATGCTCAGCTTGAACAAATGGGAAAAAATCTCAAACTCACAACAGAAGACACTACGGACAATATCAACTTAGAGCACACACAACTGTCGATTGTTGTCAACGACGTTGCTTCTCATGCCGTGCATATGAGGAGGAACAAACGGGCTGGAATGTGAGTCGAACTGTGTCTCCTCATCGGAGAGCGTGTGCTCTGTACTACGCCTATCGGAGTTACTGAAGTACAATGTGGCCGTTGGGCCTAAATAAAGGACAATACCTCCCTCCCTCCCTCTCTCTTTTGATTATAAAAATACCCATTTGGACTGGACTGATTAGGCCCCCCATTCTTTTAGGGTTCCCCCGTAAGAGAACCCCAATCGCCACATGGTCCTAGAGAATAAGGTGGCACCGCCTTCGTGCCACCTTGGTTGCGCCACTGGTGCCTAGAGAGGGGATGCCGCCACTGCTTGCTGGAAATTGAATAGAGGAGGAAGGGCCACCACTGCCTGCTGGATATGTTGCTGGAGAGTTTCGTCACTGAGGACGCGGGAAGACGGGAGACGGTGCGGTCGGTGCCTCAGGACTCGGCAAAGGTCTGATGGCCGGCGCGATGGGATACACCAAAGGGAAAGTGGCGGTTGCATGAGGGGAGGTTGCGCACGATGTGGATGAAGTCGGGGTAGATGGGTGTTTTTTTTGGAAAGCCGGGGTAGATGGGTGTCTTGAAGATGTTTGGGAGGGCCACTGCACTGTCGCCATCGGTGGCCATGTAGCCCTCCAGCGCCTGCATTGTAAGAATCTACCTGCTCAACCTGCGATATGCCTCCTCTATTGGAGGTATGGTGGCATCAATAAGAATCTGTGCTCTAGCTGCATCATACTCAGAGTCGAGTGCCATTAGAAAAACTCTAGTCATCACCGAATCCCTATATGCCTTGGACCGCTCTGGTGTGGCAACCAAGGGAATGTAACCATGTAACTTCTCAAACATACCCCTTAGAGAAGTGTAAAGGGTATGGAGAGGACGACCATTCTGCTTCGACGTGAAGATGTCATGCTAAAGTTGCAGAATCTTCGACTCGTTCTTCGCCAGAGAGCATGTAGCGGCGAGAATATCCCATATAGCCTTCGACATGGGATGACTCAATATATCATTGACTATCTCCATGGATATTGTCCCAGAAAGCCACACACGTGCACAAGTGTCGTCTGCCTCCCATGAGGCGTTAACCCCAGTCTTGTCAATTGGCTCCTCTTGTGTGAGGATATGCTTCTTGCTATTACATTGCATTAGGCTCATGAATTGCATGACCCATACTTCATAGTTCGTTCAATCCATCTTCACGATGGGTGCTGGACCTTTGAAGGAACCTAGGGATGGAACATCTGCTTTGTTGTCTGATATGATGACAATAATCTCTAAGACTGGGGTTGCAAACTGGAATAACAATGTCTACACATACATATAGGAAGATGGTTGTGGGTGTAGACTCATACCAAAACCTCTTCCATCCACATGAGGCTTCTTTAGGTATCTAGGATGGTTTTAGAGGATAAAAAACCACACCTTAGGAACCAAATCAGACCTATCATAACCCACGAGAAAGGTGGATGCGACAACCCTTGATGGTTGGCAACGGCCGGTTGGCGGCTGTAGTCGCTGCTGTTGCTAGCAACGACCGGTGACGGCTGTAGCCGTTATTGCTATTTGCGGGTAGCTGCGGCGATCGGTTGTAGCCGCTACTGCTGTTGCCAGTGGCGGTCGGCGACGGTTGTAGCCGCTGCGGCTGTGCGAGGATGCGCTTTGGGTTTTGGTGTCATAGGGATCTAGGGAACAGACTCCGGTCTACGACCATCACTCTGATACCATGTGGAAAGAATTGAAATGACAGTTACATTCACCGTAGCTCTAGAGCTCTCTTATATAAGAGAAAAGCTCCAAGGGAAAATTACATAAAGAGACGAAAAAGAAAATTACAAAGTAAAGATAAAGAGATATAAATATCTCAACACATACCAACATTGTGAAGAGGATGCGAGAGCATTTTGGATCATCATTCATTAACGATCGTCCAATTATGCCTTGAGTCCTCTGCCCGCATGTTCTTTCACCTTTTTCCTCATGTAAGGCATTGTGTCATATACCACTCCCATTGTCAGTTTCTCATCATCATCCACGATCCTCAATGTTGCCTCAAGGTTCCATGTTTTTTGTTATTCATGTCACATCATCATGGAAATGGAGATCATCGATCAATAACTCCACTTTCGACTCTCCTTCTGTTTGAGCTTAAGGTATCTCGAACTATTACTTTGATAACACATGGTTTTCAGACAAGTTTTGTGTTTTTTCAAGCTTTACAACACTATATTGGTTGTAAACCTTGTGCTTCTAACACTGTAGTAAAGGTTAACCGACTAGGTTGACTAGGCAGCCCGATTAGTCGAGTCCATAGGGTAGCCAACCGACTATTGACCGATCGATCAATAATCGGTCAACCGACTACTCAACCCAACCATTCAGCCTATTTTTGCATAAATATTATGTTTTTTTGCTTTTTTTAAAGCATAATTGTTCTAATATGCTTAATGACTTATTTAAATTCAACTACATTTATTTCATTATGATAAAAATGTAATAATTGTAAATACAAAGAATATATGTATAAAAAATAGTTTGCCGGCTAACCTTAGTCAATGTCAATGACCTTGTTGATCGAGTACCGACTACCAACTTTTACAACCTTGGCTCCCAGGCCTGACAAGTTCCATTATACATCCTCCTCAATGCCAACTGATCATCCGTGCTTAATCCCCACTTTTGATACATATTTTTCTCTTGCTAAGTCTTTCAAGATCAAGTTGATACAATGTGTAGCACATGATATCCAAAAAATGCCGTAGTTGCTAGAAACTATGATTATTTCAGCTACTTTCTTGAAATAGTTGCCATTGTCTGAGACTATTTGCACGATGTTCTTTCCCTAGATCTTTGATGATCGTCTTCATCAATTTCAACAGGTTCTTATGGTCTTTTACATGCGAAGATATGCTAATGAATTTCAAGAAATTTGTCGCTCATCGTATACATGAGGAAGTTGATGATATGTTTTCTCATGTTACTCATCCAACCGTCATGCATAAAGATCGAAGATATGTTAATGAATTTCAAGAAATTTGTCTCTCATCATATACATGAGGAAGTTGATGATATGTTTTCTCATGTTACACCGTCATGTCCCCCAGTACTCTCGTGACCTTATGTTCAACTCTTTGATGTACTTGTTCATTTCTTTCTTTTCCGTGGCAAGGTAGTTGTTCATAGTCTCATATAACCTTCACATGGATGCTCTCTCTAAAAAGAAGTTGCAAATGGCCCTTCCCACTCTTTTCTCGGCATTCGAAAACATGCTCTTCATCATCTTCTTTCTCGAGGCTGTACAACATGGAACCGCCCCTCTTCAAGAAGGGCTTGACTCCCTTCTCCTTGTGTTTTTTCGTGGGTGGTGATATCGGTACACCTTCAGAACCACTCCATCTGATATTGGATTGATGCTATGCAACCAAAAATGCAACATCCAACGATGCTTATGAGGAAAAAAGATCCTGGTTGTGTTGATAGGGCTTGAAGCACCCCTACAACATCATCCTTCTGGACTCGTGCAACTGGCATTGTGCTTAGGGTTCCGAAGTGGAATCCAATAGGCCATTGTCACATCGGCGTTATTGCAACAACCAGCTGATAGAAATTTGAAGAACAAATATCTGCAGAACGGACTTCAAGGACTCATGTAAAACAACAATTGAAATAATATGGAATCTTAAACATGAACATAAAATCGAACCGGTTTTAAACCATGCGGAAACATAAAATACAAGCAGATAATAAAGAACAACACAAACAAAATATGATTTTTTCGTGGAATCTTACTCCAGAGGAGAAAAAAAACTGAGAAAAGAGACTAAATTTCAGCCCAGTTTCAACACCGGCTCACACAAAACTCCATCCATTTCAAGCCTTTTCTTTCACCTCTCCAATCCGAGGTCTTGCCTTCCCCCCCCAAGCAATGCCGTACTAAATACAACTACCCAAACTTATGTTGCCTGATGTCTTAGTACTCTTAACAGAGGTCCTTTGGTGTTTGTAGACCTTAAAATGTGTTCATACTTGTGCGATGTTCTAAAGTTACATCTTCAAACGTTATGAAAATTTTAAGAGTAATTTTTACGAAGTTAGTCTTTTTTTACAAAAAGGATGTCAGCTAGTCGAAGGCACCGTGTATAATTGACATGTGGTTACGGGATGATTGCATAACAGTGTTATGCATTTATAGTTTGTAGAGATAAAATGATTAAAAAGTGAGGAGGCAATAATTATTTAATACTTTACTCTAGAAATATTATTTTAATAGTTATATCTCCCCTCAAATTTGCATAAAAAGTTAAAAACTAATCCACCATTATGCTACAAGTCCTGCAGGAGATTCTAAAATTGACATCATTGTAAGATCTACTTAAATAAACTAATTCTGTCACCAACATAGGAACTTTCATGTGTATCTTTTGTACACTGTCATTGCTAAAGAACAAACTGTCGCCGCACATGTACTAAAATGGCACTGCATGTCTGCAGTAAACAATACACTGATCCAATCCACAATTGTCACCATATCAAGAGCTTAATTGACACATTTACCGTTGTATGACATGTTATTTGAAGAATGGGAGAGTGAGAGGGCCACCATGTGAGAGAACGACACCAGTTCAGAGAGGTTGGAAGGTTAGGTAGGGAGGGTCTCGGTTTGCACCATGAAGGCAGAGGAATGGAAGACAAATGTGTCACATCCCATAGATCATGATACTCAGCAATCATCCTGTATATACCGCATTTACATTCAGAACACACATTTTAACAAATGTATTTATTGCAGGAAAATAAGTAAAGAAGGAAGTGCATGAACATAATTCATTTCCGTAGAGATAGATATTATTATGTTGTGTACCTGTTCGTTATTTCTTTGTTTTCTCTGGACTACTTTGTACTTTACCCTTAAGGTCTCTCCCTATATAAGAGAGCCTAGGGTTTCTTTGAATAATCAATCTCAGTTTTTCTCCCAACATGGTATCAGAGCCCAAGCCCTAGGGCTCTCCCCCTCCCCCCCACCCGCCGCCCTTTCTTCTCTTGTTCATTCCGCAGCCGCCGCCGACTCAGACCCCCCCACCCCCGGCGATCCCCGAGCCCCACCCCCGGCGATCCCCGAGCCCCGGTGGTCCCCCGCACCGCCACCAACCACTCCGGTGGTTCCCAACCCCGCCACCAACCACCCCCGATGGTTCCCAGCCCCACCGCCAAAGCCCCGGCGGCCCCCTAGTCTCGCCGCCATCGCATCCCGACGGTCCTAGCCGATTCTCGGCGATTCCTGGCGTGCCCTAGCTGCTCCTCGGCGATCCCCGGCGTGCCCGTACTCGTCTCTTCCTCCGGATAGATGGATTTGAGTGCGTAACGTCTACATACGCACTCGAATCCTATGCAGTTTGTGTAGACATCTATTATTTTGTCTACAATCCCTAGTTCTTCTCCAGCGGCAATATGTCAGAATCGAAGGTTGATATGCCATCCATAAGCGCATTCAAAGGTCCTGCGCCAATAGTCAAGATGGACGTGTCGAATTATGAGCTCTGGGCGATGCAGTTCATGAGCCTCATGAAGTCGAATGGTAAGAAGCATATTCTTACCGAGTATGAGCCCGCGGAGAAGACAGGGATATATGCCTCGTGGGAGGCTGATGACTCCTTTGTAAAGGTCTGGTTGTCAGGTACATTGACGATGGAGATTGCCAACGACGTCCTCCATCAGCCACTGCCAAGGCGATGTGGGATATCCTAGCGGCTACATATTCGCAGGTGCGAAATGAGACCAAGATGTTACAGCTTCAATATGACATATTCACGATGAAGCAGAGCGACAAACCTCTTCACTCCTTATATACATCCCTGAGGGGGATGTTTGAGAAGTTATACAGTACTATCCCACTCACAGCAACCCCTGAACAGCAAAAGACATTTCGGAATGCCACCATGGTGGGCGTCCTACTTGCGGCCCTTGATCCTGAATATGACGCCGCCCATTCTCAGATCTTAGCTGATGCAGTTATTCCTCCAGTGGAGGATGTTTACAAGAGACTCAGTCGCATTACAGTTTCTTCCAGTTCTTCTACTCCACCCCCATCGGTGATGGCAGTTTCACGTGGGAGAGGTGGCCCGTCTTCAGGTCGTGGATGTGGACGTGGATGTGGATCCCAGGGAAAGTGGTCGCTTTAGTCAGCCATGTTCCTATTGTCACCGCACAGGACACTCGGAGGAGACATGCTATTCTAAGCATGGGTTCCCAGCATCGGCACGTGTTGCAGAGCACTCTCAGTCCCAATTGGCATCTACTGCAGATAACCGTTTTGAGGAACTCGTGGCATGTCTCCGCGATATTATGCCACAATCATCTGGTGATTTGTCTGGTGGACATTCAGATGTTGCTGCGACAGCCTCCATCAGTTCATCTGCTGCTGGTAGTACCTCAAGTAGATCTACTGCATTTACACCGTCTCATGATATCTCTGATTGGATTATAGATTCGGGTGCCACACATCATCTCTGCCGAGATCGAGATAGACTTGAGTCCTATAGGGACATTCCTCACGGCCGCTCAGTGCAGATCGCAGATGGTACTCATTCCCCCTTGTTGGACAAGGGGAGGTCTCCCTATCCTCTACTATGCATCTACAGAATGTCCTACATGCTCCTGAGTTCTCGATGAATCTGTTATCTATTAGTCAGATTACGAAGGATTTGCATTGTCGTGCTATATTTGACCCGTCTTCTCTTATTTTTCAGGACATACTAACGGGCAGGGTGATTGGCTGTGTCTCTGAGCAGAATGGTCTATATCGGCTGGTTCGGAATTCCTATGCTGGTGTCTCCTCTCATTCCGCCAGACCAGTTTCTCCGTACATCTGGCATCTACGTTTTGGTCACCTCTTTTTCCAGAAAATGCGCCATCTTCTACCTCAGATCTCTCCCAATTCGTCCTTTCGTTGTGAAGCATGTCAGTTGGGAAAGCATCATCGGTCGAGCTTTCCTAGTCGTCAGAGTCGGAGCAGTAGCTCCCCATTCGAGTTGTTTCATATAGATATATGGGGTCCCAGTCGTGTACCCGATCATCAGGGGAACATATTTTATCTAGTGGTAGTGGATGATTTCTCTCGTGTATCTTGGGTCTTTTTTTTAAAGAATAAATCTGAAGCACGAGATGTGATCAAGAATTTAATTAATGAAGTGCAAAATGTTTTCTCTTCTACTGTCAAATATGTTTGTACAAATAATGCCCTAGAATTTTGTACACGGTCTCTTTCCCAATTTCTTTCATCAGAGAGCATTATTCACCAAACCACTTGTGCGTACATATCTCAGGAGAATGGAGTGGCGGAAAGAAAGCATCGCCATCTCCTTGATATTACTCGAGCCCTATTGATTCAGAGTTGTGCTCCTATTTCTTTCTGGGGGGATGTCGTTCTTACTGCGTGCTATCTGGTCAACCGTATGCCATCTTCTGTTCTGGGTGAGAAAATACCTCTCTCTATCATTTTTCCTGACAAGGAAATATTCTCACTTACTCCACGTGTCTTTGGTACTGTGGCTTTTGTTCATCTTCTGTCTCCTGGACTTGACAAACTCTCTCCTAGAGCTGTCAAGTGTGTCTTTGTCGGTTACTCTCGGACTCAGAAGGGCTATCGGTGTCATGATCCCTTAAACAAAAAATACCTCGTTAGTGCCGATGTCACATTCTTTGAGTCTGTTATGTATTTTTCTCGTGCATGTGACAGACTGGTTCCATCCACTACCAATGATGATGTCTATGTACCTCCACCTCCTACTTGGAGTTCACCTGAGTCTCCTCCTGTTCCTACCCTTGAGTCTCCTCCTGTTCCTACCCCTGAGTCATCGTACCCACCACCACCTCTACCTCTTCCACGACCTCCCATACCACCTCTATCAAAATTCTATACGCGTCGGTCAGGTCCTGCTCATGCTACACGTGAGCCACCCATCACGCCTCAGGTATGTTCAGACGGCATTACCACTGACGGGTCATATATGGTACATGTGCAGGATTCTTCATTGCAGGAGGAAACCACACCATCCAGTACTGCAGGAGATGATCTTGACATTCCTATTGCCATCCGGAAGCAGAAGTGGATATGTGCCTCCTATCCCTTTGCTTCACTGGTGTCGTTTTACCGTCTCACTGGAGACTTTCAGAGATTTGCTGCAGCGTTGTCTTCCGTGGATATACCAAAGATTGATTGCTGGAGATTGGCTATGGAAGATGAGATGCGTGCATTGCGGTCTCGTGGCACATGGTCTTTGGTTATTCCTCCTCCTGATGCATCTATTGTGAGCTGTAAGTGGGTTTTCACAGTTAAATATAATGCATATGGCAGTCTAGACAGGTACAAAGCACGCTTGGTCGCGCGTGGTTTTACACAAACCTATGGCGTGGACTATATGGACACTTTCTCTCCAGTGGCTCGACATTCTACCCTTCGCATTCTCTTATCTGTGGCTGTGGTCCGTGATTGGAGTATATCTCAATTGGATGTCAAGAATGCCTTCTTGTATGGAGATCTGCAGGAGGAAGTCTACTTGCAGCTGCCACCAGGGTTTACTGCTGAGGGGGAGAAGCATATGGTGTGTAGACTTCAAAAGGTAATTTATGGCCTCAAACAGAGTCCAAGAGTGTGGTTCCAGAAGCTCTCTACTCTTATTGAACAACAGGGATTCAAGAGGTCAAATGCAGATCACTCATTGTTTGTTTAGAAGTCATCGACAGGTACGGTTGTTATCATGGTCTATGTTGATGATATTCTGGTTACAGGAGATGATATTCAGGGCATAGAAAGGGCGAAAGAATTCCTAGGTCGTCAGTTCGTTACAAAGGATCTTGGAACCCTAAGATATTTTCTGGGGTTGGAATTTGAAGGAATGCACAAGGTTTGGTGATGACCCAACAGAAGTACATAACAGATTTCCTAATTGAAACATGCATGGCTGAATGCAAACCATCCAGTATTCCTATGGATCCAAGCATGAAGCTGTATGATGATGATATTGCTGAAGTGGATAAGAGGAGATATAGAGAAATGGTGGGTAAGCTCCTTTACATTACCATAACTCGACCTGATATTGCTTTTGTAGTAAGCAGGGTGAGTCAATTTGTGGAGCAGCCAAGACAAGCTCATATGGATGCTATACACATGATACTGAGGTATCTGAAGTCTTCTCCAGGTTCAGGGCTGCTATTTCGAAAAGGCATAGATTTGTCTATCTCGGCATGTGCAGATGTCGATTATGCGGGACGCCCTAAGGATCGAAAATCAACCTCAGGATTCGCAATGTTTGTTGGAAGCTCTCTGGTTTCTTGGAAAAGCAAGAAACAAACTGTTGTGGCAAGGTCCAGTGCTGAATCCGAATATAGGGCCATGGCGCAAGTCAGCACGGAAATGATGTGGGTTCGGTCAGTACTAGGGGATTTACATGTAGCCGTACCTCTACCCATGCAACTTCAGTGTGACAATCAGGCAGCCTTGTTCATTGCCAACAATCCAGCTTTCATGAAAGAACCAAGCATATAGAGGTTGACTGCCATTACATTAGAGACTTGATTCAGAGAGGGTTGATATCTACAACTCATGTGAGCTCAGGGGATCAGACTGCAGATGTATTCACCAAGCCGTTGCTCAGAGGACCTTTTCAGAGATGTTCATCCAAGCTGAGCATGATAGACATCTATGCTCCACCTTGAGGGGGAGTGTAGAGATAGATATTATTATGTTGTGTACCTGTTCGTTACTTCTTTGTTTTCTCTGGACTACTTTGTACTTTACCCTTAAGGTCTCTCCCTATATAAGAGAGCTTAGGGTTTCTTTGAATAATCAATCTCAGTTTTTCTCCCAACAATTTCATTAACAACATGACATACCAACAAGATATCAATAACACCATGTCTCCAATATGTACAAAATTTGAAAATGTCCATCAAAGTGTAAGTACAAAAACTCTCTCAAAGGTACAAAAACATGAGTAAAAAACTATTACGAAAGAACCATCAAGTACACACCCTGGAAGTGCAGTTGAAATTGAAATGCTCCAAAACACTAAGACTACATCCTACTGCTGTGGGGTCCTATGAACCTGTTGGATCACACGAAAAAGGGTATGTTATGAGCAAAGTTGCACAGTACGGATAGTACGGATATACTTAAATGAAAGGTAAAACAACAGGTAACCAAGTAAAAGTAGCAAACATTGTACCTACTGAACTGAAACAAGTACACGTGAAGTGGCACTCTCGGAAGTAAAGCCTACAAGAGGAATCTTGCCCTCATATTACTATTAGTTTTTAAGTTCATCTTTTCTTTTAAGGCTTTCCAATACAACTATTAGTAATGGAAATAGTCTGTGGTCTTGACCACGAGGGTATCACATTATGACTCCAAGATACATCATATCTTAGGGTTGGGGGGCCTCCGTAGGCATGTGTGAAGTAGATGCACCCTAACTAAGTTCCGAACACTTTACCAATCTTCCCACTTTCCTTCTAGATTATCATTCTCATGTCATTAATAATTCTCTTTCTTCCAGAATTAATCACATTTAACGATATCGATCTATTGTCCAATTTGATTCTTTTTCAAGTAATCTAACACTAGTACTGAGAGACTGATCGAAGCAACTCATTTAGCAACACTATATGTCGGTTAGAGTCCTCGACGATAGACACAATTCAATTGAGATATGGATTATAAAATAAGATTTTTAACTCAAATTGTAGTCGGAGTACGATCGCCTTCCATTTTTCTTTGGATACAGGGCAAATCGGTAAGAACACCTTCTTCGCTAACCACATCCCTGAACTCCCCTCATCGAACAAAGACAAGTAACCAAATCAAGTGATCGACCCTCACTAACTACTCATGTTAATCCTATTATAAAGCGAAGACTAGACTACCAAGCTCGTATTTCGGAAGATGATGTCTCATGGCAACCCGACAAGAACCTCGGGACAATGTCGAGAACTACACGTCACCCCGTCAATGCAACTGGGGTCGCGGCCATCTAGTCTTCTACCCGGGGCCCCAAGGGTGCTACTCCATCCCTTGGCGACATCTACTCCTCTACCCAGAGCAACACGAGAAACTGCACCGTACGCACCACAATCCTTAAAAGGGAGAATACCTTGATCACAGAGACCATCAAAGCACAAGGCACGCGGGGAAAGGGTTCCAACCACGACACAACCAGATGTCATAACGAAGACCAAGTACTCAGATTGGAGTAGATTTAACATTGATCAAGGTTTTCACTTATTTACCCAATCTCATTCATTATCCAATTAGCATTCATATTATCTACCATGATTTACACTTTAACCACTAAGGATTTAGTTGTAAAAAGTCTTACTATAGTTATGCAATCTTATTTAGATGACTAACATTTGCTAAGATAATGACTCATTACATCTAACAGACCACTTCTATGGTTGCTAAAAATTGTAGACCGTGAGTTGATGCTACGATTAGTGTCCAACTTTTTCTTTCAGATTTCAAAATAAATTAAAGGCATGGATAGAGCATTCAACAAGGAGAAATCTGACTTATATTTCATATTTTTTTTGATTACGGAAACTCTCGAAAAAGTGGGGGGGGGGTCCGATTTCGTGTCTGATTTTTCGTCTCCAATTTCAAAACACATTACATGTGTGTACAGAGCATCAAACAAGGATAAATCTGACCTAAGTTTCATAATTTTTTCAGATAATCAGATTTCTTGGAAATCATAGTTGAATGCGGTGGGTGGTCTGATTTCGTGTCCGATTTTTCGTCTCCGATTTTGAGACAAATATATGTGTATATAGATCATGGAACAAAGATAAATCTGTCTTAAATTTCATATTTTTCATGTCATCGGATCTCTTGCAAATCACAGTTGAATGCGGTGGGTGGTCCTATATCATGTCTTATTTTTCATCTCCGATTTCGAAACAAATTACATGTTCTTATAGATTATCGGATATATCAGTGTACTTCCGGTGACACGAGGTTGGTCACCAATGGATCTCATACCAAGTGTGAGGCGTCTGGAATAGTAATGGAGCAACACTCCCGAGTCTTTTGGGCCAAAAGGGCATATGTAGAGACATGATGCAATTAATGGCCCTGGTTGAGATTGTCGTGTGGGGACAGGACCTTGTGGATGACTCTGCTTGTTTGGAAGCTGCTCAACCTTGATTTCTTCGAGGATGTAGTGCATCTTGGGGACTCGTTGGTTTGTGCGAGGCACCTTGGAAAAGGAGGTTTATAAATGTAATATGTTATGCTAGTGTTATGTTGGCACCCTGATGACTTAAGATGAATTATATGGTGGAGGCAGTGAACTGTTTTTTTTTAATATTTAACGCCATTTTATATTAGTGTTAATACTTATAGATATGCACAATCTGTTGATGTTATATTGTCTTCTTCAAGACTCCCTAGACTTTTCTCTTTATAACCACAATCCAGTAAATAGCTTGAGGGCATGTTTTTTAGGTTATGTTGCAGGTTATTTTAACGAGCTAAGGATTAGTAAGTATATCATTTCCTAGGTAGGTGAGAGTTAATTTTAATAAAAAGGCTCAACAAAATTTTTTATTCGACCTCTCTAACTTGTTCAATCATTATTTTCTGAGAAGAAAAAGGGTGCATCCCTGAGATTACCACATTCATAAAAAATAAAACATTAAGGTTTATATGACCATGCCATGAGGGCCTTGCTGTGTTGAATTACATTTTTGGAATAAACTCTCTTATCACGAGAGATGAGACCATATTGTCAGATGATCAAATGGCCTATAGATAGGCAGAGAACATAGAGCAGTCCTCCTGCAAATTGCAGCACACCGAACAATGTACGCAACCAAAGAGAAGATGATCCAAGTCCTCCATATCGTTGTTGCACCTCGGGTAAAGCACATCCGTAGTCCGCAAAATCTTGTCCCTACAAGCCTTCGTTAATAGATGACCATGCCTTACAAGCCACAGAAAGTCCTTTATTCATTGCAGGATTCTTCCAAATTATCTTGTAGTTGATTTGTAGGTTCTTAAATGTCACTCTTATGAAAGCATGAAAGCCATGTATGCCTTCTGCTCATATCCTTTGATCCCCTTCCCGTGGCACGCATATCAACCACCTCCAATTCTGTGGACATCTCAAGGAATTCCTGCCAACAGTGCTTGGAAAAGTCAACCGCAAAAGGAGGACAAGGCCTGTCCAAGTAAACCTGTGAAATCATGATAGCATGATTACTCGACAAAGCAAATAATCTCAAATTCCGATCACAAAGAGTGCCCGAGCTGGTTCATCATCCATCCAAGACTTGGAGTGTTCGCCATTACCTAAAACTGACCATCGTAAATTAGTCGTCTCTGGGATGAGATCAAAATTTTGACGCTGTATCAAAAAAGGTATATTATATAAAGTGGGAGTGGAGCCTTGCGCACTCGATAGCCATAAATAAACTGTATCAAATGACATACAAAGTCCTCATCATTACCTCACAGTCTGACAAGCCATTTAAACCAACATCCTTCTTGTGACTTGTCACTTTATCCCTTTCAAGCAAATGGCTTTCCTTCTTCTCCTGTCTCATATCTGCCCATAAGAAATGCCACACCATAGATTCCATCTTCGTCCTCACGCTAATCGGGAGCTATCTGGTGGAGCAGAAAAATATAGGAATAGGTGAAAGAATGTGATTGAGCAACATTTGACATCTGCCCCTTGAAAGAACCACAACCTTCCAACCTAGCAGCTTCTTATCAAGTCTATCAATCAATGGTTTCTAATCCACCTTGCGGAGCTTACCCACTAGTAGGGGAAGGCCTGGATATGCAACATGGAGTTTCGTGACTAGGCAATAAAATGCCATAGCAAAGTTCTGCATCTCCATATGCGAGAGCTCGAGGGACCAATACATACTTATCTTTATTGATCCGAAGAACCAAATATCACTAAAAATGTCCATCACAAGTGGCACATCCCTAGCCTTCTCCACTTCACCTTCAATGAATAAATTGTGTCATCAACATACTGCAGGATGGTGATGGAAACATCACCGCTCCTGCAACCCGGACAAAAACCTCCATCAGATGCCAGTCTCATCAACACTGCCAATGCGTCTGCAGCAATCACAAATAGGAGAGGGGCCTACGGGCATCCATGTCAGACTTATCATTGCTTTTGGAAGTAACCCCTCCATGGTGCCCATTCACCTGGACAAAGTAACCCCTCCATGGTGCCCATTTCTTCATCCAACCAGATCAAGTGTCCGAAAGCCCCTCCATTGCTGGGAAGTCTACCAAAAGTGTCGATCATAGTTGTATATATTGGAGAAGTTTTCCTTCCACAACATACCCTTGGTTTGTTTTCGTTTCCAATCCATCACCATCTTGGATGCAAGAGTGAGACTCTCCCGTGAACAATTCATTTGTTTAGGAGAAATGATATCCTTTATTGCGATATTATGAGGTAGACAACATTTGAGAGAGCAATTGGCCTAAACTCATCCATATACATGGCCACCTTCTGCTTCGGCGGTAAGAAAAAGAGATATTTATTAAGGCACTTGAAGCCATGGGGAAATGGAGTTCCATCTTTATTTAGCTGAAAAATTGTTGTCTTAACTTCCTGCTCCTAAAATTAGTAATCAAATCTTCAACCTGGCTTTGTGAAAAACATGCTACAGCCCTGCGAGTTCAGCCCCATCCCTCTATAGTGAATCTTCTACTTAATGACAGGAAATGAGATCTTAAGGCCCATCCCACATCCTTGTCTCGCTACACTTGTGTCCCATCAATCATTACGTAGTGGATATAATTCCTACACTGTCTCACACTTGCCACATAGTGAAAAAATCTACTCTTCATGTTACCCTATTTGAGCCAACGCTGCCTCGATTTTTACATCCATTCAACATCCACTTTTCGGCCTTTGTCCTGTATGTTTTAAAGCTGATTGTTTCTTTCCTCCAATTCCATCATTGCCAGATCACATTCATCCTCTACCCCATCTAATATGATCACCTCTTCATGTGCCCTCATCCTTATGTTTCAACTCCGAGCATTTACAGTTTCCAGGTAAATCGTCAAATGCTTTTTGAACTCACCTAAATTGAAGGGTGATTAAGCAGTAGTAGTCTGTGATACATGATAGTCTCTCAAGAAGTTCCCCAAGATATCTTGAAAACCATCTTCCAGCAACCACACACATTCAAACCTAAAGAACTATCTCAACCTGACATCCTCGTCGGACTTCCAAAGCAACGATGTATGATCTGAATGTGTGTGTGTGGGGGGGGGGGGAGCGCTCTCGCATCCACCTACGAGAAAGATTGGATGTGAACCCCCTAGGATCCAGGTACCCGTTTACACCATTTTCGCGGCATTTCCATTCACTAGAGATCGCATAATTCATAGAAAAACAGGGAAATTTTTTCGCGCGGATAATTTTCCACATCACATTCATATCCACAATCATAACCACAAATTAATAGAGACAATTTGCACCAAAATCTTATTTCATTAATTTCCATATGATTTTACAATATATACAATGTCTGTCTGTACATACAACATTCCAAAAATTTGACTGAAGAGAAGAAGCATTTACAATATCAATTGAACTAAAAACTGTAACAAAAACCACACACCGTCTGGTATAGACCTTGTCTCCTGAAACCATGTATAGCTACTAAACAACAGACTATTTGCCTGCCAAACATGTTAGGAAAGAAGAGGCGTCAGCGGACGCTGGTACCTCCCAAAAACTTATAAACATAAACAAGGATTTAATATGTTCAAAAGTAACAAGTAGAAAGGTGGAACAACTCAATTTAATTTTATTTCTACTTGTAAATGTAAAAGGTTTCCAAATTTCTAGTAAGCACCTCTCATGATTAGCCATTATCCCAACATTTCCCACCTACGCATATTTATATTGTAATTAATTGATCATAAGTAAGTATATTTATTCTCATATTACTTAGAGATCATATTTGTGGGTTTTGATGATGTGAAAGATGAGATAAGAAGATATAATGATTTATTAAATTCTTAAGTCTAGTGGATAGTCTGTGGTCTTGGTTCGTGTGAAACCTCACACTATGACTCTAATACTTGGGAAAAGTCTTAGGGTTGGGGTGCCTCTGTAGGCATGCGGTGTTGTATAATGCATCCTAACTAAGTTCCCAACACGTCCACTAGCTTAATGAGATTTCGAATTATATTATAGTCTTTTCCATTTACTCAACTTTAATTGTAATCCCTTAAAACCTCAAGTGCAACAACCTCAATTGTAACTCTAGATGATGTAGATATAGATATGGAGGATCTGGATGTAGAATCGTCAAGTCTGTTGGCGAAAGAAAAACTCAAGCGGTGAAGAAGCCAACAAAAGGGCTCTTCCATCTCGCCCTCTAGTTGGAAGGACGGTCCAATAGAGGGATAGGTCTACTCCCAAACTACGCCACTGAGACGGGTGAGAGGGACTTCCCGGAAAAGTCGCTCTAGAAAAACAGCCCGACCGGTAACGGGCAACCGAGCTCGTACGTAAAACTGAATACTAAGGATCCCCCGCCTGGGTATCCTAAAACAGAGGGTCAACGTAACTGGTCTAAAGTCGGGATCCCAACGAGGCGTAAAAACACTGCGAGCTCGCGTAAAAATCGAAAAGGGACTGGGATCCTAGACCCGCGCACTTGGCGGCCGCTGCCCAAACTGGGCTTCCTTTCCTCTGCCCAGGTGAGGGTCACCGCGCCCTCGCACGGTCAGGTGTAAAGGTCACCATGACCGGTACTAATAATTATCAGTCACCAACAATTTTACTTGCATGACTACTCCTTTCTTTCTTAATCTATGAGAATGATGTATATTTCTTGATGATTAGATTCTTCCAAAGATCGACAATCTTGACCTCGTCCTTGAGGTGGCATTACTTATGTAACACTATAGGTTCAACAAATGGATGTTGATTTAAGTAAGATGATAAGAGGGTATTGGTAGCTGATGATTGTATACAAGAGATGAATATGTTTGATATTGTTCTTGATAATGAGTTGAATGAAGTTTTTGTATAGGCTATTCTGATCAGTCTGATTCATCATATGATACTTTAGTAAATGGATAAAGATAGTCTTCACAGTGAACACCCTTTTTCTCTTGAAAGATAGCCTTTGATAAATTGTCTTAATCCATTCTGATAACATTTGACAATATTAACAATTTATCCCCAAACATTTATTCCTAAATTTAGTGAAACGAGACTGATATAGATTTTTGAGACATGCTTGTTTATAATTACCTCGTTGACATCTCTTCCGACCATCCAATGATACAAATATCAAGTCATCACCAACATTTCATTCTTTCTATATCTCATTTTTTATAGTTGAGCAGTCCTCATCATGTCTTCGTGAACCCCATAAATATTAGTTCTTGTTTCTTCAAGTGCCAGAGGTGTTCTATGATGGTTAAGGTCATGCAATACTACTTAAGAGAATGTCAAGCAACCTCTAACAAGTTCTGTTAGTGTCATCCTCCTTCCATTGTTAGATATAACACTATTAATGGCAACTAAAACAGAACAGTTGCCAATTGCAAACCCAAAAAATTTCAATAACTTGACTTAACGAGTCCAAGCATGAACTGGCCAATTGCCAAATTTGTATGAGCACTTAGGGGTCACGTTTTCTATAAGACTATCAATTATGATGTTCCAGATTACATTAGTTGAAATTGGGTCAAATCTTTAAACGTATGATAGGATCAACTTCTCAACATATTTCAAATGTAAGGATGGTTATCCAGTATGAGGGCTATTTAAGTTGATTTCGACAAAAGTAATATACTTGTGAACATCTTTTTATAACTTAACAAACAAGCATGTGTACTGACCATGCACTAATGCATACAGTACATTTGTGATGTGCACGGCATTCTCAACATACTATCTCATGCCTTTCATCAATCGGCTATATATATTTAAGTTACAGATCCAGTTTATAACAGTTTAAGTTTATATCAGTTTACATTTACTGAAAATTTACTTAACATTTAAATTTCCCAGAACTATAAAATAGAGATTTTTGCAGCAGAACTTTCATGATTTTTTTTCTCAATCAGTAAAAAGGAGGGTATCCTATTTATTATCATCCAGATTGTAAGCCTGATATACATCCTAATGACATGAGCACATGGGAGTACATGTTTTTTTAAAAAAACTATAACCTACGATGTTAACAGAAGCTGATGATTCACAACATTACTATCTATAATTTCATCACTGGACATTCATAGTTTATCATCAAATTTGCAGTTGAGTCTTCGATTCTAGAAGTGAAACTATCCCCACCCCCCCTTTTTTTTACTGTCTAAAGCTAAGACACATCTTACCATCTATCTAAACCACATTTATGGTTTAATATCAAAACTTTCCAAAAGTCCTGGAACTTGAGATAAATAGTCTTGGAACTGGAGATAAAGAGTTGCATATTCCAATTTATGACAAGAATTGTAAGTCATTTGAAAATTTCGTATGTTCTTGAGGATTATATTGCATGCATGAGAGCTTCTTCAAGGGGTCTTTCAGCAGTAGATATGAGCACAAAAAGAGCTTCAGTTTCTTGGCAAGGAGCAGTTGATTGATTTTTTTGAAGACAGTTGTTCCTGCAGCTCTTCCATGAACAGAAATGGTTGCTAAATCAGTCCTGGCAGCTGCTGTAGAAGCTCGAATTGGCAGGAGATTGGAGAGACAGTTGAGGAAATTTGGTCAATAGAAAAGAGAGGGGGATTTCGGACAGGGAAGAAGAGCATTTGGCTCTTAGTCTTAACGTTGGAAAGGTTTAAATAGAGGGAGAGGACTTAATTTGCATGCCATGTGGTGAAGAGTAGACTGTTAAGTGGAAAGGAGGGAAAGGCCAAGTGGAGAAGAGTGATTTATTTTTTTATATATTTTTTTTAAAATACAACTGCCGTGGCCTGCTCCTGCTACTGTTCAGCAGATTCATTTTTAAATCAAAATTTATTCTTATTTAACATACATAAAGATAAAGTTGTACGTACTCGTGCCTCGGGTCTCGTATTTTGACGCAAAATATCTCGAATTGTTCGTCTCAGAATGACGGTCAATATGAGTATAATATTGATATACTTTCGGTCGAGTTTTGAATATCCGAAATTTTCGGATACGGTTTTTGTTAAAGATTAAATTTTGTGATTTTAAAATATCCAACGACCTCCGTTTGACAAACGGTCGATTCCTTTGGTCTTGTATCGTTGAATCGGATCTCATGATGGTCTCGGTTCGTTTCGCCGGTTTCCGAATTTGCGTCGAGGCTTTTCGCGGCATGAATTACGGTGCGACCGATTTTTGGTCGATTTCGCCCGAACGACTTCTGACTCACGATCAATTGATCGTTTTAAGTTATCTAATATTGTCAGATAACTTTATTGGGTTATTCGGACCTTATTCGGGCCGAGTTCGGGTTTACGCGGATCCCGAATGTTACAATTATAAAAACCTCAAAGGGAGTCTCGTCCTCGAGACTCGATTTAAGGTCATTGGGTGTTTTATTTGGATTCCATGTGGCCATAAAAACCTCAAAGGGTTTTAAACCCATAAAAACCTCAAAGAGAAAACAAGCTATATATTTATCATGTATATAATTACAAAAGCTTGTTTTGATGATTACATCAGAAAAGCTGCGGGTATCGTGCCCGCATGTCGGCTTCGGTCTCCCATGTCGCCTCTTCGACTCCGTGACGGTGCCACAAAACCTTGACCAATGAAATCTCCTTGCTGCGAAGCTTCTTCACAGCACGGTCAAGTATCTGGACTGGCTTCTCCTCATAAGTCAGATCAGGCTCCACGTCAAGATTCTCGTAGCTGATGATGTGTCGAGGATCGTGCACATATTTCCTTAGGTTGGATATATGGAAGACATCATGGATAGCTGAAAGATGTGGAGGAAGGGCTACTCGGTAAGCAACCTTCCCTATCCTAGCCAGAATCTCGAACGGTCCAACATATTGTGGCGCCAACTTGCCATGAACACCGAATCTCTGCACTCCCTTCATAAGAGATACACGGAGGAATACCCAATCTCCCACATGTAATTTATAGGAATGTCATTAATATGAGATTTAACCAATTTGCAAAAGGAGTAAGAGGAATTTATTGTATACCTAAAATTCCAAATCTCTTCTCCAACGGTCTGCATAGCTCTTCTGGCGGCTTTGTGCCGTCAGAAGCCTCCGTCTCACAAGATCAACAGCTCTCACAGTCTCCTCCAGGAGATCCACGGAGTAAAGAGAATGATCACCTACTTCACACTAACTGAGTGGTGTGAGGCATCTCCGCCCGTATAAGGCTTCGAATGGTGCCATGTTGATACTGGAATGATAGTTGTTGTACGTGAATTCCACCAAAGGCAAATGGTCCTTCCAGGACCCTTTCCACTCTAAAGTGCATGCGCGAAGTAGATCCTCAAGTGTCTGAATGGTGCGCTCACTCTGCCCGTCTATCTGCGGATGATAAGCAGAACTCATCTTCAGCTCTGTTTGTAGTGCTGACATGAACTGATGCCAATAGTGAGATGTAAATCTCGAATCTCTGTCAGACACCACCTTTCGTGGTATACCATGTAATCTGATGATATTCTGCATATATAGCTTGGCCAATCTGGATGGAGTGTAAGTCGTGTTGACAGGTATGAAATGGGCTGACTTAGTCAACCTATCAATAACAACCCAAATGGAATCATGGCCTCCTGGCGTCTTCGGCAGACCTGTGACAAAATCCATAGAAATGCTCTCCTACTTCCACTCGGGAATGGGGAGAGACTGCAATAATCTTGGCGGTCTCCTGTGCTCAGCCTTGACCATCTGACAGGTCATGCATCTGCTGACATGTTGTGCCACATCGCGCTTCATCCCATTCCACCAGGAATGTCGACGCAGATCACGGTACATCTTCGTACTGCCTGGATGGATAGATAACCGTGAACTGTGTGCCTCATCAAGAATATCTCTGCGTAGCTGCTCATCATTGGGTACAACTACCCGTCCTGCCTTCCATAAAATAGACTCCATCACAACAAAGTCATCAAATTCGTCCTTGACGGCGCGCATATATCTATCTCGGATCCAAGGATCGGTCTTATGGCCTTCTACAATACGATCCCAAAGACTGTTGTATCGTGGAGGCACGGCAGTAGAAATGGATGCGCTTTCCTGAGGATGCCAATCAGTCAAAGATGCGAGCATATCCCACATGTATAGCCAGTTTGCCATACCCTCTTCATGTGCTCTCTTACTAAGTGCATCGTCTACCACGTTTCCCTTATCGGGATGGTAAGAGATCGTGCAATCATAATCCTTCAGTAGCTCGAGCCATCTGCGTTGTCTCATGTTCAGCTCCTTCTGATCAAAGATGTACTTCAGACTCTTGTGATCCGTGAAAATCTTCAAATTCACCCCATATAGATAGTGGCGCCAGATCTTCAAGGCGAAGACAACTTCCGCCAATTCCAAATCATGTGTGGGGTAGTTCCGCTCGTGTGGTCTCAACTGTCGTGATGCGTAAGCAGTCACCTGTCCTCTCTGCATCAACACTGCTCCTAGACCTTCTTCAGATGCATCTGTATAGACTGCATAGTCCTGAGTACCTGAAGGAAGAGCAAGAATAGGTCTGTAGTCAATCTCTCCTTCAGTGTCCTGAAGGTCTTGTTCACATGAATCATCCTAAATGAATGGAACTCCCTTCTGCGTCAATCGTGTCAATGGACGGACGATGCGTAAAAATCCATTGACAAAGCATCTGTAATAGCCCGCTAGCCCGAGGAAGCTCCGAATCTGTGTAACTGTCTTGGGCTGCTCCCAAGACACGACTGCCTCAATCTTCGCAGGATCAACTGCGGTGCCTGCTCCAAAAATGACATGTCCCAGAAATGAGACTTGGGACAACCAGAACTCACATTTGCTCAATTTGGCATATAACTTGTGCTCTCGCAATGTGTCCAAAACAATCCGTAGATCATTCGTATGATCCCATTCATTCCGTAAATAGATGAGCACATCATCGATGAACACCACTACAAACTTGTCCAAGTATGGACGGAAAATACGGTTCATCATATCCATGAAAGCTACAGGTGCATTGGTGAGCCCAAACGGCATCACCACAAACTCGTAGTGTCCATAGCGCATCCTGAAAGCAGTTTTCGAAATATCCGACTCTCGAATCCTCAGCTGATGGTAGCCTGAGCGAAGGTCGATCTTCGAGAACACCGAAGATCCCTGGAGTTGATCGAACAAATCATCGATGCGCGGCAAAGGATAACGGTTCTTCACCGTTCTCTTGTTCAGTAGCCTGTAATCAACGCACAGTCTCATGGATCCATCCTTCTTCTTGACAAATAGAACCGGAGCACCCCAAGGTGAAGTGCTTGGCCTCACGAATCCTACGTCAAGTAGCTCCTGTAATTGCACCTTCAGTTCCCGCAACTCAGCTGGTGCCATACGGTAAGGAGCCATCGAGATCGGCTGGGCGTCTGGTAGTAATGTGATCTCGAACTCGATCTCTCTCTCTCTCTCTCAGGAGGTAATCTTGGTAACTCATTAGGAAAAACATCTGAATATTCAGATACTACTCTGATGTCCTGTGTCATCGGCTCCTGATCAGATACCTCCTGAACAAATGCAAGATATAAATCACCACCCTGATCAACAAGTCGCTGAGCTCGTAGCACTGAGATGTACTCCATGGTGGAGTCATGTATAATACCTTCAAAAGTGAACTCTGGTAGACAACCGTCTTCCTAAAACAATCAACCAGTACATGATGAGTAGGTAGCCAATCCATACCCAAAATCAAGTCGAACTCATCAAGTTGTAGAAGTAGACAATCTGCGACCATCTCATGACCACCAATTCGTACGGGCAAGTGCCTGACTATCAGGGAAATAACAAACAACTGGCCTCCTGGCCCTCGGATGTGATATGGAGAAGAGAGTATCTACGACTCTACCTAAAGAAGCAAGTAGCCTCGAAGCAAGAAAAGAATGCATCGCACCCGAATCGAATAGAACATGGAAAGGTCGATAAGAATAGTCAGTATGTGTGCTAGTTGGTTAGTCATCTCCTGATCTGGTCGGGATGACATGGCTTTACATGAGAACCATAACTAGTCATAGAATTTATTGTTCGCAGATAATATGACATATGCTTTTTCTCTTCTTGGGATATAATATGAAAATTAATGAAAATGGTGACATTTGTGGTGATTGAATCTGAATGTCATATTTCCCTTTTTGGACTCACGACAAGTCAGAAGACTGCCGTTATCCGAGAACTTAATGCGACCGGAATTGAAATACTGCGAATGTGCGTATCGGAATACCACTGCTCTGATACCAAACTGTGAACCCCCTAGGATCCGGGTACCCGTTTACACCATTTTCGCGGCATTTCCATTCACTAGAGATCGCATAATTCATAGAAATACAGGGAATTTTTTTTTAAAATACAACTGCTGTGGCCTGCTCCTGCTACTGTTCAGCAGATTCATTTTTAAATCAAAATTTATTCTTATTTAACATACATAAAGATAAAGTTGCACGTACTCGTGCCTTGGGTCTCGGATTTTGACGCAAAATATCTCGAATTGATCGTCTTAGAATGACGGTCAATATGAGTATAATATTGATATACTTTCGGTCGAGTTTTGAATACCCGAAATTTTCGGATACGGTTTTTGTTAAAGATTAAATTTTGTGATTTTAAAATATCAAACGACCTCCGTTTGACAAACGGTCGATTCCTTTGGTCTTGTATCGTCGAATCGGATCTCATGATGGTCTCGGTTCGTTTCGCCGGTTTCCGAATTTGCGTCGCGGCTTTTCGCGGCACGAATTACGGTGCGACCGATTTTTGGTCGATTTCGCCCGAACGACTTCTGACTCACGATCAATTGATCGTTTTAAGTTATCTAATATTGTCAGATAACTTTATTGAGTTATTCGGACCTTATTCGGGTCGAGTTCGGGTTTACGCGGATCCTGGATGTTACATTGGATGACCTCAACAGACACCACGAATTGATTTATGCAAAACGTAGACTTTGGAACTTCTCGATTTTTACCGACATTCCAAAGCATACATGATCTCTAGGAAAAGTTCCATGATAAGAGAAACAAGAGCAACATAGCCATGGTCCTGTCCACCCTTCAATCCTATCATGTCTTCAGGTTTCACTGTGAAATTGACATCCCTACCAATTATCCAAATCGTTGATAGGAACCTATCTCATAATGAAGATTTGCTAGGAGCTCCCGGTAAGCAGGAACATCAGTAGGCCCATATACGTTGGTGCAAAGGATCTGACTATCATCCGTGCTCCTTTGTAATAGGACTGAGAGAGAATGACACCCCTATATATTGCCCTCATCCATCTTGAATGAATCTTCATTCCAATCCATCACTATGCCACCTAAGGCTTCATCCGAGTCAATAGCCTTAAAGGCAAACATATGCAATTCACCCATTTCATGTCAATGACTCGCAGTCCAAGAAGATGTCACCACCCACTAAGTATTCTTCTTAGAAATAGCATCTCTGTGCTCTGTAGAGATGTAAAAGCTGCCCCACTTGACTCCGGCTCTGCAAGATTCCCATCCCTGGTTGTGGATTTGGGTGGGAGATTTATCCAGTTAGTCTGCAGGAGTGTACCTGCACTTCTTCCTGAGTTTTCAAAGGAGACCCTTTATGTGTAGAGATCTTGCCATTCTCCAAATTCAAGGCGAACAAATCTTTCCCAAGCAACCATTTTCCTATAGGTTGGAAAACTCAATCCTTTAGTGAGAACCTACCTTGTTCTTTGAAAGCCAATTCCACTAGTCCCTGTTTTCTATGTTGTCATTCCCATAGACCATGGCTAGTTATGTCCGCAGATCAGAAGCCTCTTGTGACTCCTCTCGTGCCACAACCTCATCATGAACATGGGATTTTAATGGAGGAGGGTCTCCTTTTGAAACTCGACCATCCTTCAATGGTGTCCTCATCGCCGTTCCCTTTTCAGAACCCGACTTTTCCACATTTGGTTGGGTCCACAACGTAACCCCTCGGAGTCTAAGGTCCGTCAACCGATTGAAAGGTTTGTTCGATCATGACCCATTCAAAGCCATCATACCTCTTCTATCCATTGAGGGCCCACTAAAATACGAGTCTTGAGATGCAATCGTAACTAGATTCGAAAATCAACAAGAGCCCAAACTTGAAAAGCTGTTATATAACTCTAAGGTATACGATTTGACCTTAATAAATCAAGGAGCAAATATATTGGAAATGATAAAAAGGTGAGCATCTAGTTATCCATTAGAATCTCTTTGAACAATAGAGCTACACCTTGGGCACAAACAATATCACATCCTGGGGGCATAATTCGAGGAAAGGGTAGTGCAATGAGGTATCACATCTTCCTTTATGTCCTGACTCAAAAACTCCAAGTGACACAACTTGTTGCCGATTGTTAGGTTAGGCATTGTTGGTGCTCCCACCGTGGAGCGCCTCATCAGACATTAGTACCTCCTAGACTCCAAATGGAACATAGATTTCCAATCTGAAGTTGGGTGCGAGATGGCACCGCATGGCCTCTAATCGCAACGTCGACGACAACATGACAACTCAAGCCATTTACAAGGCCGTCTAAGATAATCGATACTAGCTTCCAAAATTTGCCATAACCCTCTTTACGGAGGCCATCGTTGCCGAGTTGGACACCTTGGAGGGGCTGAGGGAGCTCCGCACGGAGGAGCTGCTCTCCAGGTCTGCGGCGGTGGCCGCGGTCGAGAGGGAGGAAAGAATGAGGGTGGCAGAATGGCGCCAGAGAGCGAAGCTGAAGTGGATCAAGGAAGGAGACGCAAATTCCTCCTTCTTTCACAGGGTCGCATCTAATAGGAGGCGGTCAAACTGGATTCGATCGATTTCCTTCGGGGGTCGCGAGGTGGTGGGCAAGGAGGCGATTGGGAATGCGGTGGCAGACTACTACAGGGCCTTCTCTTCGGTTCGTTTACCTCGTCGCTGGTGCTGGTTGGGGGAGGAGGACTCGATGCTCTCGTCCGCGAGCTGTGCGGAGCTGATTAAGGAGATCTCCTTTGACGAGGTCAAGGCTGCTGTCTGGGAGCTTAATGCTGATGCCTCGCCTGGCCCCGATGGCTTCCCTATTGCCTTCTACAAAGATTTTTGGGGGGTGGTGGGCTTCGAGGTATGGGAGGTGGTTACGGAATTTTGTACGGGAAACTTGGGCTTTGATGGGATTAATAGGGCTCTTATTGTTCTTATCCCTAAATCTCATTCTCCGGTTGCAATTGAGGATTTTCGGCCGATCGCGATTTCTAATGCCTTGTACTTGATTGTTGCGAAAGTGTTGGCGAGGAGGCTTGCGGTGGTGCTGGACGATCTTATCCATCCCTCGCAGGTGGCTTTCATTCCTGGTCGCAGGATCTCTGATGTCACGGCTCTTGCCTCTGAGATGGTCGACAGTTGGGTGAGGAGGGGGAAGCAAGGGATTCTTTGGAAGGTGGACTTCGCGAAGGCGTATGACTCCTTGGACCGGAGCTTTCTTTGGCCCGTGCTGCGGGCTCGTGGATTTCCGAATGTGTGGATCTCCTGGGTGCGACGATGCGTTACCACTGCATCCTTCTCTATCATGCTTAATGGTCGTATCGCTGGTAGCCCTTTTCAGCCTAGGAGGGGCGTTCGGCAGGGGTGCCCTCTGGCACCCATGCTTTTCGTTATTGCGGCGGATGTGCTTCCAAGGATGGCGGATAGGGTGGTCGCGCGTGGCTTCTCATCGGGATTCTCCTGCGACTACAAGAACACTCCAACCCTCCAATATGCGGATGACACCATCGCCTTCATCGAGGGGGGTCTGGAGGAGGTTAGAGGGATGGCGGTCACTTTGTCGATCTTTAGTGAGCTCTCGGGGCTCCGCATCAACCATTCCAAGTCCAAAATGATTCCTTTCAATTGGGAGGACCAGTCCGCGACGGCGTGTGGCGTGCTGTTGGGAAGTCCCCCTTCTTCTCTTCCGATCGACTATTTGGGCCTGCCGCTGGGCGCGAGAAGGCCAAGATTGGTTCATTGGAACATGGTGATGGACAAGGCGGAGAGAAGACTTGCTGGTTGGAGTGCGGCTATGCTCTCCCGGGGTGGGTGTCTCGTGCTGATCAGATCGGTCCTTGCATCCATTCTAGTTTATTTCCTGTCGAATTGGGCGATCCCGGTGGGGATTAAGAGGCGTCTTGAGGGCCTTATGCGGAGCTTCCTGTGGGGAAGAAGGGGTCACGCGTCGCGGGGCATCCATCTGGTGGCTTGGAAAGAGGTGGCCAAAAGAAAATGCGATGGTGGTCTCGGCATTCGAAGGCTTGATCTGGTTAACGACGCGTTGATGCTTAAGTGGGTCAACACACTTTGGGGTAGTGCCATCGGGTTCTTTCCTTCTATGCTGCGGGATGTTCTTTCCATCGGGGTGGACATGATGCGGGACGTCGACTCTATGCGCTCTGGTACCCCAATCTGGAGGGGGATTGCTTCGGCGGTGAGGCGCTTCTCTCATTTGTTCAAGCCGGCGCTGGGGGATGGTAACTCTTTCCTTTTCTGGCGCGACGCATGGGCGGGGGACAACTCTCTTGCTTCTTCTTTCCCCCGTCTTAGTGCACTGGCATCTGACTCTAGGGTGTCGGTGGCGTCCTCTTGGAGCGGGAGCGATTGGTTCCCTACCTTTGCTAGCAACCTTTCCGACGACCGATTTGATGACTACTTAAGGCTTCTGCAACAGCTTTCGGCAGCACCAAAGCCAACATCTAACAGGGATCATTGGGTTTGGCGCGACGGCACCTTCTCGTCAAGGCGGGCTTTCAACGTCATCTCGCAACACCTGACCTCTGATCGGAACCTTCTATGCAAAGATCTTGGGTGGCTGTGGCGCCTAAAGCTTCCGGAGAGGGTGATTTTCTTTCTTTGGCTCTTGAGGCGTGGGAGGGTCTTGACCCGAGATAGATGTGCTAGGTTTCTCTCGGGGTCTGACTCTATGGATTGTGTGCTGTGTGGCGAAAATGTGGAGACTCTGCAACACTTATTCTTCCTTTGCCCGAGCTCTGGTACTATCTGGGAGGACCTCAACGTTACTTGGCTCAACGCATCCTCGGCTGACTCGTTTTGGGCCTCCATGCGTTCTGGTGCTGATCGACCAAGGAGGGAGTTGCTTCGCCCGTTCGCTTGCATTTGGGCGCTGTGGCTCGCTAGGAACGCTAAGATTTTCAGGGGACAAAGGTTTTACAAGGAGAATGTTTTAGCACACGTTGATCTGCTTCTGAGTGACTGGTTGCTAATGTAATTCATGTTGCGTGTGCTGCGGGATCCTCTCGATCCTTTGTGTCTGTACCTCTCTTCTTCCTCCCCCTCTTCTCTTTCCTTTTGATATTAATAATATTTGGGGCGAACACCACGGCGTGCTTCCCCCAAAAAGCTTTGGTTTCAAAAAAAAATCCTTTGAGGATGAGGACCTTCTACATCATTAAGTAGGTAGCTCCCTTTCAAAGGTTGGGTCTCTGCTATTTGTTCTCTCTCTCATGCCTATTTGCATTGGTCTCGTTCACTAGAACTTCAAAGTGAATGACCCCCGTCTGAAGGACGATTCAATTCCTCTTTCGATGTCAATCATGGTCATATGTAGGCATGCCTCAGATTGAGTGCATATGTTGACAAGGAGCATGTCTAGGCGAGACCCCTCAAGCGACCTCTCAAGATGTTCAACCTTCGAAGCATTCTTCCTTTGCACCATCATGCAAGTTCTTTGGCAACAACCACATCTGCCGCATCCAAGGACGAGCGAAATTGCCGCAAATGCTACACTTGAAGCATCACATATTCTGAATCTTGAAGGGACAATGCAAGCGAGTCTCTATCCCTCTGAAAGTGGGTCTCCTCCTCCTTCACCATACAAGTGGCCCGCTCAAAAGGATTATTTTGCTCTGGTGTCTTGTAGGGTACATGTATCCCTCTACTGACCACTGTTCTCCAACCTCCCTGGTTGCTTTCTAGTCTGAGCTCTCCATCTAAAGTGGAAGTTTTATAACAGACTAGCAACAATCTTTAAGTAGGTTTCAACATGTTTATTACTTAGTGGTCACCATAGATGGGTTAAGTTAACTGGATAATCAGATCTCTAAAAAATCTGATTACCCACCACTTATGTATCTATTCCCATATTTCTTTGATGTTGTGACTCAGGTGTTGATGAGCCTATATACAGATCCACACCTCTTGTATTCTCTAAGAAATCTAATAGCAAGTTCCGACCTCACAAGATCTTCTCATGTAGAGTAGGAAAATCCTTCGGAATCCTCTTGAAACCACATTAATTTGAAACCACATTGATTTATTTCTTGATAGCTTAGTGGTGTGACTTATATGTATTGGTGAGGCTATATAAAAAGCCCCAAATCTCTTGTATTTTTGAGGAAGTTAATAGCGAAATCCGACCTTACCGGATTCGACGTTGCCAAAGTTAGTAGGCCATACTCGGTCAGTCGTTTCACTCACTAAGGGTTTATCAACAGTCGCACAACTAAAGGGATTTAGTCTAACGTTAATTGGTATTGTTTTCTATTATTTTATATATAAATAATTTTAATATATTTTCCTATATATTTACATAAATATTCTATATTTATGTGGGAGGAAACTCTCAAGCTGATTGCGCGAGGCCTTTCGTTGTTTTATGGCGCATTTAGATTGCAAGAAACGATGTTATCTTCAGAATTCAGACGCTTCGCTACGAAAATGTAATTTGCCATGTAAACTCCTTGTATCGCCTCTGGCTATCACGGTAATGTACTCTAAACTTTACTCAATGAATCACATCGAGTGGTGAATCCCGCTTTGGGATTCACCCAATTTTACATAAAAAAATAAATATTCTATATTATCACAATGAAATAAAAGAAACAATCGAATTCCTATCGAACATTAAGCAATTTAGGTTAAGGTTGCTTTATAAAAAGCAGAGAGAAGAAAAAGAACACAATCGGGTTGGAAAAAAACCGGCTAGTTAGTCAACTAATTGGGACGAACAATCGGTTAACCGACTAGTAATCGATTAGTCCTAGTCGAGTCGGACACCCCCAACTCGACTAAACACATCGGAAGGGTCTAATCGAGGGTTTTGGCTAGGTTAGCTAGATCTTCTGTGGAGTACGATGATCTTTCATAGGGGTGCTAATCAACAAGAATACCTTTGAATGCATTATGATTCAAATTTATTGCATTTTTAAACTTAGGAATCTGAGCTCGAATTGAATTGTACACGAATCACTATTTTGATTTTGGATTCAATTCATTTTTAGTTACGTACATTCGATTTCGATTCTGATTCAGTTTACTTTGAAATTGAAATGTTAAATAATGTTCTAAGGCTTATGCAAATTATTTTATGTAAAAAATATTATAAATTTAAATATTTTTTAAACTTCCATTTTTAAATATATATAACTAAGATAAGTTAAAAAAACTAGACGGTCCAAGAAAATATCCAATACATGATATAGAATACTATTGTTTTCCTCTAATGAGAGGAATTTATAAGTAAAATATAATTATTTATGGCCTATTAATGGGATATAATATTGTTGACAATAAATTATTCGCATTATGATTACCATTGATGTTGAAGCAAGATAAGACTAAGCTCCTATAAAAAGTTAACATGAACTAATCTTATAATTCAAAACGACATAAATAACAATAACTAACTGAGCAAGATAAAACTTTTCATGCATTGTGATGATCATAGATATCTAGAAACTAAAGCCATGAATTATACGAGTTTTTCAATATACAAAGGAACATACATGGTGGTGGGAAAATCTTGTAGATTACACACGTGATGATTAATGTCATGTTGATAATGATGGAAATAACTATGGATTGTCATGCAAGGATAACCAACAACACAAAAAGGTGGAGGTACTAGAATAGAGCACAAACCATGCAAGGAGGAAGTTAACATGATATGGCTATCATCTTCACGCGCTAGGAGAGGGATCACTGGCATCTACCTTAAGATTAATGGATCTTTGATAAATAGTGAAAACAAGATGGAAAAGCTGGGGTAATGAACACAAGAACACAGAAATAAATGTGGGATTGGGAGTTGAGATAAAAATCATAAACATGTTTCCTCCCTTCTAGATTTTATGACTAATATTTTCTATCTTATTTTTCAATATTTGTTTTTTAATCTTTAACTAAAAAAATTATATACATATACACATGCATACATCCCATGGACTTAAATTTCAGCGAAATTCGGTCGAATTTCTGTCGAATATCGATATCCAGTCAAAATCGAAATTCGACCGAAATGACCGAAATATGGGGGTCCTAGTACTAAAAATGACCGAAATGACCGAAATTTCGGTCGAAATTTCACCGAAATTCCACCGAAATTCTGTTTTGGTCAATACCGAAATGGTGACCGAAACAGACATTTAAGGCCTTGATACATCCATCCATGCATACATGCATGTAATATGCATACGCACATGTATGTATGCATATATATATATATATGTATGTATGTATATGTATATGTATATGTTTATAAATATCGTATTGAATTATTACTGAACAAAATCGTGTTAATTCAGATTCGATTCATTTGAGTCAAATCAACGAGTCAAATTCATATTTTGTTTTATTTCCATTATTTTTAAAATTTTTGTCTAATGAATTTCAATCAAATTCAAATGATTCAGTTGGCACTGTTATCGTTTCAGACCTTCTCGAATTGCATAAATTTATATTTTGATACCTTTTTTTGGCTGCATTTCTTCTTCTTTATTTTTTTTTTGATATCTATGCTTTATTTTGATTTATTTCTTTTTTAACTTTATTGAAGTTTTCTTGGGATGTCAATGGCTTGTGGAAAAGTAGTAGGTTGTGAAATTATGACCCAATCCCTACCAAGGAAATGATAATGATGATAATAATTATGGCGAGGAGAAGGAATCTCGCCATGAAGGTGATGCCTACGCTTAGGGCTTTGATATATGTGCTCCGATGATACCGACCATGGGAAGATCATCAAGCACATTATCTATCACTCAATTATTCAGCGAGTGACAAAGCTCAATGCAGTAGGGCTTTAGTAAGACGATTTGGCCAGTAAGTAGTGTGATAAAATGCGGAGGCGATGCATTTGAGATACTAGGAAGGGCGCAACAAGCGCGGAAGCATTTTGGAGGTGGGTGATCAGAATGTTATGGTGTCGAGTGAGGGAGACGGGGTGGCAATGCATTTAATACTTAAGGAGAAGGTTGCGATGCATGACATGACAAATGACGTCAATCATGTTGTACTGACTAGAAGCCCTTGAGAGTAGCTAGATGAGGTTACAAGCTCCCAGCTTGTAAGGGAGAAAAAAATAAGCAATATTGAAAAAATGAGTGTTTTGTCCCTTTTATTTCTTCTCCCAACTTGCTGGATCCATATTCCTAACGAGTATAGAGAGAGTGCTGAGCAGAGTACTTCAGATGAAATTCTATTGTTTTTTGAGATTTCCTACAATAGGTCCTTTGCCGGTAAGGAGTGTTATGTAGGATTGAGTACACAACATGGATTCAGATGCTGTTACATGTTGAAGGTACGTGCCGTTTTCCATCGATACGAGTGGAGTGCCCCCATTCCTAGATGTCAATGACATATCTTGTAGCATGTTGGTTACTTTGATGATACACATGAAATTATAAGGGCAGATACTCTGAAATATTGACCAATATGGGTGATAATAAGGGGAATGCCATATTATTGACATGAGCTTCCACAACATTGTACACATGGTTATTTATTGTCATTATTGGGTTTTCCTTGCTTTTCCTTACTTTTGTCTTCAAGTTTTCGATAAAAATTAGGTTTTTCTTACTTTAATTGTGTAACCTTCCACTTTTATTAATACTCATTCTTGTTAAATAATGCATTAATTTATTAGCATATTTTTTTAACTTATGAAAAATTATATAGCATTGTAATATAACAACTTTTGATATTATCAAGGTGTATGATAATGCATAAACTTCCCTTAAGAAAAAATATATAACATTGTAATATAACAACTTCTGATATTATCAAGGTATATGATAATACATAAACTTCCCATAAATTGTAAATGTAAGATGATTATAGGTGACATTATTTATACATTTGGAAACTACTAAGTTCATTATTTTTTTAAAACAAATTGATTTTTGTTGGGAAAAAATATCGAGAGATATTTATTCCATGAACCCTAGGCTCTCTTATATAGGGGAGAAGTAGAATATCAGGAAAACGATGAAATAAACATAAATATAACTCTACACTCCCCCTCAAGATGGAGCATAGATGTCAATCATGCTCAGCTTGGATCCACATTTATGAAAAGAGCCTCTGAGCAACACCTTTATGAAAATATCTGCAGTTTGATCCCTAGAGCTAACATGAGAGGTAGAGATTAAACTTTTCTGAATCATATCCCTTGTATAGTGACCATCTACTTCAATATGTTTGGTTCTCTCATGGAATGCATGATTGTTTGCAATGAACATGGCTGCCTGGTTATCGTATTGTAGCTGCATAGGAATAGGTACATCTATGTGTAAATATGCTAGAACTGTTCGGACCGACATCATTACCCTAGTAGCTTGTGCCATATCCCTATATTCAAAATCAACGCTGGACCTGACAACAACAGTTCGCTTCTTACTCTTCCAGGAGACAAGAGAGTTACCTACAAAGATCGCAAAACCTAAAGTGGCTTTCTATCCTTTGGACATCCTGCATAATCAACAGCAATACATGCAGAGACCGTAAGTGTTTCCCCTTTTCTGAATAATAATCCTGCACATGTAGAAGGCTTTAGTTACCTCAAGATCATATATACAACATCCATGCGTACTTGCCGGGTTTATTTCATAAATTGACTCACTCGACTAACTGCAAATGAGATATCTGGCCTGGTTATAATAATATAAAGGAGATTTCCAACTATCTCTTTGTATCTTCTCCTATCTACTTCCTCTGTATCATCATACTGCCTCATACCAGGGTCCGTAGGGGTGGTAGCAGGTCGACATCCAATCATTCCCGTCTCAACCAGCATATCTGTCACATACTTCCGTTGGGTCATTACAAGACCCCTGCTGATTTCTGACAAACTCTAATCCCAAGAAATACCGTAAGGTACCAAGATCCTTGGTAACAAACTGTTGGCCTAGAAATTCCTTAGCCCTTTGTATCCCATGCACGTCATCACCTGTAACAAGTACGTCGTCAACATACACCATAATGGCTACCGTGCCTATAGGTGTTCATTGTACAAATAATGAATTATCCGCAATTGACCTTTTAAACTCCTGCTTCTCAATTAAGTCCGAGAGCTCATGAAACCATGCCCCAGGACTCTGTTTAAGGCCAAATATTGCTTTATGAAGTCTATAAACATGCGGATACTCCCCCTTAACAGCAAACCCATGAGGCTGCTACATGTAGACTTCTTCCTGCAGGTTTTCGTTCAAAAGGGCATTTTTAACATCAAGCTAGAAGAGAGGCCAGTCACATACCACAACAACAGAAAGAAGAATTCGTAGAGTAGAATGACGAGCTACTGTGGAGAATGTGTTTAGGTAATCCATGCCATATGTTTGAGTAAATCCACGAGCAATCAGTCTGGCTTTGTACCGATCCAGACTTCCATTTGCACGGTGTTTAATACTAAACATCCACTTGCAACTGATGACAAAAGCTCACCAAGCTCTAGGTACCACATGACTGTAAGACAACCATCTCTTCTTCCATAGCTAATCGCCACTGACTATCTTTTAAAGCCTCCTGATAATTCCGTGGAATGTCCACCACAGACAGTGCAACTGCAAATTTCTTGAAATCCACAGTCAAGCGATCAAAGGAGACCATAAATGCTAATGGATATGATGCACAACTTTGTTTCTGCTTCCGAAGCGCGATAGGTAAGTCCTTATCATCAACCTCCACGCCTGTCCTCTGTAAAGGACCCTGCTCAAGCAGAACATTAGACACATCCTTAGAAACTATGTATTGTGAATGTACTTCATGCGTGTTAGATGATGAGCGATGACCATGAGCCGAAGCATATCGACGTGTATAGTAATGCGGCAACGGTGGGACATGGACAATGGGGGCTAAGGGAATAGGAGGAGGTGAAGGTGGCAATGGTGGTTAAGGAGGTGGTGACGATGGTGATGATGGTGGTGGCATGTAGATTTCATCATTGTGGTCTGAAGAAGTCGACCTATCACCTGTAGGAGAAAAGTACGTTACTGAATCGAAAAAGGTGACATCAACACTAACACAATACTTCCTGCGCATTGGATCATAACATATATACCCTTTTTGTGTCCCGAAGTACCCGACAAAAACACACTTGGCTGCCTTAGGAGAGGGTCCAGGGTTCACTCGAGACCTCGGTTAAGAGTAGAGGATTCCTGATCTCGAACTCTCCTAAGGAGAATTTCAAGCGGAATTTCTCGAATCTTTAAATATATAGTAATAAGCCCGAGTTCCATCCGGGAATCGCCTAAATAGAACTAGGTTTTCTAGTATTATATATCTAGTTATATTTAACATGAAGGTTAGTCCCCCACCTTCCAAAGGAGGTGCCAGAGATGAGCCCTTATTATATATATGTATATATATATATATATATTCAGAGGTCACGGAGAAGATCCGAAGTCGGAGGCCTTGACTGGAAAGAGTATGAGTACAGAACTCCAAAGCATTATCAGTTCCCACATATTTCACAAATAAAGAAAACACATTCTGCACTTCATTGATAAAGTTCTTGATAACATATCGTCAACAACAACAAGATAAAACCTATCCCTAATGATCATGAATACGATTGGGACCCCAAATATCTATATAAATAACTCAAAAATGGAGCTACTGCTCTAATTCTAACGACTAGGGAAGACAGACTGATGATGCTTTCCCAACTGACATGCATTGAAAGGACGAGTGAGGAGAAATATGAGGCAGAACATGACACATTTTCTAGAGCGAGAGATGACCAAAGCGCATGTGCCACGTAAATGGTGAAACAGGTCTAGTAGAGTGGGAGGAAATATCAGCATAAGGGGTTCGAACCAAGCGATAGAGACCGCCCTACTCACGACCACTGCCAATCACCTTGCCCGTAAAAATATCCTGAACAAGAGAATATGGGTGTAGGTCGACATTGTAGATCCTTCGTAATATGACTAATAGATAACAATCATAGAAAACTCAGGTGCATGCAACACATTCTGCAGAGCATAGATGGTGTCAAGCTAATCTCCCCTTGTCCAGTGATGGGGGATTGAGTCCCATCTTCTATAACCACAATCCATCCTGGAGGGACCTGTATGTACATTGAAGTTGACCTCTGTCTCCACACAAGTGATGTGTGGCATCGGAGTCCGTAATCCATTCAATAACGTCAGATCCACTACAGCTAGTAAGTGCGTAAGTACTACATGAGGTACTAGAAAATGCTGAAGCGGCCACGTCTGAATGATTTCTCGAAATCGATGGAGAAGCAATGGGACTAGCGGGAGGTATAATGTCCATCAATCGTGCCACAAGGTCATTAAATCTCTGATCCAAGGCAACAATAATCGGGGGCTCAATCTGCTCAGCTACTTGAGCAGAAGCAGGAAAGCCATACTTGGAATAGCATGTGTCTTCTATATGTCCAGGCTGATGACAGTAAGTACATGCCTGACGACTACGACCTCCTCTTCCACGTGGTCCGCATCTATGAAACTGGGAAGAGCCTTCTCTACCTTGGGAGGCAGCCATCGTTGAAGAAGTATGACTCGGAGCAGAAGATGGACCAATAATCCTATTGAGCCGTTTAAACACCTCCTCCATAGGAGGAATGGTAGCATATGCTAGGATCTGTGATCGAGTCGCATCATATTTAGGGTCTAGCACTACAAAAAAGACACCAACCATAGTAGCATTCTGATATGTCTTTTGTTGCTCAGGAGTAGATGTGAGGGACATAAAGCTATGTAGCTTCTCAAACATCCCATGCATGGATGTATACAAAGAATGTAGTAGCCATCCATTCTGCTTGATGGTGAAAATACCATGTTGTAATTGTAGTATATTGGTCTCATTCCTCGCCTGTGAATAAGTTGCGAGGAGGATATTCCACACCGCCCTGGCTTTGGGCCGATGCAGTACATCGTTGGCAATCTCAATCGCCAAAGTACCAGATGATCAGACTTCCGCATACACATCATCCGCCTCCCATGAGGCGTTAACTCCAATCTTCTCCACCGCTCCTCTTCGGTAAGAATATGTTTCTTACCATTAGACATCATGAGAATCATGAACTGCATGGCCCAGAGCTCGTAGTTACTCCCACTTAGGGCTGGATATTGAGCTACGGCTCACTGAGCCAGACTCGGGCTCGGCTCGATAAGGGGTCGTAAGCCCAGCTCATTAGGCTATTAAGCCGAGCCCGAGCTAGAATTTTGGGCTCGATAGATTAACGAGCCAAGCTCAAGCTGAGCCTCGCTTTGGTCGATAACTCAATAAGGGGCTCGATAAAGTATATATATTTATATATTATTAATATATTTATATATAATATAAATAAAATAAAATTAATCCTTTGCAATTTTCCCTCCATTAACTTTGACCCTCCCACGAGTCACGAGTCATGACCCAATTCTCAAATTCCATTCCCGCTCACACATTTGCCCCCACCCACGCATTAGAAAATTAGTATTTTTATAAGAAAATATAATGTTACAATATATATTATAATTAAGATTTTGTACATAACTTGGATAGTGGCCTACTCGTAAGGACACAATCTTAGGTAGAGCAGGTCTCGAGTTCGAACCCACACAAAATACTTTTCCACCAAAAAGTACCCATTTTCCTTAACGAGCTCAACTTGGGCTCGAGCCCAGGTCAAGCTCGATAAGGAGCTCGGGCTCGATAAGGGGCTCGGCTCGAGCCTTATCGAGCCCGGGCCAACTCGATAAGGGCTCGAGCTCATCGAGCCTGAGCGCAGCTGGGCTTATCGAGCCCGAGCCCAAGCCAGGGGCTAGCTCAGCTTGTTGGTCTCGATAGCCAGCCCTACTCCCACCCATCTTGGCTATAGGTGATGGACCTCTGAAGGCGCCTATGGCGGGTACGTTGACCTTTTGTTCTGACAAATTTTCGGGATAGGAATACTAGAGTTATGTAGACCAAATGAAAAAGTGTATACACATACATGTAGATATTTGAATGCATATGTAAACTTATGCACTCAAATCCACTAACTTTACCGAAGGCCGGCGACGGGACAAAACGGATGAAGCCGACGACTAGTAAGGATGACGACCAAGGAGTCATAGGCCGCTGCAACCGTGACAGTGGCGTGCTTCAGGACCCACACAGGCTACTGGAGTCGCAAAGACGGCACGAGCCGTAGGAGTGGCTGAGGTCGCTGGAGCAGCTGGTGTCGTTAGGGCTGCACAGGCCGTAAAAGGGGCCGAAGGGGCGACGATAGCTGCTGGTTCAACGGCTAAAAGCAGCTGCATGGATGGGAGGCAACCTCAGAGAGGGGGTGGGGACGACGGGTGGGGTAGGGTTAGGGCTATGGTTAGGTTTTTCGAGAGCATCGGTCTAGGAACATCGCTCTGACATCATGATGGGAAAAAAATATCAAAAGATATTTATTCCATGAACCTTAGGCTCTCTTATATAGAGGAGAGACCTATGGGTAAATTACATAAGATAGACATGAGAAGAATAATATTAGGAAAACAGTATAGAAACATAAATATAACTCTAAAATTTTAAATAAATATAACCCTACAATTTTAAATAGTTCTAAACGATTATGAGATTTCCTTGGCAATGCCGATGACATGCCCTCGACATGTCTTTTTTCAATATTATTAAGACAATATCGATGTTGGTACTTAAAACCTTGACCTATAGATTATAGTTATGGTCTCTACATATGGTCTTCTGATTCACTGGTATGAGAGGCTGAAGGGGACCTTTCTCAAAGATCCTTTCAGAGAAAATTATTGCAAGTTCTACCATCCTTTGTTTGTAGCCCCCATGATAAGATCATTTCTTCGCGGTTATAAGAGATATCTTGTATTAAGGTGCTTGTGAGGGCAGCCCATTTTTGAGATCTTCATACTGTCACACGACATTTTCGAGCCTCGAGAGATGGAAATGTTTTCTGTTAAAGAGACATGTTGCTGGTTAAAGATCTTCAGGAAGGGGACTCATCGCAGTTGATTAATGTAGATGCAGAGCAATGTTGCAGAAGTTGGTATTCGGTATTCATTCGGAGGGGTCATTAAATAAAGAATAATCAGTATTCAGGCGATTCAAAATTATCCGATTATGTCTTTTTCAATTATTTCTAATAAAAAAATGATTTTAATACACATATTCTTACATATTTATACATATATTATCATCAGTGAACAAGAATCCAACATAAAAGTATCCATTAACAATATACGTATACAGATCTTTGACATTTTTGGTAATATCATAGCAAATGGTAACTCTTGAGAATTTTAAAAAAAATAAAAATTTTCTAGCATTTAACTACCAGTCGGCCGAATAATCAGATGACTATTCAGTTAGGCCGACTTTTGATCGACTAAAGGTTATTCGGTCGGGGATAGTCCCCCCCTCCCTCCCTCCCCCCTCCCCCCGTACCTCATAGTCGAACCGAATAGGTGGCCTAGTCGACTGACTATTTTTTTATTTCAAAACTGGGTGAGTCCCCACGGGGGGGATCACCACCTAGTATATTTCATTAATAGCATATCGTTTTACATTACCGACTGAGACAAAAGTTATATAAAGCATTACATTGTGCCACCGCATTCTCACTGTAGAAGCATTGATGGTTAGAAGATTAGCTCGTTGCGTCCAATCTAAATAGCCCAGAGAGCGGCTAACGGCTTCGAACAGTCCTCGCATCGCCACACCTGTCGCAACGGATGCCCGGAAGGTGGAAGATGCGGCCTCTCCTGACTTTGTCCATAATCCTGCCTCGCATAAGGCACCGGAGAAACACCTTGACCTTCACCGGGATCTTGGTCGCCCAAACAATACGCATGTCATTACAAAATTCGGCATCTCGCTCCTCAGTACACCTCGTCAGATTCAGATAAACCTCCTTTATCGTGAACGGGGAACCACCCCACCGGTAGTGGTACGGTCCCTAGAGAACGGCTCCTGCGGCGCCAGGGAGCCCAAAAGTTCCATGTAATCGTTACCATGTTGTTCCGAGAGTTCGACAAGAAATGTCAGCGCCCAGGCGCCCTCCACTGCAACCTAAGCAAGCGTCGCCTCCTTCATTGCGAACAAGGTGAAGAGGCGAGGGAATTTGACCTCTAAACAACCGTCACCTGTCTAATTTTCACGCCAGAATATGAAGTGAAGGTCCTGCCGTAACCAACGACAGGTTTGAGCCAGGGAACTAGTTGAGGCATAACATCTCGGATACCTACCGACAACGGAGATTCGAACCTCATACGCCGCAGCTCTGGATCCCCTCTCACTCCATAGATCTCACGCAAAAGATTAACCACCTGTGTGGTAGACGAGCCCCAAATACGGATGGCCCACTTAGCCAACAAGGCCCTATTCATGCCTATCAAATCTCTGACCCCCAGGCCGTCATCCTCACGTCTCTTGGTGACTTCATCCTACTCGACCAGGTGCAAACCAGACTCCTGTTTCTTACCTTTAGACCAGAAGAATCTCTTCATTAAGGTCTTTAATTTTTCCCTCACCCCAACCGGCATCAACCTCATAGACATGAAAAATATGGGGATGGTAGACAAGACCTGTTTCAGGAGGATCAACTTCCCCCCTCGAGATAGCGATACCGCCTTCCAACTAGCAAGCTGCTGCTCCATCCTCTGCTCAAGACTAGCCCACTCCGTCCTTCTGAGCTTTGTTGCAATAAGAGGGAGACCCAAGTAAGATATCGGTAAGCACCCTACCGTGCACTCTGTGGTAGCCACTAAGTGGGCAAGGTCCGGGGCATTTATGGTCGATCGACTATTGCAACACTGACGCAGAGCACATGCATTTTTTCCAGTTTAGATTGCTCAATGAATCGTTATTCCATACTGTGGTCAGTTCCTTCTGACTAGGCTCAATGAATCGTTATTCCATACTGTGGTCAGTTCCTTCTGACCAGCATGACCTCAAATGCATTTTCATCACCACTAGAAGTAACATATAGTGTTACTAAATCAAATAAAATATAACTACTTTCTGTTTGTCCCATAGGATGGGACAGAGGGAGAAGAGAGGCATAATTCACAAATGTAATAGATTTACAAGAGCGAATATATCAACATTTAACGATCCATCGTTGTAACGGAGAGGGGATGAAAATAATACATGCCAGTATGCCATGTAATGTTTAGTCACTATCCAGAGAGGTCTCGGAGTAAATACAAATATATAAAAAGGTTAAAATTTTCCTAAAAAAATATTAAAATGCAATCATGAAAGTATACAGGGTCATGTGTGTAAAAATATTAAAATAATGTTTATGTATTGTATGATATAATTATCCTATTTTACATTTTATTATGATTATCTTCTTCAAAAAAAACTTTGAAGGCAATGATCTCAGCAATTTTTCATATTCAAACTATCTTGCAGTGAAGCTGGTATCACGTACAGGGAATGGGCCCCTGGAGCAAAGGTTAGGTTATTTTTGAATTTGCCTGTTCAAAAATTTACAAGAGTACACACATTTGCCCATATCCTGCAGCAATGATTATTTTCTCTGTGTAGTACTTCTCTTAGCATTTATTATCTTATGCATTCTCAGAGATTTTTTGCTATATTGTGCACCTTCTTCGGAAGTTCTACTTACAGTTTTCTTGGTGCCATGCCAACTCTCTGTTATCAAAGTTAAACATGATATATGGATTTGACAATTGCATTTTTTTCCATTAGAACCAGTTTTCCAATTGAGATTTCGTCACTATCCAGACAAATAACCTACTCGTGACCATACCAAACATTTTTTTATTTTCTGTGTGGTGGAAGTTGCGTATAAATCTATTCTTTTGGAACTGAAAATAGGAACAGTTGTTGATGCAGTGGAAGCAGTCTGCAGTGGAAATGATGATAGCAATTATCTTTACGGCCAACTGTATTCATTCTTTACATTCTTCTATAATTAGAATAGTGTTGCATTTTTTTATGCCTCCTTTCCTAAAAGTCCGGCACCTTTTTCTTTGGTATATTGTATTATAGCACTCAATTAATGCATTTGTATATGCTTATATGGTGCCTGGTCTCTTAACCTAAGTTATTTTGTAGTGGTGAAAGGTCATTGCTCGACGAGGACGTTGCATATATAAGTGGGATAAATGTAGCACTCCAAACATAGTACCCATCTAGTAATCACAAAGTGTGGCAGTAGCTTATAAGTAAGGGGGCTACTACTAGACAACATGGGCTTAAGGATTTTGAATTGTGGTTAAGGGCTCTGCCCAAGCACAACAAGTTGTCTGACCCAATCCTCATTGCACATGATCAATATTCCTAGTAACAGTGTCGGTTTTACTTCTTGGGTAGCCCTTTCCTCGTAACTCTATGGTAGGAGTGGTTTCACCTCTTGGGTAGCCATTTCTACTATTAGATGGAATATGTTCTGATACCATCTGTAACGTCCTGGACCCTAGACCCGGTCCATTATCGAAGATTACTGACCCAGATAACTTGTTGAGCTTGGGTCCAACTGAAGCCCTTGACCACAACCCAAAATGCTTAAGCCCAAGTTGTCTAATAGTAGCCCCTACTACTTATAAGCTACTACCACACTTTTGATTACTAGGTGTGGTACTATGTTTGGGGTGCTACATTAGTCTTTTGCCCATATTTTGGGTCCATCATCTGAGTGGCCGTTGTTATCGTGGTTGTCTCATTACAATGTGTTGGAGTTATGATGTCTGATTTTTGCTCCTTTGAGCTATTGTCTACTTGAATCTTCTAACATGTATATTTGGTAGATCCTTTCAATGGTGGATTCTAGAATCATGAAGGAATAAACCTTGTTAAAATATGCATTTAGATAGGTATTGGATCTTAGAACACTACTTATTTAATTCTATAATGTTTGTTTGGGGGACTTTATAGTATTTGTGGTGTTATATAAAGAGCCTTGCATACATTGTAAATCTCGAGAAACATAATGTTATAGCTAGCCCTCTGTGGCTTCTTCCCGTGCTTTCATCATTCTCCTGAAGCAGTAGGGTTGGAGTAGGATTGCATGATAAACAATATTTTCTTGTTCTTGATTTTTTTCTATATTTTACATTTAAATTCCCATTTAATTCTCAAGGCTCCATTATATAGGCTCCTTGTCATTTCATTTGTTATCCATAATCTCAAATTTGATGGGATATTTTTTGGTTATTGATTTTTCTTGATGTTAGGTGGTGAAGGGATCTTGGTTTTTTTGTATCTAAGACTGAAAATAACCTACGATAGATCCGAATGGAGGCAAATAATCCATGTAGGTGATCTTACTTAAAAAAGTACTAAGCCTTCTCCCACTATAAGTAGGGTTGGCTACATGGATTCTTGCTCAAATCTATGTTGAAAGATTCAACTATTTTTTACGCTGGCCGTCGACTACCTAACGCAACCCCTGTAAGAGTGGGATTTGAACCCTGGTCTTTTGTGTAGTAGACACACTGTACTACCACTAGACCATTAAGTGGGTACTTAATGTGGGAAAAGGCTTTGTTGTTGTTGTTCGGTGATGAAGTTGTGGCTTAATCGATTGTGTTAGAATCCCTAGGAATGTTGCATTATTTGTGTAGGAATCCCTAGGAATGTTGCATTATTGATGATGTTGTGTTTGGGTACCAAAACTAGAACCCTAAGTTAAGGGCAATAAAGATCACTCTCATGGAACGAGTACGAGGGTTCTTTCAACCCTAGTTATAAACAAAATTTGGCATCTTGCCACTCCACTAAAAGCGGTTGCAGTCACTAGATGAGGCAAAGTAAGTTGGTGGTGGCCTGGCAAGGTGTTCGTTGATGGGTAATAACACACAGGATAGTTGCATGGAGGCGACGTTCCAATTTGATTCTACACAAGCCACTGCTCATGCAAAGGGTGATTGTTCATGCATTGAGAGCAAAGTAGAGGGCACAACGAAGGTTCCAACTACAATTAGGTCACATTGAGCGACAAGGAGGCCATGTCAAGTGGTGGTGCTGGGTAGCCAAGGTGCCACCAACGATGCTCGTTTCGAGCAATAGTGGATGCAATACTAGTCGATCCATGCAATTGGCTTGCTGATTACACCAACTGCCACCCCATCCCCCAGTGAGGATGGATCGAGCATGATGATGCCATGTAGGAGCATCTAGGCAAGCCCCATATTCACATAGAAGATCTGATTCATTCGTCATGAAGCAACTAAGGCTTGAAGATGTGTTGCAAAGCACTTGAATGTGCAACTTACAATAACAAAGGTGATGCCTTTCCATCTCTTGATAGATTCTCCATCGAGAACCTTATTTTCATAGAGAATGAAGGAGAGGGGGAATCCTACTTGAGCCCATTTCTCTTAAAGCAAGAAAAAAGAAGAAAAAGTTGAAAAGAGAGGTGGACTTAAAAAGGAGAGCAAAGAAAAACATGAAAAAAAGGAAGACATAATACCACACAAAAAAGGATGTGAAGAAAAAAAAGGATGGATGGAGAAAAAAAAGAAGAAAAACGCTCGCTAAAAAGGACCAAAAAAATATATGAAAAAAAATAATAGCTTAAAATGAGGTGAGCCTTTTTTAAAAATCCTTGTAAAAAAATAAAGAAAAAGAGAGCTAAAAATGACTAAAAATGGGAGTGGAGCTTTTCTCCTCCCAGCTCCTTAGAAGACACATCGAGTGAAAATGAGTTGAGTATCTCTTTTGTAACAAGTTGCGGCTTTTCCAACTCCAGCTTGAAGGGGAGTATTAGAGTATGCATATATGAATAATTGAATCTCTCCCAGATCCAATTATAGTACTCTCTACTTAGTCTTGTATTGTTTATTGGTGTGACTTTGTGGTGATTATGGGGCTATATAAAGAGCCCTACACCCACCCCTTATAATTCTTGAGAAACATAATGCAATAGCTAGCCCATTGTGGTTTTCTCCTATGGTTCCTTCCCACTCACGGGGAATAGGCTTCCACGTAAAGTAATATTTTCTTGTTCTTGATTGTCATATCTATATTTTAATTTTCACAAACCCAAAATACATCTCAATTCCTGCATGAAACCAAGATGAAATTCTAACCGAGAGGAGATGGAATAGATACATCATATGCTTAAAAATTGATTTTGAGTGTAAGTAGACTTAAACACTCAACACACGCTAAGAATATATGATTTACTGGGGTTCACCTTTAACCATGTTACATCATCAATGATGGCGAGTGGTCTCATCTTTAGTATGATGGCCGTTGAACAATGTCTTAGGTCGGTAATTGGATCTCTCCAAGATCCAATTACCACACCTTCATGTTTAATCCCACATTGAGGTGAACTTTGTGTGTTAGTGGGGCTATATAAAGAGCCTCGCACCCCTATACCCTTTGAGAGGGAGATTTTAATAGAATTTCCAGCCCTATGTGGCGTTCTCCCATGGTTTTATCCTGCTCCTTAGGGAGTAGGGTTCCACATTATATTCCGGTTTTCTTATTTGTTTCTGTTTTTATTGCTTCCACATCATGTTTTTACATGGTATTAAATCAGTTTGATTTTGAGTTTATCTTGGAGTTTTGATTTTATTTCCGAGTTTGATTTTTATTCTTCTTCGTATTTTCTCAAGTTTGTGATCTATTTATGTGATTTGGACATCGTCACCAATGTCACGATGTCAATTCCCCTAAAATCAGCCCCATGCAACAACCTAAGGTTACGTTCAAATAAGAAGACAATGATGACGGTACATCTCTCTACAAGGTTCTCAAGGCAACGCCGTGCCTATTTTAAAGAAGAAGAGGAGAATAAACCTTTCACTCTTGCATTAACCCTAACACGCAACCCGTGCTGCCAACAAGCACAGTCCTCCACGCCACAACCATCTGCGGCATAGCCTCCCAAAGCGAAGCTTCCACCCGTTTGCCTTTAGGTCTCCAGGCCACATGCCAAGTGGTCGACACACCACCGATGCACAAGCGCTCCAGGTACTATCTCTTCAGACACTCGAGCATGAGGTGAGAGTCTCCAATTACCATCAAGCCTTCGCTCAGCGATGCTCTTCACCTCCGAGCAACATGTTCGGAGTCCCTTGGTTCCGCATCGCTGCCGTCATCTTCGACAAGGAGGCGCAACGGATCCCCTCCAAGCAGCGTTACAGAGCCTCTCTATCATTCCCCGGTTTGGGTTCATTAAACCCTAGCATCGACCAACTGCAGGTATCTCTACCCCAGGTGACGACGGAGATGGGTTCTCCCCACGAGGGATACCTAGCTCGAATTAGGAGCCTGCGACAAATATGGATTCTCCCCAATGAAAACCGTAAATAATTGCAACACCTGAGGGTCATGCACTATTTTTTTCTTTAAAATTTTAGTGAAGGCTCTGAATCGAGATCTGGTTGAGAAGAAAGAAAAAATGTTCTTTAAAAAAGATAAAAAATTGATGGCTAAAAAAATAGAAAGACCGATTATGGCCCATTACAAAAAAGAATATCATAAAATGAACAGTTCGAAAAGAAAAATGGAGGTTGATTTTTTTGGTGGGCTTCAGGCGTAGTTTGGTTGGTTTTCTGTTATGTTATACTCATGAAGGTTTTAGCCTGAATGAAAACAAAATGTGAAAAAAGGAGAAATGAGCAGAACAACCAGATTGAGTGGCTGGAAAGTTGTCAGAGTCCAAAAATTGACACGGACTGGAAAACAGATGATTTAAAATAAGAAGAGAAGTATTTTGTTATTGTTGACCCTGCTCTTAATTTATTCTCCCAACTTGATTGGGTATCCTTATGTTTCCAACAAGTATGGGAGAAATGGAGAGTGTTAAGTAGATGTTTCAACCTTACCATATTTGGGGCACTCTACATTAGAGTGGCCCAGCTTCTCAGAATTCTCATTAAGAGATTCATTGTATTCGTTGCATGCTTCATCCTCCAACGATCGTTTACTCCAGTACTCAATTTTTTGAGGTTCCTATAAGAGACTACCGTCATTTACATATTGATATTCCTACAGCTTTAGTTGTTTGGCCCTTCAGAGAGATCGAGTAATCTTCAGTCTACCACATGCTGCGGGCCTGAGTACTATGAGGGGGACTCATTTCAACACCGATGGCTCTGATCGGTGCAGGCAAAGATCAAACAAGTGAGTTCTTGACCTATATTTCTCTACAGATCATCATTCACACTCCAACCCTCCAGTTTCTCCTCGTCACCTTGATATGAGAAGCAACGTCCTCAGGGGTTGCCGACAGAGTATGTGTTGAATCGATATTTCCAATTGTCATGTATTCATTATATGAGCGAGTACCTTCTTTCTTCTTGTCCAAGCTGTGCATTTCATACAATGTCTTTGGAAGAGTGTTGAAGAATGTCTTGATCTCTTTAGGATCCAATTTCCATACCTTTATGTTTAATCCTACATCATCTATTGTTGAGACTTTGATGTCTGTGGGGCTATATAAAGATCCCAGAGATTCTATACGGAGAATATATCCATTCGTGCAAGGAGTCTTCTCGAGGCTTGGTGCTTGGGGTAGTCCACAGTGGTTCTGTAGGGGTTTCAGCTGCTTGTGTGTAGTCTTTGGGAAGGTTTTTTGGTTTCTCTCTGTTATAAAATAGAAAACGGAAGCGGAATAACAGAATAAAGAAGAATAATCACGAAGAACACAAAGATTTTTACGTGGAACCCTACTCCGTGAGGAGCGGGATGAAACCACAGGAGAAGCCCTCAACGGGGCGGATATTCTATTCACTTTCTCATCTGTTACAGGAGGCCTGGGGCTCCTTATATAGCTTCCACAGGACCTCCAAGTCCCACCACTAGGCGGTATGGGACTAAACTCAGTGGTGGGGTAAATGGACCCTGGAGGGATCCATTTACCCACCTATTACATAAGTGACGCATGCTCGAAATACTCTAACACTCCCCCTCAAGCTGGAGCATGCAATGCTCAGCTTGGACAAACAGGAAGAAACTCAACTCACAATACATGACACTACAAACAATATCAACCCAACGCGCACAGCTGCTGCAGTCGAGGACGTTGCTTCTCATGGCGTGCATGTGAGGAGGACAAACGGGGCTGGAGTGTCTATCTGGCTCAGAGAATGGTACTCTACTGTGGAGTCCCTATGATACCACATGAAAACCCTTGCCCTTAATGGCATAGGGAATAGTCCTCTGCTCTGGAGTCCCTATGGCTCACATGAAAGCTCTGGCCGACCAACAGGAATGATTGGCATGCATCATCGTCGAGTCTGAATCTGAGAATTGTAGAGTCTGAATATCTGACCGGTCTGCAAAATCTGATATCTGAATCTTAGAACAAGCCCTGTGACTCTACATATACTCCCCCTTTCTCCCATACTAGTCTGAATGGCATTGTTGACCACGTTGGGAGAAGACAAGATAATACATAAACATGGAGATGAATATAACATCACTTGCCGATAATGATTTTTTTTTGGCTTTTCGTTATATTTTTTTTTAACCACATTTTTTTTAAATTCGTACGGCTTTTCTTTGTACGCGCCTCTTTCGTTTTTTTTATACTATGCGTACGGCTTTTCAAATGTACGCGCCTTTTTTTTATTTCTTTCCTCCTTTTTTTAACACTATAAACGTGGTCCATTTGGACCCAAATGTACCTTAGCCCAATTGGGCTTTACAAAATCTCTCATTTTTTTTAGGCCGTCACACATTTTTCTTCGGCTTTTGAATATTTTTGTTTTTTTTTAATTCTGCGTACGACTTTTTTCTTGTACGCAGGCCCCCCCCCTTTTTTTTTTAAAAAAAACAGGCCCTCACCTTTTTTTTTCACGACCTCTGCATGCCTCCGTACCCCTTTTTTTTATAACTAGAGGAAACTTGGCCCAACACAATAATATTTTTTTTAACTCGCTGGGCCCCCACAGGTTTATTTAGGGTTCCCCCGTGGGAACCCTTCTCATACGCAGGAGCCCACCCCCCATGGGGTTCTTCATTTGTTGCCGCCGCTGCTTTGAGATCGGGGCCTGCCAGATACGGAGCACGGAGATACGGAGTGGGCGACACCGCCAGAGGATGTTGCGAGGAGGACCTCCAGGAGGACCTCCTTTGCGCGAAGCTCTCGCAGGGGGCGCTTGAGGGGATCGCATCTTGGAGTTCCTGCCGCAAAAAAGGAGATCTTGCGAGGAAGAGGGTGCGCGCCGCCTGGCGATGGGAATTCTGGGCGCGCACGCCCTGAAGATGTGCGCGTTGTGCTCGTTGAGGAGACTTCTTATCGCCTGCGAGTTTGTTGGGGCTGAAGGAGGGCGCGCGGGGTCGTCGCCGATGTGGATTCGCGCCGCCTTCGCGTCGACCCTGCCGCTGGAGCTCGGGCTACGCCGCCGAAGGTGTTCTGCGGGAGGAGGAGCGCTGCCAGGAGCGGCTTTGGCGTCACCGGATGCCGCCAGGAGGGTGCAGCGACACCTAGGGCTCGCAGTCGGAGGACTTCGCGGGGCTCGGGGCCTGGGACTCGTGGCGGAATCGTCTGGGCCGGAATCGTCTGGAGCTTGGGACTTGCAATGATTGCTCCTCCGCCTGGTGCTGTAGTTGTAGATGGAGCATCGACTGTAGATGCGTCCCCCTGGGTGAACACAGATCAAAGTGGAGCCCTGGATTAGGACTTCGCGGCTGAAGATGCCGCCCGCAGATGATGACGCATGCCATGCCTGGAGATCTAGATTAGGGTTTCGTGTGAAACCCTAGAACTTCTTGAACAGGGATCTTGAATATTAACTTCATGAAAATAATCTTCAATAACAACACATCAAAACTCGAATCTCGAAAACACGAACAAGATAAATCTTCAAGAGTATTTCCTCGAGAAACGAACCCGCTCTGATACCATGTTATAAAATAGAAAGCGGAGGCGGAATAACAGAATAAAGAAGAATAATCACGAAGAACACAAAGATTTTTACGTGGAACCCTACTCCGTGAGGAGCGGGATGAAACCACAGGAGAAGCCCTCAACGGGGCGGATATTCTATTCACTTTCTCATCTGTTACAGGAGGCCTGGGGCTCCTTATATAGCTTCCACAGGACCTCCAAGTCCCACCACTAGGCGGTATGGGACTAAACTCAGTGGTGGGGTAAATGGACCCTGGAGGGATCCATTTACCCACTTATTACATAAGTGACGCATGCTCGAAATACTCTAACACTCTCCTTTTTGTAAATTCTGTTTTCTCTTTCTCCTTCTTTAATAAATTGATGGGGGTGAACACCGCCGAGTGGGTCCCCTCTTTTAAGTCTAAAAAAAAGGTTTAGAAAGTCGGTATGCGGTATTCGTTCGGTCAGGCGGTCTGGAGCGAGTAAGCGGGCAGGCGGAAGTATATGTAGAAGTATATGTGGATTATGCGGTTTCTATTATTTTAATTAAAAATAATTAAGAAATATAATAATAATTTCAAACATTAGATATTTATGTTTAAAAAATATAGCATGGAAGAAATATGAAGTGAAGACTTTATTGTACAATGTGATATCAACCAAATCATTTTCAAAGGTCATCCATTTCCAAAAGACAAAAATGTTAACGGTGGAGAGAGTAGAAAATGGTGTAAATTGATTGAAGATAGAAAAAAAATGACGGATATCCTTGTCTAAATTGGAAGGAAACCTTTTTTTGAAGTGTAACATTGTTAGTAAACACAACTATGAACCTTTATATTTTAGTAAGTGGTGTATTTGTCTGTTCAAAGTTAAATATTAAAAAATTCAACCATTTAAATTAAGTATATGTAATTTGGTCCGTGAAGTTAAAAATTCCATGCAAATTTGACATCTATATTCATTTTATCTTAAAAAGATCTAAGATACACATGTAATTTATTCGATATTCGTGCAGTTATGAGATGATGTAGAAGTTAGAGCTGTTATTGGAGAATCTAAAAAATAGAGATTTGTTGATGCTAAATTTTAAAAATAGAGAGATTTAGGGCTAAATAGATCAATCAACAAACCTTGGCAAAGGAGAAAAAGATGGTGGAGGAGCAACCCATGTGGAAGTCGAGAAGATGGTGGAGGAGCAACCCATGTGGAAGTCGAGAAGATGGTAGAGAAGCAAATAGTTACCTCTATTACATATGCGGCCGCATATGCGGTCGCATATGCGGTTTACTCGGCCGAGTATACCCCTGGACCCGCATATTGATCGAGTATAGCATACTCGGTGCGGTAGGGGGGCCACCTACGCATATGCGGCCGCATAGGCTGACTTTCTGAACACTGGATCCCCACATGGTTGTACTTATTAGAGAGAATTCAATAGAATATCCAACCTTATGAGGCATTCCCTATTCTTTTTATTTGTTTCTATTCTTACTTCTTATTGCTTCCGCATTATATTTTCACAAGAATGGTATAAAGGAGGATCAAAGCACTAACCTAAAGTGGTTTTTATATAACTTCCATATATGCAAATCCACCTAAATGGACAAATTTACAAAATCGAATATGATAATGACCCATATGTCGATTGGTGTTTTGAAGATATTGCCATTGAGCTCCCACTGAGGAGACCCCCTGGTGATTGGGATTCGGGATGATGGGTTTGACCATTAATGAGCATGGGAGCATGGAAGGTTGCATCGATTTCGATTTCGTTTCGATATTGTGTCGATACAATATTTCGGCGTTAATATCGCCAAAATATCGCCCATATTGGTGCTCTTTTGTGAAGGAAATGCCTGAAAAGGAGGAAATATCGCCTATATCAGTACCCATGTCGGTCTCAACTCGATATTGATATATCAGCGATATATCGCTCATATATCGCGATATTTCCTTCCATGCATGGGAGGTCACATTCTGAATACATGAGTTAGGATTTATGAGATATCAACATGAGGTTCTATCTATAAGAAATGGTGTAGAATTCGGGGAAATAGAAGCATGATAGATAGTACACTTTACAGCAAGGATAAATCATAAGCATGCCCTTATTATGCTACGTGATGCCGCCCTAACTCCTTTTATGATGCCAACGGATATGAATATGGGTTGTAACCATATTGGTGTTAAAAGGATTGATGTAATATAAAGGTAGTAGGAGGTTGGACCTCATTGATAGTTAGCTGCCTACTTTCTTTCACAAGTCTTTCCCTTGAAGAGGATTGTTGACTTTAAAATGTCCTCAGCTATAAAGCGAGGTGTGTTTGTGTGTGGGGGGGGGGAGGGGGGGATAAAGAGTCCAGAAAGAGCACACCAAGAAGAAGAAGAATGAAATCTTATGAATGGAAGGTGCTATTAAGGACATGTAAGCCGTGACAGATGATTATATGAGCTATGGATATGCTAGGAGGTTAGTCTTATAACGTATAGAATAAATTGAAGCGTTTTTTCCCCTTAGGTGCGCCGAACTACTTAACATGAATCAGATGGATTGTTGCTTTATGCCTCATGTACTCCAAGATCTTCTTGACTTTTAAAATGTATGGTTTAGGAGGAAAGTATTGTGCAATTGACATGCATAATGATATCCAAGTTTCTTATCTCGGATGCGAAGAAGATTTCTTGTAATTGAGAAAAAAGGAAAAGAGAATGACTTGATATAATCGTCCTTATATATAAAGGACTACATGCTAGAAATAGAATGACTATAATAGAAATGATAAAAAAGAGAATAACATGACAATGGCAAAAACAACATCTAATATGTGAACGCTTCCCCTAAAGATGGAGCTTAGATGACAATCTTGCTTAACTTGGGCATACACATTTAGAGTGAAGGTAAGTAGAGTGCTTTTGTGAATATATCAATAGTCTGATCTGATAAGAGATTTGAGAAGTAAAATTTAGTCCCTTTTGGATCATATCACAAGTGTAATGACAATGTAATTCAATATGCTTGGTACTCTCATGAAATGTTGTGTTATTTGCTATACATATGTAACATGATGTTCACATTGTAGCAGGGAGAGGTTCCTCCACAAATAAGTGATGTTGAGATATTTGTTACTTTTGCTTCTTTTATGTATTCTCTTGTTTTCCGTCCTCTCTATGTAATTTGCCCAACAGGTCTCTCCTCTATATAAAAAAACCATGGGGCCTCATGAATATGCACGTTATTGTTTCTCCCGACATGGTATCAACGCGATGGTATTGGACCAGAATTCTAGTACCTACCCATGCCCTAGACCTCCAACTGCTAGCCCCTCATGCCTCTACACGCCACCAAGAGCCGCCGACGTCACCCCATCCTCCCCAGCGATGTCGCGCTTTTGTACGTTGCCCAACACAGCCTTAGGGGCCCCCGAGCACCAACAGTGTCATTGTCGAGGCCCCCCCTGTCCCTCCGTGCATGTCGCTACACCTCTCTGTGCCGTGGCAACGCCTGCAATGCGTCTGCAGTTGTTGCTGCATGCTGTAGCGTGTACTCGTTTGTTGCCTCGTGCTTACGTGCACCTCTACGCTGCAAACAGATCCTGTGGCCGATTCATCACCTCTTCGACGCTGAACTACAGTCTGAAACGATCCGATTTTGATCAGAAAAGGTGATTTCGGATCTATAAATTATCGGTTTTGGCCCTAACGCGGATCGAGGAGTGACGAGGTTGATTTTATGAGTTTACATGTACAACCAATCCTCCATATGATCATGTAGACTCGCTTTGATCAGTCTAATTCCTCTGTCGAGTTTCGGTTGGGCTTTTTTTATTGTCAGAGAATAAGGAAGACATCTTTTCTTTGTTCGATGCTTTCAAAGGTTTAGCTCCCATCGTAAAGATGGATGAGACCAACTACAAGTTGTAGTCCATGCAATTTCGTCCCTTATGCAGCGTAATAACAAGCACATTCTAACAAAGCCCAAGCCATGGATAAGACTGGGGACAATGCTCTGTGGAAGTAAGATGTCGCGTACACACGTATTTGGCTTTCTTGGGCCCCTACCACAATGATCGTCAACGACATTGTGAGCCGACCGACCGCCAAGGCGATGTGGGATATTCTTGCAGCCACGTATGAGCAAGTGAAGAACGATGCCAAGGTTCTTCATCTTCAGTTTGATATATACACGACCAAGCAGATTGGTCGTCCTCTACATATCTTCTACTCCTCGCTTCGAGGCATGTTTGAGAAGCTCCACAGCTTCATGTCGATTACCAATTCCACGGAGTAACAGATGAGACATCGGAACACCACGATGGTTGGAGTTTTCTTGGCAGCACTGGATCAAAAATATAAGGCAACACACACACAACTTATTACAGTAGAAACCATACCTCCCATGGAGGAGGCCTACAATCGCCTCTGCAAGCTTCTTGTCCCACTTGTTGCAACCGCGCATACCTTCGCGATGATGGCTGCATTTCACAGCATAGGAAGTTATACACAATTCAGAGGGCACGATCCCCGTGGTAGAGAAGGTTGAGACCAACGTGGACCTTGCACCTATTGTCGTCGTCCATGTCATTTTAAGGACACATGCTATCAGATGCATTGATACCTCACCTTTGCTCATGTGGCAAAGCAGATTAAGCCTCCAGACACTTCAGCTCCTCAGGTAGATCCTCGCCTTGATGATATTGTCTCCTGTCTGATGTAGATAATGACTCCTAAAACCGGTACCACTATAGGTTCCTCATATGTCGTATTAGCTGCTAGAGCCTCTTTGAGCTATTTATGTATAACATATGCTTTTACTAGTTGTAGCAAGGCAGATATGACCAAGTGGATCATGGACTCTGGTGCTTCTCACCATCGATGTGGAGACAGAGCACAGTTCAGGCCTTACAGACCTATACCTCTTGGTAGATGGGTTGTCGTTGCGAACGTGGTTTATTTCCCATCACAAGATAGGGGGAGGTGCATTTGATGCCATCCATGCGCCTGTAAAATATTTTATATGCTCTTGACATTCAGATGAACTTGCTTTCTATTATTCAGATTACGAAGGATATGCATTGTCGTGCTATTTTTGACCCATCTTCTCTTGTGTTTCATGACACACTCATGAGCATGGTGATTAGATGTGGCCATGAGTAGCAGGGAGTCTACAGACTGGTCCAACTTCATCATGACGGTGCCTCAATTGTTCCCATTGGACCAGTCTCACCATACTTGTGGTATTTTTGATTTGGCCACCTTCCTCTACGGAAGTTGTGTCATGTCCTCTCATAGATTTCCTCGTGGTCTTCCGTCCAATGCAAGGATTGCCAGCTTGGGAAGAATCACGCTCTTCTTTTCCTGATCGTCAGAGTCATATCAATACTCAGTTATTTGAGCTTATTCACTTAGATATTTGGGGTCCTAGTCGTGTCCTTGATCACAAGGTTCACAAATTTTATCTTGTTTCTATGTATGACTACTCCATCCTTTTTTAGATTTTCTATTAAAAACAAGTCTAAAGTTGGGTATACTATTGAAACATTTATTAATGAAATAAAGAATATTTTCTCTATTAATGTCAAGTTTTTACACTTTGATAATGCCTTAGAGTTCTGCACATTACAACTATTTGAGTTCTTCAGATCTCTTGGCATTGCACGCCATACTTCGTATGCCTACACATCCTAGAGAAACGGTATTGCTGAATGCAAACACCATCATTTACATAATGTGACCCGGACCCTTTTGATGTCATGCTTCTTACTTTTTTGGGGGTGATACAATCCTCACTTCTTGTTATTTGGTGAACTCCATGCCATCTTTTTAGGAGAAAATGTTCCTTTCTCGATTGCGATTCCTGAGGAGGGCCTCTTCTCCCTTATACCTCGAGTGTTTCTCTATGTTGCCTTTATTCACAATCTAATGCCTGGTCGTGACAAGCTCTCCCCTCGAGCTGTCAAGTTTGTCTTTGTAGGCTACTCTTGCACCCTAAAAGGGTACTGCTGCTTTTATCCGTTCTGACGGAAATACTTTGTTAGTGCTGATGTTACATTCTTTAAGTCAATTGTGTATTTCTCGTTTACAGGTAACATGTTGACTCTGGCTGACTCAACACATGCCTCCTAAGCCACCACCACCTCCAATACCTACATCATCACCCCCACCTCTAATACCTACACCTGCTCCTGTGGCTACGCTTGGATCACCACCCAGTATCTTGTCTCAGTTATTTCACGTTTTTTTGTTCGCATGCCTCACACAGCTCCCCCTAATAATGGGCCTTTCCTATCATCCAACACGTCTCGAGTATGTAATGAGCACATTGTTTCTACTAATGGCACTAGCGTGTCGTCTATGCAGCATGATTCTTTACAGGATGAGCATATGCTCTCTTAGGAGGGTAGTTTACAGGTTCAGGAGGTGGAAGATGATCTCGATGTGCCTATTGCTCCGCGGAAGAGATGTACTTGTGCTACATATACTCTTGCATCCCATGTTTCAACCTCTCGTCTATATCCTTAGTGCAACTAACTTTCATAAGATCCTTGTTTCCACTCCTTTGCCTAGTTATCTTGAATATTCTCTTTCACTTTCGTCAAATCTGATTTCATATATAAATGCTTTCGAGCTTCTACCTTTACCTAACCTACTATCCTTTTTCTTTCCTTGCTTCCTATATCTTTCAAGTTGTCGTTATCGTGTACTTTTTTTTGGGAGAAAACCTTACAAATCTTTCTTTTCCATACATGCGTATCTCATGCATCTTCTCTCCAGTAGGTTTCTTTCCATTCATGCAACTCACTTAGACACATTTAAAACCCTTTTGACAACATTTTAACACAACTTGCCATTGAATATTTTATCTCGTCAATGTTTTCAACATGCTCTTATCTATCTTCTGATGGTTTCTTCTCTTTGTTTTTTTCCATTCATTTATAAGATTCCACCATTCTATTGTCCGTATGCACATTTAAGAAGGAATCACGGGACGCTCGACGTGCGTCTAGGGCGGCGACAGAGGAGGATCTTGCTGCTCTAGACAGATTGGAGGATTCACGGCCGCTTACTTTGGACAAGCTAGCCGGGAGAGCGGATGCGCTTAAGAAATTGGCTTTAGAGGATAGAAAGTGTCTTACAGAGTGGAAGCAGAGGCCAGGCATAGATGGCTCAAGGAGGGAGATGCAAACACTGTTTTCTTCCACAAAATTGCTAATGGGAGGTGCCATGGAAATAATATCCGTTAAGTCGTTGTGGATGGTGTCCAGGCTGATGGAGATAACGAGATGGGAAGGTCGATCGTGGACCACTTCTACGCCTTCTCGTCGAGGGGCCTCTTTCGACGGTGGCGATGGTCGGGTCGGGGAGCGAAACAGCTTTATGGGGATCATTGTTCGAGCCTAGTTTAGGCGGTTACCTTGGAGGAGGTGAAGGCTGTTGTTTGATCTCTAAATGCGGATGGGGCTCCTAGTCCAGACGACTTTCCGATCTCCTTTTAAAGGGACTTTTGGGATCTGCTTGTCGTTGAGGTGCTGGAGGTGGTTTAGGAGGTTTGTCAGCGCAACGCTGGGTCTGACAAAATAAATAAGGCTTTGATTTTTCTCCTTCTTAGGCATGTTGCTGCCGAGCGCGTTGAGGATTTCAGGCTAATAGCTCTCTCCAATGAGTTATATCTAATTGTGGTTAAGGTCTTTGTTGTCCGCTTGAGCAGAGTTCCGGAACACATTATCCCCCCTTTTCAATCGGCCTTTGTCCTGGGTAGGCAGATCAAGGATTGCTTGGTCATGACTTTGGAGATCATTGCTGATTGGAAAAGGCACGACGTAAAGGTGATGCTTCGGAAGGCGGATTTCGCAAAGGTGTATGATATGCCTGACTAGCGATTTTTGTGGGAGGCTCTGCATAGACGGGGTTTCCCGAACATATGAATATCTTGGATGAAGCGTTGTGTTACAACTGCGTCGATGGTGGTCCTTGTTAATGTCCGCCCGGAGGGAGGATTCTGCTAGCCTCAGAGGGGGGTTAGACAGGGCTGTTTTTTAGCCCCTCTTCTGTTCGTAATTACCGCTGATGTGCCTACCTGCTTGGTCGTCCAGGTTCAGAGCTGCGGGATCACATCGGGTTTCTCGAGAGATGGGCTGACTATCCCTATTATTCAGTATGCAGATGACACTATCTTCTTCATTGAGGGAGGTAGAGAGGACGCCGGCGATATGGCGGTTGTTCTTGAGCTTTTTGGTGAGTTGTCAGGTCTTGTACAGAATCGGGAGAAATCTACTGTTGTGCCCTTTGCTTTTTTGAGGTGGAGCGTATGTCTGCTGAGGAGTTGGGGGTGGCTTGCAGCAACTTGCCTATCCGCTACCTTGGTCTGTCGCTGACGATTGGCATGGTCGAACTGGCGGATTGTTTACCGATTGTTGAGAAACTGGAAAGTAAGCTGACTGTATGGCGGCCCTCCATCCTTTCCAGGGGGGACGTCTTGCTCTTTTGAAGGCGGTTATTGCTGCAATACCGATTTTCTTTATGTCTTCGCGCATCCTGCCCGAGGGGTTTCGTAAGTGCCTTGGGAGTCTGATGAGGAGATTTCTGTGGAGCAAGAGTGGGCAGGAGGCTAACGACATGCACCTGGTTGACTGGGATACTATCACCTTGCCTAAGGCGGAGGGCGGTCTGGGAGTTGGGCGCATGGATGCTATGAATGAAGCTTTGATTTTAATGTGGGTGTCTAGGTTGTGGGGGAGTGGCGAGGATATTTGTTGTGATCTGGTTAGACACATCTATGGTTTCTCCAGCTTGTCGCCGGCTGGAATTGCTGCTGGGAGTATGTCGTCCCCCTTCTGGAAGGGAATTCTATTCATGTTACCTTGGTTCCATGAGTTCTTTAGACCTGTGTTGGGGAATGGGCAATCTTTCGCTTTTTGGATGGAGGACTAGACGGGTGGCGGGTCGCTCGATGGTCGCTACCCACGTCTCTTCGCCTTGGCGGTTGACTGGGATGCAAGGGTTGCTGACTGCTGGTGCGATGGAAACTGGATGTCGCTTTTTTGTGCAAACTTCTCCGATTGGAGGCTGGAGGAATTCCTTCATTTGTGCGACTCCCTGGCTGGCTGTGAGGGCCCCATGGGGGACAGGGACCACTGGGTGTCGAGGGGATCTTCTTTCTCTTTCAGAAAGGCGTACACGACGATTCGCATGCCGCCTCCTACGTGCACTGATGAACTTGTTGGGGATTGCAACTTTGTTTGGGGTCTTCGGTTACCTGAGAGGATTGGCTTCTTCCTTTGGCTTCTTAGACGCAAGCGTTTGATGATGCGGGATCGCTGCGTTAGATTCTTTGGTTCGATTTCTGACAGGTGCCCCTTGTGCAGGATTGGTATCGAATATGTGGACCATCTCTTCTTCGCCTGCTCATGTATTACTGATTTGTGGGAGGACCTCAGACTGGGATGGGTTAGTACGAGGTCCTTTGACGCTTTTTGGGGTTCGATGCAGTTGGCTCGGCAGCGGTTGCGGAGGGAGATCCTTGGCCCTGTGTCTTTGCTCTGGTCTATTTGGTTGGCTAGGAATGCTTTATTGTTCTCTGTTCAGAGGATCTATTGGGAGAATGTTTGTATTCAGTCCAAGGGTTTTGTTGAGGACTGGATTCTTGTGGGAATGTCTCTCCAATTCATTTTTGTTACTTTTAACTTCTTTAATCTAATTTTGGGGGCAGACACCATAGCGTGTTACCCCCTCTTTTGGACTTAAAAAAATGTACATCTTAAATTAACGGATGTTGTTACATATTTTCACTTAGAACTGATGCAATTTTTAGTGAAATTTGTCTTTATCAAACCATTCTTAAAAGCTTCCTAGTGTTATCTCCGTTACGAAAGAAAGTTTTTGCTACAATAATTTGTAGGCTACAATAAAATCATGAAATCTTTTTCGTTTTCCATCACTATAGTTATGACCACCATGTATCATTGAGAACCTGAAAGTCTTACATATCCATTCAAATTCTCCATTAAAAATGTTCAATTCTTGTCATGGATTCCTAGAAAGACCCTTTTCAGATCCTTCAAAATATCCATTCACAATTTGGTTTCCTCGACTGTCTTCCTTGTATCACACGTCCTTTCCAAAAGACCCTTGCCTTAATTGAGCTACACATGGGAGGCGGATGCAGCAGGATTAGCTTCTTCAATCACATGGATCCTAGACAGGAGAATCTTTTCACTTTTGCACTACACACAAGTGGCAGTATCGTAAGATTAGATTATTTAAATCTGTATTTAATATGCACATGCCCAGCAGAATTGTAATTACACGTCAATCTGCACGGAATCTGATTGTGGTATGGCTATTGCACATCCTTTGTCCAAGATTCAGATTCACTGCAGTAAATAATTATTCTTATAAAAGTTGAAGGAGTTGAGAGAGATAGTTGGCATAATAACTCCTTGATCCAAGCCCCACAACTGTGTAGATACGATAGTGCGGAAGCGTATCAGAGATAAAGAAATATAAATATGGAAGAACACCAAGATTTTACATGGAACCTTACTCCGTAAGGAGCATGATGAAACCATAGGAGGACTCTCAAGGATCGGGTATTCTATACTGCTCTCTCTCTCTCTCATCTATTATAGGTGGTGTGGGGCTCTTTATATAGCCCACCAGTAAGACGGAGTCCCACTCACAGTAGATGTGGGACTAAACATGTGAATGTGGTAATTGGTCCCTGGAGGAATTCAATTTCTCATCTATAGGTGTAATGTATACTCTAACACTATGCACAGACACAAACACACCTGTAGATGTGCACATGCACACATACCCAGATGTACACACCCACATACATGCACACACCCATGCACACATGCACACGATCTACATACACTCTCTACCTGGCACACAGAACTTAACGTAAACATCTTATTATCATTTTCTAGATTCTGTTTTTTTATCGCTACACTCAACAATTAATGCTTTAATTTAGTAAACTTTCCTGTACAAGGCACCTTAATTCTGTCTTACTTCCTTTTTCTTATTTTGCACACCTTTGGGACGCTGCCTTTCCTTCAAATTGCAAAGTTATGCTACCTCATGTTGGCCTGACAAATAGTGCAATCACTTTTTTCTTCCAGTCTGCAGCTTTAATAGGTGATTTCAACAACTGGAACCCAAACGCTGACGTAATGAGTCGGGTACGTGATGTGTGCTGATTGATTTCTTTGGTAGCTTTCTGAATTAGTAAGAGAGGACTCGCTCAAACTATTACTGATCATAACGGTCATGTATTCTCCTAATTTCTTTATTGCATTTCTTTACAAGTAACGGAGCTGGTGTTGTTACAGGCAGGTTATTTGTTCGTATACTCTCTTTCATTATTGTTTAACGACATGGTTCATTTGTACTCCTTAGAATGAGTTTGGTGTCTGGGAGGTGTTCTTGCCCAACAATGCTGATGGCTCCCCTGCTATTCCCCATGGCTCTCGAGTCAAGGTAATGTGCATGTGAGCAGTTGATGCATTTTGTATTTTTCCTTTCCTGCTTGTGTAATGACGACTATTGTAATTCTCGAACTGGCTTTTTTCTATTTTTTATCACTGATGGTGTTACATATCAACGTATAAATTACATATCAACGTATAAATATGTTTATTTTTTTTGTTACAGATCAAATCCACTCCAATTGTCAGGTGGTAGTGCAGTGTGTCTACCACCCAAAAGACTAGGGTTCAAATCCCCTCTTGTGGGGGTTGCGTTAGGTAGCTGACAAGCAATGTAAAAAATGGTTGGATCTTTCAACATGGATTTGAGCAAGAATCCATGTAGCCGATCCTACTTAATGCGGGAGAAGGATTCGCCATTTTTTTTGTTTAGTTAAACCCATATTAGGATGGTCTGCTAGATTTCTTCAGATGCCCCTGTGGTGATGCCCTTGTTATATATGTTTTTGAACTTAATATTCAATAATTAAATGCTACAAATTTTGTATATGTAAAGATTTCTTTCTGTTTTAGGTTTTACCATATTATCATATGATTGAAGGAGATTGTTTTGATAATGACAAAACAATTTTGTGTCAATCTACTCTCTGATTTTAGCATGCAGTTTTCTTAGAGTTGTTTTCTGAGGAGTCCATCTATTTTTATTTTGTGCATGCGAAGCAGTTCACTGTGGGTTAGGATAATTACAAAATTCTCATGGCATGTTTCTCCATGCTGTACTTCCTCCAAATTGTTTGTACTATATCTTATTTTCATGCCCTGCTCTCACGTGGCAAATTTTTTTCTAACATCACCTGAACTTTTATAGGACATATATATTGTTATCGTCGATGCTTCTTTTTGTTTGTCAATTTTTTTAAGACCGCATGCCTGCAACCAGCTTGATACGATTATGAAATAACAGATACGCATGGATACTCCTTCAAACATTAAAGATTCCATTCCTGCATGGATAAAGTTTTCTGTTCAAGCCCCAGGAGAAATTCCATATAACGGTATATACTATGATCCTCCAGAAGAGGTATTCTTCTAAGCTTTCTCTTTTTTATAAAATGCATGTTTTTGGTAATATTAATCTGCCTCTGGGCGCCATTCTTATTAACTGTCTCTTATTATTGGCTTTTGATGGCCATTTTTTATTCACAGGAAAAATATGTTTTTAAACATCCACAACCGAAAGCCCCAAGAGCATTGCGCATTTACGAGACTCATGTTGGAATGAGTAGCACGGTATACAACCATGTTTATGTTTTTTATATCATCTTCTGAGTCCTCGTGTACTTTTCCTCTCTTGACTTTAAATTTCAAAAAAATGATTATATTATAGATTTACAGTGCAGCCACTGCATAATCCTTGTAATCGAAACTTTGTGAACTTAGGGAGGTTGTGGCAGTTTTTATTTTGTCCGTTGTCTTTTGGAAGTTGTTACTCTAAACAGGGAGGGTGGGGAGGGGAGGGATCTAGAGTAGATGGGAGGTCTTTGATGTATTTCTTAAAATCAATGTGTAAAACATAGTGGTGTTCAATGAAGGAGCATATTGCATAGATGAAATACTTTCTCAGCTGTGCTCGTGAAAATTGGGTTAAAATATGTTTACACACTTCAAAAGACACAACATCTACATAATGGCCCATTAGGAAATAGAGGGAGGGGTTTGCAACTATTACTTCTGATCTCCTGGCTGAGAAAGGAAGGCATGTAGCTTTTCTAGAGAATAAACTGGATGAAGAAGGAAAAGAAACACCCTACTTAGAATATGAACCAATCATGAAGTCTCGATCCTATTTATAGCATTATTTAATTAATTAGAAGCACCCAACAGATATTTCAAAGGAGTTGGTTTATTCATATATGGAATATGCTTGCCAGTTTTTCGAAGGTGTTGGGGAGTGTCTTTGCTGGAAAAAGTTCTAGAAGAGTCTGTACCATTTAAAGTAGTTTCTGAATCATAAAATATCCAGAAAGAAATTTTCCTAGTTGGTTTTGAGAACTGGATTTCTCCCTCACTTGTGATCCGAGATATCCACTGGTGATAGTACTGCTATTGTTGTCCCGTTCTCTTCTTCGGAGCTATCATGATTTTGAGTAGTACACTGCCGAGCATATTAATTAGCAGCCTGCTGATTATATAATTTTTTTCATTTCTAATTACGGTACTGAAATCCCAACTACTTTTCTAAGACAAAATGACTTCCACCTTATTATTTCCATATGGGGAACAACACTTTTATGCATTATATACTACTATTTTTCCATGTAATGTTTGTAAGACATGAACCCACTTCTCTGTTAGATTTTATTTTCTTTGTTTATTCTTTATATATGAGTTTGGTAGTTCCATAGATATGAAGAATTACTGACCAATTCCAAAATTAGTTTCCCACAAACGATATAGAAATACAATCAAGTGATGGATTTTACTCTATTTTGGTATTTGTCTTCATAGTCATTTATTCTTGGTGTACAGGAGCCAAAAATCAACACTTATGTTAACTTCAGAGATGATGTCTTGCCACGCATCAAACGCCTTGGATACAATGCTGTGCAAATCATGGCCATACAGGAGCACTCTTATTATGGAAGTTTTGGGTACTTTTTTATTGTTGTTTTTTGTTGATTGTAGATGACTAAATTTTTTGTCTGTGTTTTTAGAAATAAATCATCAATCAAATTTATTTTTATTCATTATTGGAACTTCACATAAGTTAAAAATAAGTTGCCATATTTTGCATATATTTGCAACGAACTGAGCCATGTTCAGGAATTAATCAAACATAACTAGAATAATGTCTTTCTCACGCTGTGTAATGCTTTTTCTCAATAGATACAGAAGGTTTGGGGCTTCTTATATAGCCTCCACCGACCCTTCAAGTCCCACCACTGGTAGATGTGGGAGTAACACATGGATGGGGTAAATGGATCCTAGAGGCATTCATTTAACCATCTACAACATAAGCGACGCACAACCAACACTCCCCTCAAGCTGGAGCATGCAATGCTCAGCTTGGACAAACAGAAAGAAATCTCAACTCACGCTACATAACATTACAAACAATATCAACTCAACGTGCACAATTGTCGGTTGTTGTCGAGGACATTGCCTCTCATGCTGTGCTGGTGAGGAGGACGAACATGCCGGAGTGTAAGTCAACTGAATCTCCCCGTCGGAGAGCATGTGCTATGTACTGTGCCTGTCAGAGTCACTGCAACTGAAATGAGTTTCCTCGTTAGAGTACTCTGGCCTGCCACAACATGTGGACAAAAAGCTCCATCTCTGAAAAGGGCCGAAAAAGAGCATCGCTAATTGTCCATACGTCTCTGAAAGTTGAGTCTCTCTCATATGGACCTCGAAATGAGTTCTCCCTCAAAGGAATCTCGGAAGGATCTCATACTGGAGTTCACGATCGCTGGAGAATGGAGTCTGAAGAAGTCTCCTCGTCGGAGAATTGGATCTCTTCCATCTGGCACAGAGAATGGTACTCTACTCTGGAGTCCCTATGAAACCACTTGAAAATCCTATCCAACGTGACATAGGAATGGTCCTCTACTCTGGAGTCTCTATGGCTCACATGAAAACTCTGGCCGAAAACAAGAATGATGGGGACCACTGAAAAATAATAGCAAACATGTGCTCATATGAAAAGACCGCATACATGTGCGTGTCTGAAACTGAAGACTCAAAAACATCTGACGTCGAGTCTGAACATCTGAGAAACTGTAGAATATGGAACATTTGGCTGGCCTTGCTATATGGACTGGAGAATCTGCATCTGAATCTGTTATAAAATGGGAAGTGGAAGCGAAAACATGAAAAAAGAATAAACATCCACGAAGAACGCGGGATTTTAACGTGGAACCCTACTCCGTGAGGAGCGGGATGGAAACCACGGGAGAAGCCCTCAATGGGGCGTGTTTGTCTATTGCTTTTTCTCAATGAGTACAGGAGGTCTGGGGCTCCTTATATAGCCTTCCCAGAGCCTCCAAGTCCCACCCACAGGCGGTATGGGACTAAACATTGGATGGGGTAAATGGATCTTCTCCAGGATCCATTTACCCTGCTACAACTCAATAGGTGCACTACCAAATACTCCAACACTCCCCCTCAAGCTGGAGCATGCAATGCTCAGCTTGGACAAACAAACAGAAAGAAACTCAACTCACGCTACAGGACACTACGGACAATATCAACCCAACGCGCACATGCTGCAGTCGAGGACGTTGCTTCTCATGCGTGCAGGTGAGGAGGACGAACGGGCTGGAGTGTGAGTCAACTGAAGACTCGGAATCTGACCATCGAGTCTGAAACTGCACCTGAAGTCTCCTCGTCGGAGAACTGGGTCTCTCCCATCTGGCTCAGAGAATGGTGCACTGCTCTGGTGTACCTATGATACCACATGAAAACCCTTGCCAACATATGGCATAGGGAATGGTCCTCTACTCTGGAGTCCCTATGGCTCACATGAAAACTCTGGCCTGACAACTAAAAGAATGATGGGAACCTCGAAACAAATGATGGCAACATATGCTCATCTGACAATGACCGCACACTTGTGCGTGTCTGAAACTGGAGACTCGGAAGACAATCGTCGAGTCTGAACAACAGTAGAGTCTGGAATCTGGATGGTCTGGAAATAATCTGTATCTGGCCTCTGAAGAATCTGCATAGACCTGTGACTCTACACATATACTCCCCCTTTCTCCCATACTTGTCGGACAAAGTTGGGAGAAGACAAGATAAAATGGGGGGAAAACAACATGAAACTTGCGGCTTTTTCATTTTTTTTAAAGCCGTCATTTTTTTTTGAAACATTTTTTTTTTAAATTTGCATACGGCTTTTCTTTGTATGCGACTTTTTCAAAGAGAGCTCATTTTTTTTACCATGCGTACGGCTTTTTTTTTATTTTGTACGCGCCTCTTTTCAATTTTTTTTTCAACTTCTTCTTTTTTTTTACGCGGCCCACTTGGGCCCAACTCATTCTTCCCCCTTTTTTTTCCGCAGCCCCCTGAGCTTTCCTCCTCTCCTTTTTTTTATTTACAGTATCAGCCCACATGGGATAGGGTTCCAATTGGAACCCCCCTTTCAAATGTCGTAGCTCGGGTTCCCCTTATTTTTCTTTTTTTTATAAACCGCATCTGGGAACCCTCGACTTAGAATACAAACCGCCGCCTCCCCTTTGGGGTTTTTTCTGATTTTGCCGCCGCCACCGCCGCGATGGGGATACTCGCCTGGGCGGAGGCTAGGGCTTGATTGCACATGGTTCCTACGCGCGAGGAGCCGAGCCTTTGCGACCTGGAGTTAGGGCATGGAGATCGGTGGAGGTGGTGCCTCCGCCTGGAGCATGTCGCCTCCGCCTGCGATGGTTGATGCCGCGAAGAACGCGGGATTTTAACGTGGAACCCTACTCCGTGAGGAGCGGGATGAAACCACGGGAGAAGCCCTCAATGGGGCGTGTTTGTCTATTGCTTTTTCTCAATGAGTACAGGAGGTCTGGGGCTCCTTATATAGCCTTCCCAGAGCCTCCAAGTCCCACCCACAGGCGGTATGGGACTAAACATTGGATGGGGTAAATGGATCTTCTCCAGGATCCATTTACCCTGCTACAACTCAATAGGTGCACTACCAAATACTCCAACAGAATCATTTGACAATCCGGCATGTACAACTCTACACAATACTCCCTCTTTCTCCCGTACTTGTCGGAAAACGACATCGACAATGTAGGGAGAATACAAGAAAATGGTGAAAACAAAACATAAGCTGTCACACATTTTTCCAGTTTTTCACAATACAAAATTTCATCAATAAAAATTTCTTCTTCGTACGGATTTTCGTACGATTCTTCTCCCCTTTTTAGGCTAGTCCATCTAATTTTTTTATTGCCATCACATTTTTTAATAAGAATTTCATTTCCTCTCCTTTTTTTGTAAATATTTTTTAAATCTTTTACGTACAACTTTTTAATTGTACGCTCCCTTTTTTTTCAAAATATCATGGCCCACAGTGGGCCCAAACTGCAGCAACCCTCCTTTTTTTAATAATGCTGGTAGCAGAGGTCAGCTGGGCCTCAAATAACAAGCAGCCGCCCCCTTTTCTTTTGTTTCTTGAAACACGACCCACTCAAGCACGCAAAGGGAAGAAAACCCTATTTAGTGTTCCCATCGGCCATGATGGAACCCCATCCTTTTACGTTGCTGTCGCCTGGATGCACCACCTGCGTGATGCAGCACCGCCGAACCATGAGAGGAGATGCACGCTACTGGAGATGTTCGTGCGCCTGAGGGATAGATGGGGATCGAGAGGCTACTGCTTGCGTCGCTTGGACTTGCAGAGATCGGAGTATTGCATCGCTTGGGGTGCGTGCCCTGTGCGCACGATATGCGAGGGAAGGCAGCTTTAAGGGCACCACTGGAGGGCGAGGAGGCCGAAACTGGGCCTTTCATAGGGAATCGACGCTAGGGGAGCTCGCTCGGGCCGGAGATTAGTCCCCGGAAGGTCAAATGGAGGCTACTTGAGGGTGTCACCTGGATGCGAAAATGTCGAGGGCACTGCTTGTATCTAGAGATACTGGAGGATGGAGGCTTCTCCGCCCCCCTTTTTTGGATGCCTCACTACCTGCGTGAGAAGGGATGAGTTCCGCGAAGGGACCCTGGAATCTGAAGAAGTGCGGCCATTGCCACTTGGGCCGCCCGGAGCAGGTGCATCCCATGGTTATTAAGGCGGCAAGGCGACAAGGCGTTACACCCGGGCGCCTAGACGCCTAGGCGCGCTTAGGCGCGCCTAGGCGTTTTCAAAGTGGCATCAAGAAATTTCAAAAATATTGCATTTGGATGCTAGATTATTAAGAAATTATATCGCATTTCAAAAATAAATGTATATCACATTTTCAAAATGCGTTATATATATCGCTTTTTGTAAATGCGCAATGTATATCGCATTTTGAAAATGAGATATCTGTGTAGTGTGCATGAAAAATAGTCGCCTAGGCGTCAAGGCGTGCCTAGGCGCACCTAGGAGGCCGCCAAGGCGTCGCCTTTTTTTTATAAAGGCAAGGCGCATGTTCAAGGCGCACGGGCTGGGGCGCCTGGGCGCCTAGGCGTGCACCTTAACAACTATGGTGCATCCATTGGTGAAGTTCGGACCCGACGATGGGGTCTCTGATGGCAACTGCAGTGATCTTCTCATGAGTTTCTCATGAGTAGGGCTACCTTCCACTATCTACAAGATCCTTCACGCAAATGTCGAACGAGGGTTGCGGCTGTGCACGGTTTCCGCCTGCACAAAAGAGGTGCGACCGCCTGGGCTCGTGGATCTAGGGTTCGGAAAACTCTAGAGTTTTTGAACCAAAAAACTTGGACCATATATGAATACATAATCATCTAGAATGAACAACATTACAATCGAATCTCGAATAAAAAAATGAGCATGAACTCCTCGAAAATCGACCTGCTCTGATACCATGTTAGAAAATAGGATGCAGAAGCGGAATCGGAAAATAAAGAATAAACATTGAATAACTTGGGATTTAACGTATAACCATACTCCCTAAGGAGCGTGATGAAACCACGGGAAAATGCCTCAAAGGGCCATATGCGTCCTTGCTTTTTCTCAATGGATAAATGAGGTCTGGGGCTCCTTATATAGTCTCCACATTGCCTCCCAGTCCCACCACTTGTAGATGTGAAACTAAACACATGGATGGGGTAAATGATCCTGGAAGTATCCATTTACCCATCTACAACATAAGAGGCGCACAACCAAATACTCCAACGAACGTAAATGACAAGCATCTAGACAAGGTTATAATGTAAGCTCTAATCTTCTTAGTAAAAGTTATATAAACTGGAATGCAAATTAAATACGTGATTATCCCATAATGTTTTCCTATGGAGTGTGGTTGGCTCACCTAGTATAAATGCATATGTTTTTTCATATGCAGTGTGTTACATCTAGGTACATATGATTTAGGAAATACTCATGCCTAAATTTAAATTTACAACGAGGTTGCAAAAGTCGGTAGTCATATAGGGTATTTTGTTAAGGCTTAATCAACAATCTGATTATTATTTGCATTAGTCGATTTTGTATTTTCTAATTATTTTAAATTTATAAAATAAACTAATACATATATTATTTTTTAAAATATGGTCTAAAAATGACGTAATTAACTACCATATATAATTGATGAAATGAAAGACAAATATCGAGAACAATTTTTTTATCATAAAACAAGTGCCCTATGTTTAATAGCTATGAAGTAACAATGCCATATTAATCAGATTGAATAGTCATATTAATCAGATTGAATAGCTTTGTAGTAGGTCACCTTGTAAAGATCATAAAACACACCCTCAAAAAATAATACTCGGTAATGTTACTAAGGTTGTTGCACTATAGTTTTCCAACAAGACATCACTAACTAAACCAATGCATAAAATCAGTGCTCGGAAATGCGGTCCATGTGACTGTATATGTGTATGTGGTTACCCTTCCGAACTACATGTCATATGCGTCCATATGCGGTTAAACGCATATGTGGTCCAAGTAATTCGCATATGCGGCTGCATATGTGGCCACATATGAAATAAGATTAATACTCGTATTCATCCATCATCTCCGATTATGCATCTTAAGAAACGATGTTTTTTTGAAGGTTTATACATCAAGATTTTTGGTTGAATTCTCATCAACAATAAAACCTTAGATTCTGAAATCATAAACAAAAATCATTTGGTATTAGGCTTTATCGATTGACTTATAAATTTTGGTGATGATCTATGTTACCAATGTCAATAATTTATTTGCATGTCTTATACATAAATCTAATAATCATCACTGATTTTTCAACGGAGTATTTTTTCCTTTTATAATTTATTGTATTCATATGATTCAATTTAATGGATTGTATAGTCAACATCTGTCTTAGCCGACATTTCTTTTTAATGAAATGAATCATGCAATTAAATATTGTCAACTATTTTTTATTATTTTGTCTTATTATTTTCAGTTATTTTAAAGTAAAACAACACAAACTGCATAATCTCCATATACTTTCACATATACTTCCGCATATCCGCTTACTCACTTCAGACCACTTGGTTGAACAAATATCGCATATCGACTTTCTGAACCTTGCATAAAATTAATACCAATTTTCAAAGAATATCACATAGTTATTGTGGAAAGGGAGCAAGAAAAGTTGTATTACTCGTAACCCTAGAGCTCTCTTATTTATTAAAAAAGTTCTAGGGAAAATTACATAGATATCCAAAGGAATATGAAATTACAGGATAACATGTAAGGAGATAGAAATATCTCAACAGTCCCCCTCAAGCTGGATCATAAATATCTATCATGCTCAGCTTGGAACAATAACGGTGAAATGGTCCCGTTGCAAGTGCTTTGGTGAACATGTTAGCAACCTGATCGCCTGAAGCAACATGAGAAGTGAATATAAACCCCTTCTGAATAAAATCACGGGTGTAGTGACAGTTAACCTCAATGTGCTTTGTCCTTTCATGAAAGGCCGGATTATTTGCTATAAATAGTGCAGCTTGGTTATCACATTGTAAATGTATAGGAAGAGGCACCTCCATAGTTAGGTCAGTAAGGACAGACTTGGCCCACATCATTTCTGTGCTCCCTTGGGCCATTGCCCTATACTCTCATTCCACGCTGGATCTAGTCACAACTGTCTGCTTCTTGCTCCTCCTTGAAACTAAGGAGCTTCCCATAAAAACAGTAAAGCCTGAAGTTGACTTCCTGTCCTTGGGACACCCAGCATAGTCGGCATCCGCACAACTTGATACTGTCAGGGTCGTGTCCCTCATGAATAGAAGTCCTACGCTTGGTAAAGACTTGAGATACCTCAAAATCATGTTGAATGTATCCATATGTGACTGCCTAGGTTGCTCCATAAATTGGTTAACTCTGCTAACTGCAAGCGATATATCAGGTCTGGTAATGGTGACATACAATAGCTTCACTAACAGCTCTCTGTACTGTCTCTTATCTACCTCTGCAGAGACATCATCATATAGCCGAGCATTGGGATCCATTGGAGTATAGTTGGTCTATAGCCATACACGTCTCAGATGGGAGGTTAATGACGTACTTTCTTTGTGTAATTACCATTTCCTGTTGGTTTCTTGCAAATTCTAGTCCAAGAAAGTACCTCAACTTACCAAGATCCTTGGTCACGAACTGTTGTCCTAGAAAATCCTTGGCTGCCTGAATTCCTTCGTTATGACTACCTGTGACAACAATATCATCCACATAAATAAAAATAGTAACAATACCTCTCTAAGGTCTCTTAACAAAAAGAGAAAGGCCTGCAGTAGATCTGGCAAAGCCCTGTTGATGCAGCGTGGACCCGAAATATAGGGCCACCTATTTATTTAAATTTTATCGATCAATTTTGTTTACGTTTATTTAAGTTGTCGTGTTTTTAATTAAATAAACGAGATCGCATGTGATCTCCAATAATTAGTTGTAGATTTGATTTCCAAATTAGTCGGTTAATTAGTTAGAGGCAAATTAGGATCAATTAGTTGTCAATTTGAATTTGAATTCTATTTTTGTAATCCCATCCCTCCTATATAAGGGATGGTGGTCCATTGTTTTAAACAGTTCAGTTGAGTATTGATAAAAATTGAGATTTATCTCCCTCTATCTCCCTCCTTCTCCCTCTCTCCCCTTGCGACCTCCGCGTTCTCCTCCCTCAACCCCGCGCTACAGGCGTGATTTCTTCTCTCAGCCCTTCCATTATTCTTCCATCGAAAATTCTACCAAATATTTTAAATTCGATCGTCGCACCAAAGTCATTTTTGCATCATTTGGTATCAGAGCATGGAAACCGAATCGTTCTTACGATTCGACGATCATGTCGAGTACTGGCGATTGAAGTTTGATCTCAGCCGTCTATCTCATGGTTCGCGCTCACATTCACGTTCAAAGAAGTTCCAGCAGCGACTTATGCCATGCGTCAAGGTACAAGCATGGTTAGACGCGCAAATCGAGGAAGAATCACTCATGAACGGCAAAAATTAGAACACTATACCTGCTGTTCAATCCGATTCCGACCTAGAAAATGTAGGTATGTTCCGTCCCAATGAAGTTTTATTTGATGCAACTATTGTGCAAGAAGCAAAGGAGGACCATGGGCCTATCTTCGACGAAGGTCCTATGGAAGAAGAATACGAAAATCTCGATTTTTTTGCGAACGATGTTGCTGTCCAGAAGATTTCAGATCAGCCGCCGTCGCTGATAGCGCCCCCGATGTCCGCCCCAGCCCCACTGCAGCCCAACAGTGGCTGGCCCGCACGCCTGGGGCCCCGTCGTACTCCGCCACCGACTCCTCCAGCACCGCAGCGCGTGGTCGCCCCCCTGCGGCTCCAGCCACCGCTCCCCCTTCAGATCCGCGAGCCGCAAGCCTACAGCAACCCCTCCACGCGGCTGCGCCTTCCCGGTGTTTCCACGCCGACGCCGCTCAACGGCGGCCCCGCTTCTTCCCCACCGCGCCTCCCGCGCGCATCCAGAGCTCCCAGCCCCCGCTTTCTCCTATACGGGTGGCTCGGCGTCTCCGCTCGATCCCTCCATCCCACGAACGCGCCCAAGACCTCGCCGCCCTCGCCGTTCGTGACGTTTCCCCGCGCAGCCACCGCGCGAAGGCCGCGCGCTGCCGCGGTCCCCCTTGCGGCCACGCATCGTCCCCGACAGCCACCTGCCGACCTCGCGCTTCACCTCCTCCAGTTCTGTACGCGACAGCCCAACCACTCGCCCCAGCGTCGTCGCATGCCCCGCCCGCGCCATCCATCCTCCCCAGCCCGCGCCGCCCGTGCCATATACGCGAGGGACTCGGGCAAATCCTAACAGGGAACCCGATGGTTACGGGGTTTGAGTCCCGTGACAGGTGGGACTGGAAATCCCTTGAGAAATTAAGTGGGAGAAATTACACAGAACCCCCTCCAGGCAAAAGTTTTTATTCAAAGGGAAGGTTCAAAGTCTCCTCTCACAATATAAGTTGTAATGAAGGGGTACGAAAATTGCAGAGATGCCCTCCAATTGGAAAGAACTACAAACGTAACGTTGAAAAGGATCGAATTGGAGGAAATTGAAGCCACAATTCAAGGATGAATTCTCCAACGACGCACCTACATGAAGCAATTCGTCGGGAGACGAATTTTTAAAACGGAGGAGAGTTGATGCAGCGTGGACTCGAAATATAGGGCCACCTATTTATTTAAATTTTATCGATCAATTTTGTTTATTTTTATTTAAGTTGTCGTGTTTTTAATTAAATAAACGAGATCGCCTGAGATCTCCAATAATTAGTTGTAGATTTGATTTTCAAATTAGTCGGTTAATTAGTTAGAGGCAAATTAGGATCAATTAGTTGTCAATTTGAATTCTATTTTTGTAATCCCATCCCTCCTATATAAAGGGATGGTGGTCCATTGTTTTAAACAATTCAGTTGAGTATTGATAAAAATTGAGATTTATCTCCCTCTATCTCCCTCCTTCTCCCTCTCTCCCCTCGCGACCTCTGCGTTCTCCTCCCTCAACCTCGCGCTACAGGCGTGATTTCTTCTCTTAGCCCTTCCATTATTCTTCCACCGAAAATTCTACCAAATATTTTAAATTCGATCGTCACGCCAAAGTTATTTTTGCATCACTTATAGTTCAATCAACTCAGAGAGCTTCTGAAACCACGCCCTCGGAATTTGCTTAAGGCCGTATGTAATCTTATGAAGTTTACACACCATTCTAGACTCCCCCTCAACAGCAAACCATGGTGGCTGCTGCATATAAACTTCTTGCATATCGCCATACAGAAAAGGCATTCTTGACATCTAATTGAAAAAGAGGCCAATCCTTTACTATAGCAATATCAATAAGGATACAGAGTGTAGAGTGACATGTAATAGGAGAAAAAGTGTCTTATAGTCCACCCCATAAGTTTGGGTAAATCCACGCGCAACCAAACGAGCCTTGTATCTGTCCACTGAACCGTCTGCACGAAGTTTAATGGTAAATGTTGGAGTATTAGGTTGTGCGCCATATTTGGTTGTAGCAGGGTAAATGGATCCTGGAGAGATCCATTTACCCCATCCATATGTTTAGTCCCACATCTACCAATGGTGGGACTTGGAGGCTCTGGGGAGGCTATATAAGGAGCCCCAGACCTCCTGTAATCATTGAGAAAGAGAAATGAAGCATACACCCCTTTGAAGGCTTCTCCCACGGTTTCATCCCGCTCCTCACGGAGTAGGGTTTCACGTTAAATCCCGCTGTTCTTATTCTTCTTCATCTCTTTCCATGTTCCGCTTCCGCATGTTTATTTTCTATCATGGTATCAGAACGGGTCGATTCTCAAGGATTTCAAGTTCTTTTTTTTTTCCGAGATTCGTAGTTCCATGTTCTTGAAAAATTATTAGTTGAGGAGATCTCCAGGTAGAAGATCAATTCATGTTTATGGTTAGATGTTATTTGAGGTTCATGTTCGTTTGCTACGAAGCCCTAACGTGCCCTAGCTGCACATGCTCCAGACAGCCCTAAATGCGTAGGTCTATACCCATGCGGTTGTGCGTTAACACCAGCAATCCAACCTGTTAGCGCATCCGAGTGTCACGTACCCAAGGCGCACCTCCCATCCTCCGCTCCAGGGGAGTCCAGGCGGAAGTCCCTCCATCTCTAGGGCTCCCAGGCGGTGCATCGTCCTCAGCTTGCAGGCGCTCGCTAGCGCAACCTTCACTAGGCCTCCAGTGCAGCAAGCCCTCGCCCAAGCAAAGCAGGCGGCGTGGGCCCTTCATTTAGTTCCAAGCCCGAGCCCTAACCTCGAGGTGATGGCGCGCGTCATTCTCCAAGCCTGGAGCCTCTCCCCTTACGCAGCCACAATATCCTCGCACCTCCTCACAGAAATGGTAGTGGCATCTTCCAGACCTCGTGCGCAGGCCTCGAGTACCAGCACATGCGGCCTCGTACGCAGGCGTGGTGGGCTCAGATCTCCCTTCTAGCGGTTGGGCGTGGTGGGCTCCTCGAGTACCAGCACAACCTTCTAGCGGCAAGAGCGGCAACCCCCATGCATTATCGCTCAGATCTCCCTGGCATGGTGGGCTCCCGCCGCGCGGCATGGCGCATCGTCTCCTCCATCGAGCATGGCACTCGATCCCCAAGCGCTAACCTCCGCGAGCAGTGATCTCCCAGGTGGCGCGCGATGGCGTGCACGACCTTCCTCCTCGCGTGTGCGCCTTGGAATAGGAAGTGCCTAGCGGGGGCATCATCCCGTAGAGGCAGCATCTCCACCAGCCTGTCCTTCGCGCGGTGCCTCTACAAACTCCAGATTGGTGATTCTCTGGCTCCTAGGCGAATCTCTCCTCCAGCCCGGTCTACCCGCCGCGTGTCCCAAGCGTCGCCTGTCACCTCCACCTTCAGCTGCGATCTAGGCGACAGTCCCCGGCGCGACACCTGTTGGAAATGCGAGCCCACGGCGAGCCATTATGCAATAAATGTTATTGCACATATCATTCCCTGATCTGAAATGAAGAATGAATAATTTGTATAATAGGTCCCTTAGTACAATTAGGGTTATGTACCATGGCCATCTTAATAATCATACAGCTGTTGATTCAACTATTGAATCATAGAGGCTGGTGCATGGATGAATATCTAAAGAGTTAGATTGAGGACTCATCAAGCACCGTCAAATGATTGTTAAGAGATGATCTCCAGCCTGAGTAGGAGATGACAATCCTTATCTCTGAAGGCTGATATCTGACCGACCTCTTGATGCAGGTCCTCTGCATAGGAATAGAGATTCGGAGGTGTCAGATTAGTTAGGTCAAAGAGTTGACTTAACGAGATCGAGATAACCAAAGTCCTATATCATATGCTGTCATGATATAGGCACGCATCCTCTGACCGGAGACAGATGTGTTGCTATATGTCCAAGTATGTACATTTGGCAGACCAATAGGTTGATGACCTAATCAAGGTCTATACACCGGCGCGCTGGTGTGCATATAAGGGCATATGAGTAATACGATCTCTCAAAGGGATCATACAGGTTCAGTTACTGAACCGAAAGACATGAGCTCACTCATGAGATATTGGGAAGAATCAAATTCCATGCGCATGGTCGTCTCGCTTTGGAAGCTTGACTGAATTTGTAGGTTTGATATATACTTTTAGTATATGATCAAGACCTAGGTATGATATACACTTTTGGAAAGTGTATGATCGATACCGACTCCCAATGATCGAATGAGAAACATACTGATAAAACCATGAAGTAGACAGTATAAAGTTGATCCGATACTTCGGGTTTAATCTGAGTCTTCCAGTATGCAGGATGTACAGGTATTGGGAATACCTGAGGGTGATTTGATCATAAACGGTTGTATAACCATGACGCTTCCATTCCTAGGGAGTGATGAAACGGGTCTGGATTTTAGTGACTCCTCTCAGTAGAGAAGTGATCTGATCTTGGTCCAAGTATTGGACATTGATCTGAATGTGATTCAGATACAATGAGAAGATTAGATTTACGGTCTTGATTTAATCAAGCATCTATGGGAGGCCCGCGATCTGGATTTGAGATATGATCTCAATATCCATGTCACTATACGTGGAACAATACAATCGCCCTGTCCTTATCTGGAAGTATCTGCGGAGAGATTGCATTATTCTTGAAGGGTTCAAGAAAAATTCCATAAGATCTAAGCAATGAAGAAATAATGATTAAATGTGATTTAATCATCTTGATGTGTGAAGAAATTATCCAATTTAATTAATGTGGATAAGAATAATGTGGATAGAAATATCCAATTATTCATAATATATTATAAATGTGATTTGTAATGTATTAGAGAGAGAGCTAATTATAATTTATATGTGTTGATTAATTTTTATGTGTATTGGATACACATTGTGTAATTAATTAACAATATGAATTATATGTTGTTTTGGGTTGTGAATATGATTCACAATTTTTTCCATGGCAAGAATGCAATATTCTCAAAGATAATTGTGAATTATTTTTGAAGAATAAAACCCAACAAAATTTGTTGCAAATTAATAGGAGAGAAATCCAAGGAGATATGCAATCTCATGGAAATCCATGAGATTGCTCTCCATTGGGAAACAAGTGGGCGGCACCCAATTCCTATATGGAATGGGTGGCCGTCCCCTCTTGATTGCACATGGAGATTTGATCTCCATGTGTATTCTCTCCTTATTTGTTGGGTTGATTTAGGACTAAATTATATTTGATTTTTTCAAATATATTTTAACCTAAATTTGTTGTTTTTGACAACAACAATCTTGGCCATTGGATTGACACAAATCAATCTCATCCATTGATTTTATGTGTCCCATGGATTGAGATCCATGGATCCCAAAACCCTATAAATAGAGATGCATTCTATGCTCTCTAATGACTTGCAATATTGGAGCTCTCTCTCTCTTTCTTCTCTACACACGTCATCCCTCTCTCCCTCTAATTGGTGGCCGACCACCAAACCCTAGAGGAGAGAACCGTCGTCGCCTTCGCCACCGCGCCGCCGCTTCGACGTTCTTCGGTTCTCCGTCTTCTTGGAGAGTTCCTCTCACGAAGGAGACGTTTGATCTCGTGCGACGAGATCAGGAGCAACCATGCTTGGATCATCTTCTTGGATTGCGAGGACAACGCGGTTCATCCCCGCGCTCGCAAGCAGTCTCGCCGACGATCGGACTTGAGACAGGAGGTCTCTTTCTTTAGAGATTTGATCAACCACGCTTCAAGAGGTATTGAATTATACTTGTTGTGGTTATAGATGAAACGATCTGAGAATGGTTCTCGGATCATGTGGTTTAATCGAATAAAATTTTTTAAATTCCGCTGCACCGAACAACTAGTACGACTAGTCGTTCTTCGTCGTATCTGATACGACGATCACGCTTCCGTGATGCGCTTGAGGATAATTCCATATCCTTCAAGTGGTATCAGAGCCAGGTTGACGGTTTCGAATATGATTCGAAAAACCGAGGACGACTTGGGTTCGTTAAGGTCGCGAAAGTTTTTATCGCATTTGATTTCACAGATCTGTTTAATAAATAAATTCGGCACTGTTTAAATTGTTTAAACACGAATTTAATACTTGGATTTTGTTCCCCATTAAATAAGGAAACCATAGGATCTGAGTTTACGTAAATCGGATTTCGTATGCTCTAGATATGGTTGTTTTAATGAACATGTATGCACTGTTGCGGGAACTGTAGATCTGAACGTGATTAAAATGTTAATTACTGTTTAGACTTGCCTCGAAATGCGTGTAACATCACTTGGATTCTGCCCTAAATCAAATTAGCAATGTATGAAAATTGATTTTGTCTAATTTGGATTTAATATAATTGAGATATGCTAATTTTAGTAAGAAGGGGTCACTGCTGAAATTACAGTCCTAGTCTAGAACCAAGTGATTGTCAATTAGTGAAATTAATTGTTAATTTCGTGAAATAATCATGAAAAATATTTGTGAAATATTTGAAGATGATTATTTACATAATTGACTTGGCCTCATCCAATTAATTGATTAGATTTGATCTAAATCTTAATTGGAAACACATTCATCAAACTTAATGTTTGATTGGTGATTGTCATTTAATCATTTAGTGAAATTAAATTGTTTAATTTCCTAGAATAATTGTGCATAAATATTTGTGAAATATTTGATGATAATTATTCCCTTAAATGACATTGCTTTAACCAATAATTGATTAAGATGTGATCTAAATCATAATTGGAAACCACAATCTTTCAAACTTGATGCTTGAATAGGATTTGGGAATTTGTCTAGCAAATTTCCTTATAATCAAAAATGTTTTGATTATTACTATATGGTACAATTTCGGTTGAAGAACCGATGATCATCTCAAGTACAAATTAATCAATTTGGCATTATCCTTTCCCGAGGCGGATATGGTGCCTAGTCGGAGAGCATTAGGGTTGCGGGTTGCAACGTATGTGGTCCGTCCCACTCTCGTCGGTACTGGCCATGACAGCGGGTAGGGCCGGGATAATGTCTGAGGGATTAAGATGTATTTTTCTAATTATTAAAATTCGAATTAATACGTATTTTGAGATATTACCATATATATATTCAAGTAAAATAATCAAGTTTGATTGATTGAATTGGATTGATAATTAATTTAATATGATTAAATTGATTATGTCCAATTGAAATACTCTAATATGATTAGAGCTAATAATTCCTTTGGAACAATTAATTATGTGAATGTGATTCACGATAATTAATTAAAATTTGAATATGATATGGAGGATCACATAAGTGACATCCATGGTCTCCCGTCAAGGCGGAGGGTTCCGTCGCCAGGGATTGCATGTGGGAGACGCCTGTCCGAAGTGACAGCTCCTGTATGCAAGCGCATCTGGATCGGGCTCGTCGCTTCTTGAAAGAGTAAGGACGTATGCGTAGTGACCCCAGTATCGGGTCCTCATATTATTGGGGCGATATTGGATTGCGCATAGCGAGTTGTATTCCTGTTGACGGTTGGTTCAATTAATGACGGGTCAACATCGCCTTAGGGGTGGTGGGCCCGGGTGTTAAAGACCGAATTGGGAGATGCAAGTTGGACTTGCAAGGCGGAATGTGTTCCCGCTTCTTTTTATCTGAGTTGTAGGTTCTCATATTATTGGGATGCAACAAAGATAAGGAAGGAGATCGCAGATCTTGCTTGAGATATAATGGTAAGTATATCTCTTACATTGAAAGTGATTAAGGGAATGAACTTTCAATGTTGACATGGCAAGACAACTTTGATATAAAAATTCCTAAATCAAAGTAAAATATGTATATATAAATACATACATCTATGCAAATTTCTTATTTCAGATAATCCTTCATTAAAACCTACTCAATGATATACTCAATAGTAACCAGTGAAATATCTTGGATTGGACTCATGATCCAGATATTGTACTTGCAATTGAACACATAATGTATGTGGTTGCAATGTGCAAATTTCCTCATAATATTGAGAAATGACAATTAAATAGATGATAGGACTACAACCCTAGGGTTTGTATGTCTCTATAGTCTTGGTATCATCAAATGTACTTTGGAAGTGACATGTTGATGATGATCATAATTGTTATATAATCCTTATAAAATCAATGAAGATATTTTGGCAGACATATATGTGCTCTTGACATTTAATCATGAGTGACATGGTTCTCTGCATCATGCAGAATGGTAGCTCTATAAGAGATGATGTATTCAAATTGTTTGAGTACCTACCTGAACCTATGTTTTAAGAGTTTAGATGGATGTAGATTATGAGTGTCATTATTCTACTATCTATACTCTAGTCATTCATGAAGCTTCATAATATTCATATTGTATGAATTTAATGAAGCATGTATAAATGTTGAAAAACTCTTATTTTTGAATTCTTTTGAATTTAAAATAAGAGATCCTCTGTCTTGAGCAATGGTTGCTTATAGATAAAGGGAGCGCAATGCAAGCATGAGTTGGACCCAAGAAAGAAGGAAAGTCAAAGAGTTGACTGGACTTCTGTAACTTCCATATGACATCCAAAGAGTTGGATGAATGCCAATACTGCAATAAGTTGATGTGTTGATAGTATGACTATCAAGTCTGTCTAGAATCCCTAGAAAAGGACTCGGATGGAGCATCAGAGTAATCTACATAAATCATTGATATTGACTTATTGAATAAGATAAAGTCAAATAATTGTATCTCAATCTTCTGATGACATTCGCAATGGGTTGCATATGTTTTAGAAGACTGGAAAATTTGATCTTAAAGGTTTATAGTTGTCCACGTGAATATTGATGCAATTGTTGCAACAATCTCTGTTGGATTAATAGACTTGTTAATTTCAGTGGGAGAGCCCTTAGTCTTAGAGAATGTCTCTGTGACCTAGATATTAGAATACACTCATTGTTTATTTCTAAATGTTGGAAATAAACATGAATTCTGAGGTAGAACTATCATAAAGAATTATGATGGAGATATTTCAGATAGTAATCTAAAATCTGGTGGACTCCACTAAATTAGAAAAATTAATGAATGGTTCATTAATATTTCTAAATATTGAAATTAAAACCTTTATAAGATCAATAGGAGGATGAAGATCATTTGACAATGATCTAGCATCGAGCCTTGGACATTTGTCTATCGATTTGATCAATAGACTAGTAAGAGATGAAACTTTAGAATGTCTAAAATTTCAAAACTTACATACTTATGAATATTGTATTCAAAGTAAAAATGTCCAATACACCCTTCTTCGGGAATGGCGTAAGATGCCAAGGTATTCAGGATCTCATACATATTGATGTATGCGGATCATCTATATCATAGTAAACATTGTGGATATGTGATATCTATTGATGATTATGTATGATATGAGATTTCTTCTCTTCATCTAAGAAACCTTTGAAATGTTCAAAGATTTCATTAATTTTTGTTTAGAACCAAAGTTTGAAGGAAGATAAAATGAATTTGATCTAATGTAGGTAGCAAGTACCTACTAGATAAATTCGAAGAATACCTTATGGAGATATGAATATCATTTCTATCTCAATCCTCCTAACACACCTTAACTGAAAAGAGTTATAGGTAGATACAATTGGATCATGTGTGACATGATCTTATCAATGTTGAATTTTAGCATAATTATCCCTTAGTTTCCAGGTATATATGTGTAGTAGAGACTACAATGTATATCCTTAATAAGGTTCCATGTATCTTGGAATCTAGCACTTGAGAGTGCTGCTTCATTAGGAAAATAAAGGATGGTATTGGATACCTACTTTATAACCTTGAGATTCTTAAAGTATCTCATCTCTAAGAATGTAATTCTTAGAGGTTGAGACTCTTGAGAATCAAGATGAAAATGAAGTGTAGGAACTCATTTATAATGAGACTCCTGAAATTGGAAACTAAAAGGACAATTAAAGATGAAACACTAATACCTCTTCAAATGAGTTTGATGAAGGATTCCATGTGTTAGAGAAATCTGACAATGATCGAACTTCATGTAATGAAGCTTCTGAAGATCATAGCATGGATAGATGGATAGCAATAAAAGTCTAATGTAGACTTCATATACAAGTGTTGTATATGGACCCTCGAGGATCCACCTATATGGGTAAGACCTGTAAAGGTGTAAATGGATCTTCAAGAGACAGGGAACCTGATGAGAAGGTAGAGATCTTCAAAGCACGGTTCGTAGCCATAAGCTACACACTGGAAGAGAAGACATTGCTTGCAATGAGACTTGCTCTTCGGTGACCATGATTAAAACCGTCAGAATATTGCTAACCTTAGCTACACAACTTGACTATTGCATCTTCAAGATGTAAGTCAATATTGCATTCCTCTATGAATACCTCTTTGAGGATATTCACATGAAGTAGCCCCAGGGCTTTATGGTTGAGGAAAGCAAGGTGTGCAAGCTAAGGAATCCATCTATGGACTCAAATAAGCTTCTTGAAGTTGGATCATAAGATTTGATGAAATTAGAAATGTTATGATTTCAGATAGAATCTTGATGAACCATATGAAGCTTAGTGGGAGTGTTTTTGTGTTCATCGTGCTAAATGTAGATGATATCCTAATCATTTAAAAATGATATAAGGATAATAATTAGTGTTTTATATTCTGGTTGTTCCATAACTTGAAATATGATTTCAAAGATGCCTCTCAGATCTTAGTTCTGAAGTTGTTCAGAAGCAAAGAGAAGAGGATAATGGGACTGTGACATTTATAGTACATCTTGGACATATTCCATTTTATGGAAAATTCCAGTAATGGCTTCCATCCCTTAAGATATGGTACTGACCTATCTAAAGGGATAGCACCTCAAAGAGTTGAGGAAGTGAATGCTAGAACTACTTGCCTTTGGGCATCAGTTCTGAGAAGCCAAGTGTGTGCTAGATGTGCACAAAAGCCAGATGGCTGCCATGCAGTGGGAGTAGTAAACTGTTGCTAATCCTACTATGGAAATAAAACACTTGGTTGCAGTAATGACAAAATCTTCATAGATGACAATATTTTTGAGATAGTGATCTCAAAGTCTTATCTTCAAAAACTTAAGACTTTATAGATAGAGATCTAAAAGGTCTTAACTGTGGATACCTTAAGAGATAGTGATCTCCAGGAATAAGGATATTCTGATAAGGATTATGGAAATACTGGTTATGATAATTGTTAAGTTGTAGTGTCAAGGACACTATAACTAACAAGATTGAGTATTAGTTGCATAAGATGCAACATTCGCATTGGATGCGAGCACTGTTACTGGGGATATGCAAGTGCCGTAAAAGGACTTGGCGTAGTCTCGCGGGAACAGAGTGACTGATCAACTTACCTAGCTATTTTCTAAATAGCCTATGATTGTCACATGAGTGTGAGTTTAAATGATTAGCCCATTAATGGCTCTTTGGGCTAGTGGGAGATTGTTGGAAATGCGAGCCCACGGCGAGCCATTATGCAATAAATGTTATTGCACATATCATTCCCTGATCTGAAATGAAGAATGAATAATTTGTATAATAGGTCCCTTAGTACAATTAGGGTTATGTACCATGGCCATCTTAATAATCATACAGCTGTTGATTCAACTATTGAATCATAGAGGCTGGTGCTTGGATGAATATCTAAAGAGTTAGATTGAGGACTCATCAAGCACCGTCAAATGATTGTTAAGAGATGATCTCCAGCCTGAGTAGGAGATGACAATCCTTATCTCTGAAGGCTGATATCTGACCGACCTCTTGATGCAGGTCCTCTGCATAGGAATAGAGATTCGGAGGTGTCAGATTAGTTAGGTCAAAGAGTTGACTTAACGAGATCGAGATAACCAAAGTCCTATATCATATGCTGTCATGATATAGGCACGCATCCTCTGACCGGAGACAGATGTGTTGCTATATGTCCAAGTATGTACATTTGGCAGACCAATAGGTTGATGACCTAATCAAGGTCTATACACCGGCGCGCTGGTGTGCATATAAGGGCATATGAGTAATACGATCTCTCAAAGGGATCATACAGGTTCAGTTACTGAACCGGAAGACATGAGCTCACTCATGAGATATTGGGAAGAATCAAATTCCATGCGCATGGTCGTCTCGCTTTGGAAGCTTGACTGAATTTGTAGGTTTGATATATACTTTTAGTATATGATCAAGACCTAGGTATGATATACACTTTTGGAAAGTGTATGATTGATACCGACTCCCAATGATCGAATGAGAAACATACTGATAAAACCATGAAGTAGACAGTATAAAGTTGATCCGATACTTCGGGTTTAATCTGAGTCTTCCAGTATGCAGGATGTACAGGTATTGGGAATACCTGAGGGTGATTTTATCATAAACGGTTGTATAACCATGACGCTTCCATTCCTAGGGAGTGATGAAACGTGTCTGGATTTTAGTGACTCCTCTCAGTAGAGAAGTGATCTGATCTTGGTCCAAGTATTGGACATTGATCTGAATGTGATTCAGATACAATGAGAAGATTAGATTTACGGTCTTGATTTAATCAAACATCTATGGGAGGCCCGCGATCTGGATTTGAGATATGATCTCAATATCCATGTCACTATACGTGGAACAATACAATCGCCCTGTCCTTATCTGGAAGTATCTGCGGAGAGATTGCATTATTCTTGAAGGGTTCAAGAAAAATTCCATAAGATCTAAGCAATGAAGAAATTATGATTAAATGTGATTTAATCATCTTGATGTGTGAAGAAATTATCCAATTTAATTAAATGTGATTTAATTAATGTGGATAAGAATAATGTGGATAGAAATATCCAATTATTCATAATATATTATAAATGTGATTTGTAATGTATTAGAGAGAGAGCTAATTATAATTTATATGTGTTGATTAATTTTTATGTGTATTGGATACACATTGTGTAATTAATTAACAATATGAATTATATGTTGTTTTGGGTTGTGAATATGATTCACAATTTTTTCCATGGCAAGAATGCAATATTCTCAAAGATAATTGTGAATTATTTTTGAAGAATAAAACCCAACAAAATTTGTTGCAAATTAATAGGAGAGAAATCCAAGGAGATATGCAATCTCATGGAAATCCATGAGATTGCTCTCCATTGGGAAACAAGTGGGCGGCACCCAATTCCTATATGGAATGGGTGGCCGTCCCCTCTTGATTGCACATGGAGATTTGATCTCCATGTGTATTCTCTCCTTATTTGTTGGGTTGATTTAGGACTAAATTATATTTGATTTTTTCAAATATATTTTAACCTAAATTTGTTGTTTTTGACAACAACAATCTTGGCCATTGGATTGACACAAATCAATCTCATCCATTGATTTTATGTGTCCCATGGGTTGAGATCCATGAATCCCAAAACCCTATAAATAGAGAGGCATTCTATGCTCTCTAATGACTTGCAATATTGGAGCTCTCTCTCTCTCTTTCTTCTCTACACATGTCATCCCTCTCTCCCTCTAATTGGTGGCCGACCACCAAACCCTAGAGGAGAGAACCGTCGTCGCCTTCGCCACCGCGCCGCCGCTTCGACGTTCTTCGGTTCTCCGTCTTCTTGGAGAGTTCCTCTCACGAAGGAGACGTTTGATCTCGTGCGACGAGATCAGGAGCAACCATGCTTGGATCATCTTCTTGGATTGCGAGGACAACGCGGTTCATCCCCGCGCTCGCAAGCAGTCTCGCCGACGATCGGACTTGAGACAGGAGGTCTCTTTCTTTAGAGATTTGATCAACCACGCTTCAAGAGGTATTGAATTATACTTGTTGTGGTTATAGATGAAACGATCTGAGAATGGTTCTCGGATCATGTGGTTTCATCGAATAAAATTTTTTAAATTCCGCTGCACCGAACAACTAGTACGACTAGTCGTTCTTCGTCGTATCCGATACGACGATCACGCTTCCGTGATGCGCTTGAGGATAATTCCATATCCTTCAACACCCTCCTTCGGCGCGAGCTCCAGATCTGGATGTATCCCAGTGGCGGCAGCGATGCTTCCTCCATTAGAGTGGCGTAGCGGCATGCGTGGGGTTCCTGTGAAATGGGGGGGGGGCGACGCGCATGAAGTGATTCCCCCATCAGGGGGGCTGGCGATTAGCCCTAGCGAGACGTGTCTTAATAAAAAAGGTGCCCTGCATAAAAAAAGGGAGGCGAGTATTCAGGCCCAACTGGGCCTGCCTGTATCAAGGAAAAAAGGAGTTTATTCAAAAAAACAAACAAAATAAGAATTGCGTGCAATTAAAAATTTAAAACAAAAGTCGCACGTATTTCAAAAAATATATATATTTTGATGATGAAAAGTTGAGAAAAATTCTAACGGCTTCAAAAGTTATGTTTTTTTAAAAGGTTTGAAACGACTTAGGAAAATGTTCAAACCAAAAGGAGGAAAAGCCGAAAAAAATGATGGAACGACCTATGTTAAAAAAAATGGCAGCTATTTAAGAAAATAGTCACCATTTTTTTCGAGAGTCGATAAAAAAATGACGACCTTTTAAAAAAAAATGTTTAAAAAAAATGAGGAAAACCGCAAGTTCATGTTTTTCCCCGGTTTCTTGTCTTCTCCCAACTTGGTCGATGTCATGTTTTCCGATCAGTATGGGAGAAAGTGGAGTATTAGTGTAGAGTCGCGGGTCTTGTTCAGATTCAGATGTCAGATTCAGAGATTGCAGACCATCCAACTTTCATACTCCACAGAGATTTTGTCAGACTCGACTTCAGATATTTTCCGAGTCTGCAGTTCGATTGTCACATGTGTGCCAACTTCAGTTTCGTGGTCCCCATCTTCTTCTTCTTCTTCTTGTTGTTGGACAGAGTTTTAATGTGAGCCATATGGACTCGAGAGTAGAGGACCATTCCATATGCGATGTTGGCAAGGGTTTTCATGTGGTATTATAGGTACTCTAGAGTAGTGTGTTATTCTCTGTGCCAGATGGGAGACACCCAGTTCTCCGACGAGGAGACTTTTTCAGACTCCATTCTCCAGCGACCATGCACTTCAACGAAGATTGCACTTCCACGACCTTTTTCAGTTTGGCCTTTTTCAGAGATGGAGCAGTTGTCCACATGTTGTGGCAGGACATGGTACTTCGACGAGGAGATTCATTTCCAGTTGTAGTGACTCTGACATGCGCAATTCAGAGTGCATGCTCTCCGACGAGGAGATTCAGTTGACTCACACTTCAGCCCGTTCGTCCTCCTCACCTGCACGACATGAGAAGCAACGTCCTCGACAACAACCAATAGTTGTGCGCGTTGAGTTGATATTGTCCATAGTGTCTTGTAGTGTGAGTTGAGTTTTTTTATGTTTGTCCAAGCTGAGCATTGTATGCTCTATCTTGAGGGGGAGTGTTGGAGTATTTGGTTGTGAGCCATATGAGTTGTATCACGGTAAATGGATCCTGGATAGATCCATTTACACCATCCATATGTTTAGTCCCACATCTACCAGTTATGGGAGTTGGAGGCTCTAAGGAGGCTATATAAGGAGCCCTAGACCTCTTGTAATCATTGAGAAAGGGCAATGAAGCATATGCCCCTTTGAAGGCTTCTCCCGTGGTTTCATCCCGCTCCTCACGGAGTAGGGTTCCACGTTAAATCCCGCTGTTCTTATAATTCTTCATCTCTTTCCATGTTTCGTTTCTGCATGTTTATTTTCTAACATTAAACACACATTTACTGCCAATAACAACAGAAGCACCTGGAGGAGCGGAGACGACACTCCACGTGCTTCGGGACTGTAAGGAGGCCATCTCTTCTTCCATAACAAGACGTCAAGGACCACTCTGTAATGCCTCATGATAGGATCTCGGTATCTAAACTGCTGATAATGCAGTAATAAATATCTGAAAGTCGCCAGATAGCCGTGCCAAAAAGACATGAGAAGAAAGAGGATGCATTGTACATGCATGCCTCTTCCATCTTAAAGCAATAGGGACATCTAGGTCCTCTGTATCCTCAGAAGGAACATCAACAACAACATCCTGTACACTCATATCACCAGTGCCTTCAAAGGAACTCAAATGCTCAGGACATACCTTAGGCGTGCTGGATGATGGTGGAGGCACATGAGCACGAAGCCGGCGTTGGTAAACCTGTGGAAATAAATTAGGTGTGGCAGGAGGTGGAGACGGTGGTGGTGGAGGAGGTGGTAGTGGTGGTGGAGTAAAAGAGATATGAGGTAGTGACATATAAACCTCTTCCCTACGTTCTGAGGGAATGAGCTTGTCACCTGTAGGAGAAAAATACATGAGGGATTTAAAAAAGGTGACATCAACACAAACATAGTACCTTCGTCGAGCAGGGTCAAAACAACGATTCCCCTTTTGTGTCTTGGAATACCCAATAAAAACACACTTGACTGCTCTAGGAGAGATCCTGTCAAGACATAGAGAAATCTGATGAACAAATGCAACACATCCAAAAAACACGAGGTGTGAGAGAGAAAAGATCCTTCTCATGAAACGCAGTTGAGAACAGAATCTTCTCCCCCAGAATCGATGAAGGCATACGATTCACCAAATAACATGCAGTAAGAACAACATCTCCCCAGTAGGAATGAGTAGTACAACTTTGAATTAGAAGAGTCTTGGTGATATCCAAGAGATGGCGATGTTTGCTCTCAGCCACTCCATTCTATTGGGATGTATAAGCACATGACATCTGATGCACAATGCCATAAGATCTAAGAAATTGAGAAAGTTGTGTACTATAGAATTCAAGTGCATTATCAGAACACATATACTTGACATTTGCAGAAAAAACATTTCTTATTTCATTAATAAAAGACTGAATGATAGGGCTCACATCGGACTTGTTCTTAAACAGAAAGACCCATGTTAATCTAGAAAACTCATCAACAACAACAACAACATAAAAGCGATGTCCTGATCTTCAGGAACACGAGGGACCCCAAAATAGTAATCATCATGTTTGCATATATTTCTTTGTGAATATGTCAAGCATATAGTGTCTTTTATTGTGTCACTTGGATTTTCTTCTTGACTAAAGTGTTTCTACATCTAATAATAATTGACAGTATAGATGTTTTAGTGATTTATAAAGGTTAATCAAAATATGTCTTCGCTTAGTAAATGATGGATTTTTTTAAATAAAAGTACCAAGTTCTAGCAATAAAACATTGTAATAGTTATTTGAGAACTTAACGTTCATTATCAATGATCCCCATTAAGCGTGTGCACTATGTTCCTGGTATATTTTAAGTTGATGGGTGGTTCCCTAAGGGATGGAAATAATATTGTTGACCAAAGACAAAAGTCATGATTTCTGAATAGATTTAAACCTTGGGTAAATTAAATGTATGTTTGGTGGGTGTTTCATCTAATTCCTTCCATAATAAAAACGTTGCATATATATGGGAACTGTTGGAGTATTTGATACTCTGTTGTGTGTTATTCCATAGAGCCCTCGGGTCTCTTATATAGGGAGAAAACCCTTGGGTAAATTACATAGACATACCTAAGATAATTAGGAAATACGAAGCAGTACAACGCAACATATAACGTAACATATATAAACCTCTACACTCCCCCTCAAAATGGAGCATAGATATCTATCATGCTCAGCTTGGAAGAACATCTCTGGAAAGGTCCTCTGAGCAATGGCTTGGTGAATATGTCAGCAGTCTGGTCCTCTGAACTGACATGAGAAGTGGAAATGAAGCCCTTCTGAATCATGTCTCTAGTATAATGACAATCCACCTCAATGTGCTTTGTTCTCTCGTGAAAGGCTGGATTATTGGCAATAAACAATGCTGCCTGATTGTCACATTGGAGATTCATCGGCAAGGAGACATCTACATTCAAGTCTTCTAAGACTGCTCGAACCCACATCATCTCGGCGCTTGCTTGTGCCATGGCTCTGTACTCAGATTCAGCACTGGATCTCGCCACAACAGTCTGTTTCTTGCTTTTCCAAGAGACTAAAGAACTTCCTATGAAGATAGCAAATCCAGAAGTAGATTTGCGATCCCTTGGACATACTGCATAATCTGCATCTGCACAGGCTGAAATAGACACATCTGTATCTTTCCTGAATAGCAACCCTGTGCCTGGGGAAGACTTCAGATATCTCAATATCATATACAAAGCATCCATATGAACTTGCCTAGGCTGCTCCACAAATTGACTCACCCGGTTTACTGCAAAGGCAATATCCGGTCGAGTTATAGTAATGTATAGGAGCTTACCCACCATTTCTTTGTACCTTCTTTTGTCCACCTCTTCGGTATCATCATCGTACAACTTCATGCTCGGGTCCATGGGTATGCTTGAAGGTCTGCATCCAGTCATTCCTGTTTCAACTAGCAAGTCCGTAACATATTTTCTTTGGGTCATTACCATCCCTTGTGCATTTCTTGCAAATTCTATCCCCAGAAAATATCCTATCGTGCCCAGATCTTTTGTAATGAACTGGCTTCCCAACAGGGATTTAATTATCTCGATTCCCTGAGCATCATCCCCTGTAACCAAGATGTCATCAACATATATCATGACAACAACTGTACCTCTAGGGGTCTTCTGGACGAACAGTGAATGGTCCGCATTCGATCGTCTGAACCCATGTTGTTCAATTATCTGGGATAGCTTCTGGAACCATGCTCTGGGGCTCTGTTTGAGGCTATAGATCGCCTTATGAAGTCTGCACACCATCTGAGTCTCCCCCTCAGCAGCAAACCCCGGTGGCTGTTGCATGTAGACTTCCTCCTGTAGGTCTCCATACAAGAAAGCATTCTTGACGTCAAGCTGAAAAATGGTCCAGTCACGTACCACCGCAACAGAGAGGAGAATGCGAAGAGTGGAGTGTCTAGCCACCGGTGAAAAAGTATCCAAATAATCTACCCCATACGTTTGGGTAAATCCACGTGCTACCAATCTGGCCTTGTATCTGTCAAGACATCCATCTGCATGATATTTCACCGTAAACACCCACTTGCAACTCACCACGGAGGCACCTGGAGGAATGGGGACAAGAGACCAGGTTCCTCTAGACTGCAAGGCACGCATCTCCTCTTCCATGGCTAGACGCCAGCAATTGGTCTTCATAGCATCTTGATAGGTCCGTGGAATCTCAATCGAGGAGACTGCAGCTACAAATTTCTGGAAATCCCCATTGAGACGATGAAATGAGACGTGAGAAGCAAGCGGGTATGAAGCACACTGTCGCCTTGGCTTCCTTTGAGCTATAGGCCGATCAAGATCATCTATGACTGGCGGATCCTCCTCCTGTTGTAAAGACTCCTGCACCGGTGCATTGTCTAATCCATCATTAGTGGTAACATCACAACATATCTGAGGCGTGCTGGATGGTTGGCATGTAGCTTGAGCTGGCCCTGTTCGTCTTGTATAGAACTTAGGAAATTGTATAATTGGAGGTGGTGGTGGTGGTGGAGGTGGATTAGAGGATTGACTCAGACTTGGAGGTGGAGGCACATAGACATGAGAGTCCGTGGATGTGGAGGAGATCAGTCTGTCACCTGCAGGGGAGAAGTACATGACTGGTTCGAAAAAGGTAACATCAGCACTCACATAGTATTTGTTATGAATGGGATCATAACAACGATATCCTTTCTGTGTCCTGGAGTAGCCCACAAAAACACACTTGATAGCCCTAGGAGAGAGCTTATCAAGTCCTGGAGATAACCGGTGAACAAACGCAACAGTACCAAAGACCCGAGGTGTAAGTGTAAACAAATCTTTGTCAGGAAATAGAAGAGAGAAAGGAGACTTTTCGCCAAGTACAGTTGTAGGCATGCGGTTAACCAGATAGCAAGCTGTAAGGATAGCATCCCCCCAAAAGGATAAGGGTGCGGAACTCTGAATAAGTAATGTGCGAGCAATATCAAGAAAGTGTCTATGCTTTCGTTCTGCAACACCATTTTGTTGAGATGTGTATGCACATGTGGTTTGGTGAATAATACCTTTAGAAGAAAGGAAGCGAGCAAGAGAACGAGTGCAAAATTCCAAGGCATTGTCAGTACGCACATACTTAACAGTAGACGAAAAAACATTTTGAACCTCATTGATAAGATTTTGAATAACACTTCCTGCTTCTGATTTATTTTTGAGAAGAAAAGTCCAGGACACTCTAGAAAAATCATCAACAACAACTAGATAAAACCTGTGCCCCTGATGATCTGGGACACGACTAGGACCCCAAATATCTATGTGAAATAACTCAAATGGAGAGCGACTGCTCCGACCCTGACGACTAGGGAAGCTGGACCGATGGTGCTTCCCTAACTGACATGCTTCACAACGAAAAGACGAACCCGGAGATATCTGAGGCAGGAGGTGGCGCATTTTCTGTAGTGGTAGGTGACCAAACCGAAGATGCCAGGTATATGGTGAGACGGAGCCCTGAGAATGTAGTGAGACTCCAGCATACGAGGTCCGTACAAGACGATAGAGGCCATTATGCTCAGAACCACAGCCAATCACCCTGCCCGTTAGTATGTCCTGAAAAATAACAGAAGATGGATCAAATATAGCACGACAATGCAAATCTCTAGTAATCTGACTAATGGATAATAGATTCATAGAGAATTCTGGTGCATGTAAAACATTCTGTAAGTGCATAGAGGGCAGCAAATCCGTCTCCCCCTGACCGACGATCGGGGAATGAGTACCATCAGCAATGAGTACAGAGCGACCAGGCTGAACAGCTCTATAGGACTGCAGGATATCTCTATCATGACATAGATGATGGGTGGCTCCAGAATCAACAATCCAACCTGTGAGATCATGGTTATGATATGAGACCGGAGGACTACCTGAGGCAGTGGCAGAGGCAGATGTACTGGCAGATGCCGAAGCGGCAATATCAGAGGCGTCAGCACCCTCTGACGATGACTGTGGCATGATATCACGAAGCCGTGCCACTAGCTCCTCGAACCTGTGATCTGGAGTAGATGCTGGTGGACCCTGGACATGATCCGCGACCCGTGCAGAAGGAGGAAAGCCATGCTTGGAATAGCACGTATCCTCCGAATGACCAGTACGATGACAGAATGAGCATGAAGACCGTACACGACCTCCACGGCCACGTCCACCACTTCCTCTGCCACGAAATGAGGATGAACTACCTCTACCTCTGGAGTCTGCCATTGCCGAGGGAGGCGGAGTCGCTGTACTCGATGGAACAGGTACACGGATGAGCCTTTCTTATACTTCTTCCATCGGCGGAATGGTGGCATTGGCAAGAATCTGAGAGCGGGCTGCCTCATACTCAGGGTCCAGGGCAGCAAGTAAAACGCCAACCATAGTAGCGTTGCGGAACGTCTTCTGCTGTTCCGGTGTAGCTGTGAGTGGGATGGTGCTATAGAGTTTCTCGAACATTCCACGAAGGGACGTGTACAATGAATGAAGAGGCCTTCCATTTTGCTTTGTGGTAAAGATATCATGCTGCAGCTGTAGCATCTTCGTCTCGTTCCGTACCTGAGAGTACGTCGTGGCCAGAATATCCCACATCGCCTTGGCGGTGGGCTGATGGAGGACGTCATTCGCTATCTCCATCGTGAGTGTCCCTGATAGCCAAACTTTGGCATACGCGTCATCTGCCTCCCAGGAGGCATATATTCCCGTCTTCTCCGGCGGTTCATCTTCGGTAAGAATATGCTTCTTACCACATGACTTCATAAGACTGAGGAACTGCATAGCCCACAGTTCGTAGTTTGTCCCGTCCATTTTGACGATCGTTGCCGAACCTTTAAAGGCACCTATGGCGGGCATATCGACCTTTTGATGTGACATACTGCCGGAGAAGAGCAACTAGGAATGATAGACCGAGAAAGTATTGTCTACCAAGACGGTTGAGGATTCAAGTGCATATGTAGACGTTATGCACTTGAATCCATTATCAAGCCGAGACCGACCGAAGGAGAGGCCCCCTTGGTGACGTGTAGAGGCTGTGAAAGCCTCTACTGAAGAGAGAAGCGGCGGGGCTGGGGGCGGCTGGCGTGGTCGGTGACAGCGAGGAAGGCTGGCGGCGGGAGGGTGGGCCGGCGGCGGGGCAGGAGCCGGGCTGGAGTCGCAAGGGGCCCCGCTGGAGGGCTGGAGCGACTGGAGGGGCCGGCTAGGAAGGCAACGGCGGCGCTGGAGGGCTAGACCGACTGGAGGGGGCGGCGCTGGAGGGCTAGGAAGGCAGCGGCGGCCGCTGGAGGGCTGGAGAGTCGACGGCGGCGGGCTGGAGACGAGGGAGGGGGGGGGGCGGCGGGTGGAGAGAACAAATTCCTAGGGTTAGGGTTTTGGCTCTGATACCATGTTGGAGTAATTGATACTCTGTTGTGTGTTATTCCATAGAGCCCTCGGGTCTCTTATATAGGGAGAAAACCCTTGGGTAAATTACATAGACATACCTAAGATAATTAGGAAATACGAAGCAGTACAACGCAACATATAACGTAACATATATAAACCTCTACAGGAACGAACATTGTGCAACATCTCTTTATTTGGATAGAAGCAAAAATCACAGGGATACTGGGTGGAGATTATTTTGCTCTATGGATTATTGGATACGGTGTAAATATGCATTTTCGTGTTTCTTGATATTTCTGAACATTTTTTTTATTTCAAACTGATTTGAATCTGATTTGAGTGGTGCAGGGGATGTTTTTACCATTCAAACCTTCATAAATACTTTTTCATGTTTCACGAGATTGCTACCCATTTTTATTGGGTAAATTATAAAAAAAGCTCCAACTATACATCAAAATCTCAATTTCGGGCCTCATTTTTGAAATGTAACAACGAAGGGCCCCATCTTATTTTTTTGTCTCAAATACGGCTCCGTAAACTGGGACTTCCATAAACTTTCCCAGCGCATTTATGTCGACGTTAAAGTATGGACGACCATTTCGCGATATATCGACGATATATCGGTATCGACAGGTCACCGATATATCGCTGATATGGTCGATATCGGGTATTGACAGGCCAAAAATGCGAGATTCGGTCTTATGTCGGCGATATGGCGTCGATATATCGCTGATATATCAGCGATATATCGGTATTGACATAGTACCGATATCGATACCCATATCGATATGTCCTTCCATAAACCCTAAAGTTGAGTTGCCCATCTTTGATATATTTGAAAATTGAGACCCTTATTTGGAAATTGGGAAATGGGCGAGGCCTTTTTTTTGCAATTTACTTTTTCTAATCTGTTTTGGATGTGGGACTGTAAGGCTCTTATACCAATCTGATTGGGCTCTGTTGACAGCTAGTGAATTTAGTGTGGACACTTGCTTGATTCCAGAGTAAGATGCAATTATGTTTATCCCATTTGAATCACATGTAGTATAAGTGGGTTTTCCAAATCATTTTGGTATACAATAGATAATTGATCACCCTAGGTATGTGTGGATAACTCGATGTTAGATTTTTTTTGTGAATGAATTGGATGTTAGATTCAGCTTGTTTAAATGCAATACAACAACAAAGCCTTTTCTCACATTGAGTAGGGTCGGCTACATGGATTCTTTGCATCCATTCAGATCTATAACGGGTTATTCTCGGGCTTAAATCCAAAAAATTAACAACCCTTCAGATAGTCTCATTCCAACACTTCTTGGGCCTTCCTCACTCTCTTTTAGCCGGCTCAACATCCCAAAACCCGCATCTCCTAACTGGTGCACCAACTAACCTCCTTTGCAAATGGCCAAACCACCTTAAGCGGTTTTCTCACATCTTATCCTCAATCGGAGCTACAACATCTTTCCTTATGATTGCATCATTCCGAATCTAATCTTTACGTGTATGTCCACACATCCACCTTAGCTTTTTCATTTCTGCTACTGCCATTCTCTGTACATGTCTATGATTCACATGCCAACATTCAGATCCAGAGAGCATAGCAAGTCTCACGGCTGCTTTTAGGACTTTCCTTTGGTTTTCCAAGGAATTTTCTTATCTAAGTAACATCTCCATAATTTCCCCATCATGTTGCTATCCCAAGTAAAAGGAATATTTCTTCTGAATATTATCATCACCAATCTTCACATTGATTCCTTCATCATCACTTCCATAAAAAATGCATATATTCAGTCTTAACCCTACTTATACGAAATCTTTTAGTCTATAATGCATGTCTACGGAACTCAAGCTTCAGGTTTAAATGTAACATTAATTATAATCCGAGCACTAGTCTCTGTAATGTAATATTGATTACACTTTCTCCACAAACTAAGCAAAACCCTTGCATTTTTGAAATGGCTACTTTGGCACCAATCAGCCTATTGGAGTTCAGCTTCTTTTCATGTATACACATGCATTTTTTTCGCTTCTACAAGGGATAGAAAGCCCATTAAAACAGCGTTGTCGAGGAAGCTTATTTTCAGGCCTTGCCTAACTCAATTTCTTCGTGGATATTTTAAGTTGTTCTGACATAGATCTCTATTTTTTTAAATTATCATCTGACATGATGGTAGTACATCTTTTTTCTCTGTAGGTATCATGTTACAAACTTCTTTGCACCTAGTAGTCGATTTGGAACCCCGGAAGAACTGAAGTCCTTAATTGACAGGGCTCATGAGCTTGGTATACTTGTTCTTATGGATATTGTGCACAGGTGAATATCGTCTAATAAAAGTTCTAAGCACTGGAAGTTGTGGAATATGCCTTTGCTATATCACCTTCTTTCTTCTTTTGTCATATAGTATTTGATTAATACTTTTTTTGGAAAAGAGCATGAAAAGAACGTTGTCTTGAAGCATTTTGATACAGTTGGTGCTATTTTGATAAATAACTTTTCTAGCTGCAATTTTCAAGTAGGATTTTCATGACTTAAAAGCATGTTTATGCTTAACTTATCACTAAATAATTCTAATTGAACTTTGTAATTAAGGAGAGAAAAACAGATGGCAGTTGATGTTAGCATGAGAAATCCACCAATAGAGTTGGGATTGTTGACGAACTGCCAGATGACAACCATTGTTTTTTTTCCTTTTTAGCAATGCAGCCACAGATAATTTCAAATGCAGTTTCAAGAACCTCCCTAAGTCCAGAGGTGGAATGCACTGCATCCACCATAGCATGTCTCTTCACTTATCTACTGTTACTAAACAACAATCACTAATATGCTGTCCATATACCTTCACATCGAAATATATGATGGTTTGATTTTTTTATCAAATTGAACAATAACCACAATTCACTAGATTTGAATTACAAGAGATAAGAATAGAAGCGGAAAGTGGACTGAGAAACATTCTTTACTACATCACTTGGAATGGAAAGGTAAACTTAGCAACTATACTGTGAGAAAAAAGACGCGAGTAAGCCACAGCCTCAATGATGCTTCTCTCCAGCATTTGCATCAAATATCTGGCTGTGATTTCTTGCTTAACTTCTCTTGAGTTTTCAAGAAATGTAACATAATGCATCTGCTGGCATAGCACGGCATATATAAAATTATATGGAAAGATGGTAATAAAGCACACCTAGAAGTCAACTTCTGTTGGCTTTTTTTCTTGGGAGTGGCTTTTAAGTTATATATGCCCTCCCATGCTATCTACTAAAACCCTCAAGGCACTTATCCATGCCATTTTGCTTATATTAGTGGAATGAACTTTGATCTTTTTTCTTAAAAAAATGAAGCTAACTTCAACTCTACCTATTGTAGCTAGTAAAGTATCATTGTAAGTATTTTGTGTACTTATATTCTGCTTCCATCTGAGAAATGCCCATGTGTGTGTGCGTGTGGCGTGTGGGGCACAAACATAGGCGTGGGCATGGGTGGGTGGGCACGTACGTGTGGGTGCATGTGCAAGTGGGTGTGCATGTGCGTACGTGTGCACCCACGTGTGCATGTGCATATGTGTGTGGGCCTTAATTTATAAAGAGAGGCTAGGATTAAGGTTAACGCACATAAATGCAAAATACATAAATACCCCCTGACGGGATGGACACTTGAACCCTAGATAATGATCATATGCAACTATTCCATCTTTTCATACGTCAACAACTTATTTCTCTATTTATTTGTTCTTGATTCACCCATCCAAAGGGAAGAACTTCCCTCTGCCTCTCCCTCTGTTGGGCCCACTCAGTTGGGTGTCTTATGAGTGACGGTGAGGGGAGAGAAATGGGCTGTAGGTGCTGGATCTTTGCATTTAAGTGATGACGAAGAAAGTGAAAGAAGAGATATGGTGCAATTGCATAAAGTGAGGAACGAGGTGTGTCTTCCTATTTAGTACAAGCCATTCGTGAAATCCAACATTTGAAAGGGCAATGATGATGTTCATCATGCAGGAGCTCCATCTCTATTCAAATTTTAACTTATATTTGATGGGAAATCCTGTCACTTCAATGCAATGATAATTCAAGTTCTGGATTTAGTATGTATTCTCAATAATATCTTCAAATGGTGCTTGCAATAATATCTTCAAATGGTGCTTGCATTACGTGCTTTGTTTTCACCAGATAAATGCGATCTACATTATGTTAAGATTAGTTCAAATTTTATGGTATTATTACAAAAGTTTATTTAAATTTTTGTTTAAGATACTATATTAATCAAACTCACTTGTCCAGTCATGCTTCAAATAATGTTCTGGATGGACTGAATCAATTTGACGGAACAGATACTTGTTATTTTCATTCTGGCTCACGAGGTCATCATTGGATGTGGGATTCACGACTTTTCAATTATGGGAATTGGGAGGTATGTACTATGTACTACGTAACTTATGATCATAATGTATATTTGATACTTTATTTGAACAGGTTAAACCGTTTTTTTGTAATGCTTATTAACTGTTTTTACCTGTGAAGGTGTTGCGGTTTCTTCTTTCAAATGCAAGGTGGTGGCTTGAGGAGTACAAGTTTGATGGTTTTAGATTTGATGGTGTAACATCAATGATGTATACCCACCATGGCTTGCAGGTAGCAAATAGTATATCTGTGATGTGTATTCTCTTTTACGGTGGTTCTTGCAGCCTTTTAAGTTTCCATCAGGAAAAACAAACAAAAGAAATATCTTATGGAAACCATTATCTCAGTATCCGTAAACTTTATGTAGGAATTCTAACTTCACGCTGTAATTGGGTTTCATGCTTCACTCGCAGATGCCTCTTTTGCTGATATGATCCTAAGCTTTGTCTCAAACCGTCCATTCTAGTTATTAAGCAATTTCATGTGGTTGTCGGCATCGGCATATTGATTCTTCGAGACTTGCTATCTTCTCCATGAATAGGGTATATTGCTTCTTGTCTTGATAGTCATACTTGAGCACCCTGTTGATGCATGTGCTTAAGTCAACTTGAGATTGCGTGCCAATGACGTTGGATGGGGGAAACATATTCATACCTTTATCATGTCAACTCTCATTCTCACTGAAGGATGGCTCTGATGCATCTTTCATGTTGGAGTATTTGTTATGTGCGCCTATTGAGTTGTAGCAGGGTAAATGGATCCTGGAGAATATCCATTTACCCCATCCAGTGTTTAGTCCCATATCGTCCATCGATGGGACTTGGAGGCTCTGGAGAGTCTATATAAGGAGCCCCAGACCTCCTGTATCCATTGAGAAAGTGCAATGCATAACACGCCCCTTTGAGGGCTTCTCCCGTGGTTTCATCCCGCTCCTCACGGAGTAGGGTTCCACGTTAAATCCCGTTCTTATTATTCTTCTTTATCTTTTTCCTTGTTCGCTTCCGCATGTTTATTTCTTAACATGGTATCAGAGCGGGTTCGATTCTCGAGGATTTCGTGTTCTTTGTTTATTTGAGATTCGTTTGCCAGTTTCATTGTTGATTGTTCACGAAGATCATTATTCTGTTCAAGATTAAAATTCTAGGGTTCTTAAAAACCCTAATTTCTGCACGTTCTGTTGCTGCACATACTCGTCCATGATTGGTTCCAGCCTGATCGAGATCAACTCTAGGGTTCCTGATGGAACCCTAATCCTCCTAGCCCCGGACATCTCCAGATCTAGCCGTCAGGGCTAGTGGCTCTTCCTGAGATCGATGCAGCGCATTCTTCCTTCTTTGCACGATCCCCAGCAGCAATAGGTTGGCGAAGATCACTTGAACCGGCAAGCAGCCGCATGCCGCTAAGCAGCCGCACGCTGCTATCTCAAGGCTCCAACCAGCCCTCCTTCACACAAGCGCCAACCTCGTGCAACCCCCGGGGTTCCAGGCATCACCGCTTCTAAGCCGCAGCGAAGTCACCTTCATCGTCTCTAGGCGGCGCTATCATAGGCAGCAGGCTACCGCATCTCCTACAACGGGCCTCACTTGCCTCAACCTCACTGCGGTCCAACCGCGGGGACTCTAGGCGATCCTCAACCTCGATGCGGTCCAACCGCGGGGACTCCATCCGCTGGCTCCCCGTGCTCCAGACGCAGCCCTAGGCGGAGCCCTTTCTCCCTTTCCCAATCTCTGCAAGCAGCGCCGCAACCCTTTTGAAACCTCCAGGAAAAGGTTCCCACGCCACCGCATCTCCACAAGAACCCAGTGACGATGGAGACATCCCCAACCGAAAAGGACCGATTGGGCACAATGCTGGAATGACTGCGTTGAGTCCTTCGTTGGCGCATCGATCTCCAGGCGGCGCAACCGCGCCTCCAGGCATCCTCCAAGCGGCGCAATCGCGACAAAGTTTTTTTTTTAAAAAATTGGACGGCTTTAAAAAAATGAAGAAAAACCGCAAGAAGTTTGAAGTAATGTTTTGTCCTCATTTTTATCTTGTCTTCTCCCAACTTTGTCGATGTCATTCTCCGACAAGTATGGGAGAAAGGGGGATTATGTGTAGAGTCACAGGTCCGAGTCAGATCCAGATTTTGCAGACTCCAGAATACAGACCAAGTCAGATGATCAGACTCTACAGATTCCAGTTGTTCAGACTTGATAGATTGGTCAGAGTCCAAGTTCGAGGCACTCCATGATGAGAGGCCCAGTTTTCCGACGAGGAAACTTCTTTCATACTCCATTCTCCAGCGACCGTGGACTCCGACGAAGATTGCACAGCCACGTTAAATCCCGTTCTTATTATTCTTCTTTATCTTTTTCGATGTTCGCTTTCACATGTTTATTTCTTAACATTTCGCTACTGCACTACTTCCTATAATGGATTCTACTTGGATGTTTTCATGCATCAAAGCATCTGTTAGATCCGTTGCCACAGGAGGGAATCCCCCACCTCAAGGATATTAATAAATCACATTTTCCCAAGTTAATTATGTGGAATTATTGTTGTAATTGGGCTAAGAGTGGTTTGATTAAAATCAACCATGCAAATATCTCTATAAGAGTTGCAGTTGGTGTAAGTTTATTTATCCTGGGCAAGTCTCATGGTCGACTCAAGGAAATGGGTTTACTTGGTGATTTATGTATTAAAAAGTCATTTCAGTTTATCATTAGCTCAATTCAAAACTCAAGCTTAAGTTCAATCAAAATTAGTCTTGAGTAAAAGACCTAATCAATGCTCCGTTTTCCAACTATAGATTTCTACATCCTGAGTTGTTTCTAGTACCCTTTCACCGGCAGTCTACTAGTGGGGAATTCGTTATATTTCCAAGTCCCTTTTTTTCTTAAAAAAAGTAGGAATTGTTAATTTAACATCAGGTTTTTATTCACTTATCTATTGAACACCCGTACCTTAAAATATATTAAGATTGATGTGCTCTGAATCTTCTGCTTCTTGCAGCAGTTCATTCCTGTTTAGTTATTTAGTTTGCACCTCGATCTATTTAACCAATCTCTCTATCTCCAGGTAAGTTTCACTGGGAACTACAGTGAATACTTTGGCTTTGCAACGGATGTTGATGCAGTTGTTTATCTGATGCTCGTAAATGATCTCATTCATGGACTTTACCCTAATGCGGTTACAATTGGTGAAGATGTAAGTTAAGATTATAATGTTAGTTCCAATCGAAGTTTGAAAGAGTAGGAAGACACATAAATTTTGGTTTTTTCTGTGACTCCAATTGAAGTAAAAATACTATGCATAGGCATTAAAGAAGTGAAGATAAATTTGTCATCATCTGGAGATGATTGCTGACTTCAACAATTGCATAGTGTACTAGTTGTAACAGCAGTAGACGATTGTATGCTTGGTCCCATGTACATGTATGACCATCCATTGCATGGTTGGATAATTAGGTGTGAAATTCTCGTATTTTAGACACCATGTTTCTCACTTTAATTTATTACCAGCTTTAAAGAAATAAATTCTAGTGATTGAGCTTGTAACTGAAAGACTCAATTGTTCTAGTAGTATTCTCAACATTTGTCTATTGAGTTACTGAATATGCTTGCACTTTTCTGCTAGTAGTTACCTTTTTTTCTCAGAAACTAGGCTGGTCCTCACTGGATTTCTGTGCACTGTTCGCAGGTCAGTGGAATGCCGGCATTTTCTATTCCTACTCAAGACGGTGGAATAGGATTCAATTACCGTCTTCACATGGCGATTGCAGATAAATGGATTGAGATGCTCAAGTGAGATTCAATCTTTGGCTCCATTCTTTTTCAAACTGTTTGTTGGTTACAAATAGCTCCACACAAGTGATCATTTCTCCAATGCGAAAAGAGTTATTTTCAACAGGTTTTTTTAATGCAGTATCCAGCTGATATTATTTTCCAATATAATTGTTGGATTAAGCAACAGAAAAGAAACTTCTGGATTAAGCACAGTAGCCCTCGAGTCATGGGAGGCGCGGCAGCGCTCGAGTCCTGGAGAGAGCAGCCGCTGGTGGTGTTGTTGGGATGCCAGCACCGCTGCATCCACTGGTCAGTGTCGATTTGATGGCGCTGGTCCGGAAGCGCCATTTTGGAGGTGCCCTACAGGTGGTGGTGGTGTCGGTTTGACAGTGGGAGGTGCAGTGACACCATGCTGTCTCCCTACAGGCGGTGGTGGTGTCGTATGGGAAGTGTAGCAGCACTATGAGGTGGCTGCACCTCGAGGAAGGCAGCAGCATGGGTGGCTGCACCATACTGCACGAAGATGAGAGAGGCAGTGGGAGGTATTGGTGACTTAAAGTGTACGAGCCTCGGTCTAGTTGATATGATTCCGTTTAGAGAAAACTATAGAAGATGAATTGCATATCTAAATTCAATAGGTTTAGAATTTCTTATTTAGTGTGAAATCCTAGAGAGTTAAAATATGAGAATTATATATAGGTCCCCGAAGTGGTTACATGACTCAACTAAGGAAAAAGAGAAGCCAAATAACAAAATAACTCTAACAGAGAGAAAGCTAGCTGGTTGGAAGGCCCCTTTACTTTCTAGGGGATGTCGCATAGTTCTTGTGAAAGCCATCCTAGCAGCAATATAGGTTTTTTCATGTCCTCTAAGCTTCTTCTGATTGAGAAACGTCGCTGACTTGAGCAGATCCGGTTCGGATGAGTCAGGTATTCATCTGGTGTATTGGGCTATAGTCACGCTTCCCAAGGACAAGGGGTTTTGGGGTCTCTCTCCTTGAGACTATGAACTAAGCTCTTGTTTTGAAGTGGATTGCCGGGTTCTTGGGCAACAATGATATGTGTTGCAGACACATCAGTAGTTCTTATGGCATCTAGGCCCAAGTTAGGAGGGATTATCGACCTTCATTTCCACCTGTACTTATGTTGGAATTTTCGCCTACTTTTAGAGGTAAGTCCCTAACTAGTGTTCCCAGAAACCATAATTCCACGGATATGGTACCATATATTTTAATCCCTAGATACTGTAGTTATATCGCATCTTCAAACTACGCTATCAATGTCATATTTTGTTAATGCGTTATATATACCACTTATTTGTAACCTATGAATAATGAATTTACAAAATGCATTATCAAAACTGTACAACTTTGATATCACATTTCATAAATGCGATATATAATCTCCATTTCTCGCGAAGTCCTAGCATATTTATAAATAACATTGTTGACACATTTTTAAAATGCGTAATAGATAATGCTTTTTGAAGATGCGATATAATAACTATCCAGGGAGTTAAAATATGTGTTACCATATCCATGGAATTATGTTTTCCGGGAACACTAATTAGGAACTTGCCTCCCTATTTTTATCTATGCAGTTATTGGTATGCTAGTTTCTTTAATCCCACTCGATATTTCATTTCTATTTTTTCAAATTGTTTGACCTATCCAGAAAAATTGTTGGCCTATAAATGTGGTTTTGGTCCCTTCAGTGATGCTAGAAATCATTTGTATATAAGACAAGTCGTTTCTATATACAATTTTATCTTGTTTCCATTTTATTTATGATTTTTAATCGGAAAGTCACTTGGGAGAAAAACTGAGATTTATTATTCAAAGAAACCCTAGGCTCTCTTATATAGGGAGAGACCTTAAGGGTGAAGTATAAAGTAGTCCAGAGAAAACAAAGAAAAAACGAACAGGTACACAACATAATAATATCTATCTCTACACTCCCCCTCAAGGTGGAGCATAGATGTCTATCATGCTCAGCTTGGATGAACATATCTGAAAAGGTCCTTTGAGCAACGGCTTGGTGAATACATCTGCAGTCTGATCCCCTGAGCTCACATGAGTTGTAGATATCAACCCTCTCTGTATCATGTCTCTAGTGTAATGGCAGTCAACTTTATATGCTTGGTTCCTTCATGAAAAGATGGATTGTTGGCAATGAACAAGGCTGCCTGATTGTCACACTGAAGCTGCATGGGTAGAGGTACGGCTATATGTAAATCCTCTAGTACTGATCGAACCCACATTATTTCCGTGCTGACTTGTGCCATGGCCCTATATTCGGATTCAGCACTGGACCTTGCCACAACAATTTGTTTCTTGCTTTTCGAAGAAACCAGAAAGCTTCCAACAAACACTGTAAATCCTGAGGTTGATTTTCGATCCTTAGGGCATCCTGCATAATCGGCATCTGCACATGCCGAGATAGACAAATCTGTGCCTTTTCGAAATAGCATCCCTGAACCTGGAGAAGACTTCAGATACCTCAGTATCATGTGTATAGTGTCCATATGAGCTTGTCTTGGCTGCTCCACAAATTGACTCACCCTGCTTACTGCAAAGGTAATATCAGGTCGAGTTATGGTAATGTAAAGGAGCTTACCCACCATTTCTCTATATCTCCTCTTATCCACTTCAGCAGTGTCATCATCATACAACTTCATGCTTGGATCCATAGGAATACTGGATGGTTTGCATTCAGCCATGCCTGTTTCAATTAGGAAATCTATAATGTGCTTCCGTTGGGTCATCACCAAACCCTGTGCATTCCTTGCAAATTCCAACCCCAGAAAATATCTTAGGGTTCCAAGATCCTTTGTAGCGAGCTGACGGCCTAGGAATGCTTTCACCCTTTCTATGCCCTAAATATCATCTCCTGTAACCAGAATATCATCAACATAGACCATGATAACAACCGTACTTGCCGATGACTTCTGAACAAACAATGAGTGATCTGCATTTGACCTCTTGAATCCCTGTTGTTCAATAAGAGTAGAGAGCTTCTAGAACCACGCTCTTGGACTATGTTTGAGGCCATAAATTGCCTTTTGAAGTCTACACACCATATGCTTCTCCCCCTCAGTAGTAAACCCTGGTGGCTGCTACATGTAGACTTCCTCCTGCAAATCTCCATACAAGAAGGCATTCTTGACATCCAATTGAGATATACTCCAATCACAGACCACAACCACATATAAGAGAATGCGAAGGGTAGATTGTTGAGCCACTGGAGAGAAAGTGTCCATATAGTCCACGCCATAGGTTTGTGTAAAACCACGCGCGACCAAGCGTGCTTTGTACCTGTCTAGACTGCCATCTGCATTATATTTAACTATGAAAATCCACTTACAGCTCACAATAGATGCATCAGGAGGAGGAATAACCAAAGACCATGTGCCACGAGACCGCAATGCACACATCTCATCTTCCATAGCCAATCTCCAGCAATTAATCTTGCACATGTACCATATATGACCCGTCAGTGGTAATGCCGTCTGAACATACTTGAGGCGTAATGGGTGGCTGACGTGTAGCCTGAGCAGGACCTGACCGACACGTATAGAATTTTGGTAGAGGTGGTATGCGAGGTCGTGGAAGAGGTGGAGGTGGTGGTGGGGACAATGACTCAGGGGTAGGAACAGGAGGAGACTCAAGGGTAGGAACAGGAGGAGACTCAAGTGAACTCCAAGTAGGAGGTGGAGGTACATAGACATCATCATTAGTAGTGGATGGAACCAGTCTGTCACCTGCAGGAGAAAAATACATAACGGACTCAAAGAATGTGACATCAGCACTAACGAAATATTTTTTGTTTAAGGGATCATAACACCGATAGCCCTTCTGAGTCCGAGAGTAACCGACAAAGACACACTTGACAGCTCTAGGAGAGAGTTTGTCAAGTCCATGAGACAGAAGATGAACAAAAGCCACAGTACCAAAGACACGTGGAGTTAGTGAGAATATTTCCTTGTCAGGAAAAATGATAGAGAGAGGTATTTTCTCACCCAGAACAGAAGATGGCATACGGTTGACCAGATAGCACGCAGTAAGAACGGCATCTCCCCAGAAAGAAATAGGAGCACAACTCTTAATCAATAGGGTTCGAGTAATATCAAGGAGATGGCGATGCTTTCCTTCCGCCACTTCATTCTGCTGAAATGTGTACGCACAAGTGGTTTGGTGAATAATGCCCTTTGATGAAAGAAATTGGGAAAGGGACTGTATGCAAAATTCTAGGGCATTATCTGTACGGACATACAGTAGAAGAGAAAACTTTTTGCACTTCATTAATTAAATTCTTGATCACATCTCCTGCTTCAGATTTATTCTTTAAAAGAAAGACCCAAGATACACGAGAGAAATCATCCACTACCACTAGATAAAATTTGTGCCCCTGATGATCGGGTACACGACTGGGACCCCATATATCTATATGAAACAACTCCAATGGGGAGCTACTGCTCCAACTCTGACGACTAGGAAAGCTCGATTGATGATGCTTTCCCAACTGACATGCTTGACAACGAAAGGACGAACTGGGAGAGATCTGAGGTAGAAGATGGTGTATTTTCTGGAGTGGGAGGTGACCAAAACGTAGATGGCGGAGAAACTGGTCCGGTGGAATGAGAGGAGACGCCAGCATAGGAATTCCGAACCAGCCGATATAGACCATTCTGCTCAGAGCCATAGCCAATCACCCTGCCCGTTAGTACGTCCGTTAGTACGTCGGGTCAAATATAGCACGACAATGCAAATCCTTCGTAATCTGACTAATAGATAACAGATTCATCGAGAACTCAGGAGCATGTAGGACATTCTGTAGATGCATAGTAGAGGATAGGGAGACCTCCCCCTGTCCAACAAGGGGGGGATGAGTACCATCTGCGATCTGCACTGAGCGGCCTTGAGGAATGTCCCTGTAGGTCTCAAGTCTATCTCGATCGCGGCAGAGATGATGTGTGGCCCCCGAATATAAATCCAATCAGAGATATCATGAGGCGGTGTAAATGCAGTAGATCTACCTAAGGGATTAGCGACAGCAGATGAACTGGCGGAGGCTGTAGCAGCAACATCTGAAGGTCCAACAGACGAATCACCAGATGATTGTGGCACAATATCGCGGAGACGTGCCACGAGTTCCTCAAAACGGTTATATGCAGTAGATGCCAACTGGGATTGAGAGTGCTCTGCAACACGTGCTGATGCTGGGAACCCATGCTTAGAATAGCATGTCTCCTCCGAGTGTCCTGTGCGGTGACAATAGGAACATGGCTGACTAAAGCGACCACCCCTTCCCTGGGGTCCACGTTCCGTCCACGACCTGAAGACGGGCCACCTCTCCCACGCGAAACTGCCATCGCCGATGGGGGTGGAGTAGAAGAACTGGAAGAAACTGTAATGCGACTGAGTCTCCTGTAAACATCCTTCACTGGAGGAATAATTGCATCGGCTAAGATCTGAGAACGGGTGGCGTCATATTTAGGATCAAGGGCCGCAAGTAGGACGCCCACCATAGTGGCATTCCGAAATGTCTTCAGTTGTTCAGGGGTCGCTGTGAGTGGGATAGTACTGTATAACTTCTCAAACATCCCCCTCAGGGATGTGTATAAGGAGTGAAGAGGTCTGCCGCTCTGCTTCATTTTGAATGTGTCATGCTGAAGCTGTAACATCTTGGTCTAATTTCGCACCTGCGAATATGTAGCCGCTAGGATAACCCACATCGCCTTGGCAGTGGGCTGATGGAGGACGTCGTTGGCAATCTCCATCGTCAATGTACCTGACAACCAGACCTTTGCATAGGAGTCATCAGCTTCCCACGAGGCATATATCCCTGTCTTCTCCGCGGGCTCATCCTCGGTAAGAATACGCTTCTTACCATTCGACTTCATGAGGCTCATGAACTGCATCGCCCAGAGCTCATAATTCGACCCGTTCATCTTGACTATTGGTGCAGGACCTTTGAATGCGTCTATGGAGGGCATATCAACCTTCGATTCTGACATATTGCCGCTGGAGAAGAACGGGGGATTGTAGACAAAGTAATAGATGTCTACACAAACTGCATAGGATTCGAGTGCGTATGTAGACGTTACGCACTCAAATCCATCTATCCAGAGGAAGAGACGAGTACGGGCACTCCGGGGATCGTCGAGGAGCGGCTAGGGCACCGGCTAGGGTACGCCGAGAATCGTCGAGAATCGGCTAGGGTCGCCGGGATGCGATGGCGGTGAGACTAGGGGGCTACCGGGGCTTTGGCGGCGGGGCTGGGAACCACCGGAGTGGTTGGCGGCGGTGCGGGGGACCACCGGGGCTCGGGGATCGCCGGGGGTGGGGCTCGGGGCTCGGGGATCGCCGGGGGTGGGGGGGTCTGAGTCGGCTGCGGCTGTGGAATGAACAAGAGAAGAGAGGGCGACGGGTAAGGGGTGAGGGGGAGAGCCCTAGGGCTTTGGCTCTGATACCATGTTGGGAGAAAAATTGAGATTTATTATTCAAAGAAACCCTAGGCTCTCTTATATAGGGAGAGACCTTAAGGATAAAGTACAAAGTAGTCCGGAGAAAACAAAGAAATAACGAACAGGTTCACAACATAATAATATCTATCTCTACAGTCACCTTTTTTTCCTTTGACCATTTCTCTATAAATGTGGTTTTGGTCCCTTTAGTGATTCCATAAGTCGTTTCTATATACGATTTTACCTGGATTCCATTTTGTTTTTGTTTTTTTTTAAATGAAAGTCACCATTTTTCCTTGGGTAGTATCTCTCAACAAGATTGATATGTTTGGATTTTTGTCCATCATGGCCTTTTATTGATTTTCACGATATGAGGGGTTTTTTTCTTGAAGGGTATCTGCTCTTTGATGCCACAGTTTCTTGATCTTTTCGTCTGATTCTGGAAGATGCCAACTTCTTCGCCATCTGGGCGGACAATTAGACCGATGAAAGACACTAGCATCTCGTTTCTGGCACATGTATGCCTTGTCTTCTAATCATTCAATGATGGTAGCTTAATATTACTGGGAGACTGGAACTTGGATGCCACCTTTCCATGTTGATCTCTCTGATCAACACATGGAGTATCTTCGTAAGACATTTGATTCTTTAAGCCCTTTGGTGATCCTGTGGAGGGAAGGGACCATTAGATCTAGAGAGGTGGGGATTTCTCAGTAAGACATGCATATAAAGCCATCGACAAACCTCCATATCCAATGCTTGAGTGCGCATTTATTTGGGACTTAAAGGCATCATATCTTGTTGGAAAAATAAAAAGAGTTGTTTATTCCAGTAAACCTAGACTCTCTTATATAAAGAGAGAACTATGGATAAATTACATAAGATAGACATAAAGAAATAAAATAACATAAACGATACATAGAAATATCTCCACACTCCCCCTCAAGATGGAGCATAGATACCCTCTTAGTAATGCCTTGGTGAATGTCTGCCGTCTGTTCCCCCGAACTAAAATGAGAAGTAGAAACCAAGCCCTTCTGGATCATATCTCTCGTATAGTGGCAGTCCACCTCAATGTATTTCATTCTCTCATGGAATGCATTATTGTTTGCAACGAAAAGGGCAACTTGATTATCACATTGTAACTGCATGGATAGAGGTACATCTACATGCAAATCTGTTAACACTGTTCAAACCCACATCATTTTTGTACTTGCTTGTGCCATAGCCCTATACTCGGATTCGACACTTGATTAGCCACAACAGTTTGTTTCATGCTTTTCCAAGAAACAAGGGAACAACCAACAAATACTACAAAGCCCGAAGTGGACTTCATGTCTTTAGGACATCCTGCATAGTCAACATTGCACACACAGAAACAGATAGAGATGTTCCTCCTTTAAAAAATAATCCAACACCTGGAGAGGATTTGAGATATCTCAATATCATGTATATCGCATCCATATGTACTTGGTGTGGTTGCTCCATAAACTGACTTACTCGTCTCACTGCAAAGGAGATATATGGCCTGGTAATAATAACATACAAGAGCTTTCCGACCATCTCTCTATATCTTCTCTTATCCACCTCATCTGTATTATCATCATATAATTTCATGCTAGGATCCATAAGAGTAGTAGAGGGTCGACACCCAATCATGCCCGTCTCAACAAGCATGTCTATCACATATTTCCTTTGAATCATCATAAGACCCTGCGCATTCCTAGAAAATTCCAATCCTAGGAAATAACTTAGAGTGCCCAAATCCTTAGTAACAATCTGACAGCCTAGAAATTCTTTTTCCATCTTTATCCCATGCATATTATCTCATGTAACAAGAATATTATCAACATAGATTGTCCTCTACACAAAAAGTGAATGGTCTGCATTAGATCTCTTGAACCCCTGCTTCTCAATCAAATCTGAGAGCTTCTGAAACCACGCATTTAGACTTTACTTAAGGCCAGATATTGCCTTATGGAATCTAGAAACCTACTGACACTCCCCCTCAGCAACAAATCCTGATGGCTGCTGCATGTCGACCTCCTCCTGTAGATCTCCATACTAGTATGCATTTTTGACATCTAGCTGAAACAAAGGCCAATCACGTACCACGACAACTGAAAGAACTTGTAAAGTGGAGTGACGCGTAACGAGAGAGAATGTGTCCACATAGTCCACACCGTAGGTCTGAGTAAATCCATGAGCTACTAATCTTGCCTTGTAACGATCAAGGCTCCCATCCGCATGGTGTTTAACAGTAAACACCCATTTGCAACTGATGATGGATGCTCTTGGAGGAGCAAATACCAAACTCCATGTACCACGTGATTGTAGGGTTGCAATCTCCTCTTCCATAGCTAGTCTCCAGCGACTATCCGTCATAGCCTCCTGATAGTTTTGAGGGATATCTACAGTAGATAAAGCAACTGCAAATCTCTGAAAGTCCACTGTCAGACAATGAAAGGACACATGGGACGCAAGAGGATAAGAGGCACATGTATGCTTTTTGTTTCCTTAATGCAATTGGTACATCCAGGTCATTGTTGGCATCCTCCTGTATGGATCCCTGCACAAATATTTTTCCAGATCCATCATTAAAAATCATGTTATCAGAACAAACCTGAGGTGTGCTGGATGACGAGTGATTACCATGAGTAGAGAGAGGTCTACGGGTATAGAATTTTGGCAATGAGGGAACAATGCATGGCAATCGTGGAGGAGGTGGCGGTGGTGGTTGAGGTGAGACAACATGCACATGTAGAGAAGATGACAGAGATGTAGGAGGTGGTGGTGCATAGATAGACCTCATCACTAGAATCCGACGAAACCAATTTGTCTCTTGTAGGGGAGAAAAACATCACAGACTCGAAAAATGTGACATCTGCACTGATATAATATTTTCTGCATCAAGGATCATAACATCAATACCCCTTCTAGGTCCTGGAGTGTCCAACAAACACACATTTGACAACCCTACGAGAGAGCTTGTCAAGATCTGGAGTCAACTGATGTACGAATGCAACAGATACAAAGACACGAGGAGTAAGTGAGAATAATTCCTTATCAGGAAAAACAATGGAGAAAGGAGTTTTCTCACCCAAAACAGACGAGGGCATGCGATTCACCACTAGGCGATGGCAAAACGTGTAGGGCTGACGAACATGGCCTCCCCTACCACGAGGCCCGCGACCACAAAAGAAAGAAGAGCCTCCTCGGCCACGAGAGGCAACCATCGCCAAAGAGGTCTGACTAGTGGCAGTGAATGGACAATAATCCTGCTGAGTCTGCGGAAAGCTTCCTCCTTAGGAGGAATAGTAGCATCTGCAAGAATCTGGGAGCGAGAAACATCATAACATTATATTCAAGTTCCAAGGATGCTAGGAATACACCAATCATGGTAGCATTCGTGTATGCCTTCTGCTGCTCTGGGGTAGTCGTGAGTAGTATGAAGCTGTGAAGCTTCTCAAACATCCCACGTAAGGATCTATACAACGAATGGAGAGGTCGTCCGTTCTGCGTAATGGTGAATATGTCATGTTGAAGTTGAAGAATCTTGGTTTTGTTCCTCTCATGAGAGTAAGTAGCTGCGAGGATGTCCCACTTAGACTTAACAATAGGCTAATGTAGCGAATCATTGGCGATATATATCGTCAATATCCCTGAAAGCCATACTTTGGCATATGCAGAATCTGCCTCTCATGAGGCATTCACCCAGTCTTTTCCACCAGTTCCTCCTCAGTTAGAATATGCTTCTTACCATTCGACTTCGTGAGGCTCATGAACTGCATAGGCCAGAGCTCATATTTCGTCTCGTCCATCTTGACAATAGGTGTTGGACCTCGAAAAGTGTCTGTGACGGGCACATCAACTTTGTTTTCTGACATATTCCCTGTGAAGGAATACTGACGTTATGCAGACCAATGAATAAGTGTCTACACAGACATGTGTAGATTTGAATGCTATGTAGACTTATACACCCAAATCCATTAGCCTAACTGAACTCTTGTGATGTGGATAGATAGTCGGCGGTTGGCCACGGGAGCCTCTAGGGCTGCGACTGACGGTGGGAGCCACTAAGACTGCAACTGGCAACGGGACAACGAGGCTGCTAAGGCTGCCATGACAGCCTGCGGGTGGGTAGATGCGGCATGTGACGGGGCTGCAGGGCTTCGAGGATCACTAGGGATGGTGTGGTTGCGGCAGCAGGGAGAGCAGGGAGGGGGCGAAGATGACAACGCCCTTGTACGTAGAGAGAGGGGGGTGGCGGGCGGGTGGGGTAGGGTTAGGGGTACGGAGCACCAGTCTAGGATCGTAGCTCTGATATCATGTTGGGAAAATAGAAAGAGTTGTTTATTCCAATAACCCTAGAGACTCTTATATAGAGAGATGTGTAAGATACATAAGATAAACGTAAAGAAATAAAATAACATAAACGGTACACAGAAATATCTCCACATATATCATTTAAAAATTTCAACTGAAGCAATCGAGATTTAGGGAGAAGGTTTTAGAAGACTTATCTTGGGATTGTAGCTCTTGGAAAAATAAGAGAGTTGTTTATTCTTTGAGCCCAGACTCTCTTATATAAAGGAGAGGCCTATGAGCAAATTACATAAAGCAGACATGAGGAAAAGAAATAGATAAAAGAGTAAATAAACATAGAAACATATCTCTACACTCCCCCTCAAGATGGAGCATAGATATCTATCTTTCTCAGCTTGGATGAACACCTTTGAAATGATCCTCTAAGTAAGGCCTTGGTGGAAATGTTTGCCGTCTAGTCCCCTGAGTTGACATGACATGTAGAAATAAATCCCTTCTGAATCATGTCACGTATATAGTGGCAATCGACCTCAATGTGCTTCATCCTTTCATGGAATGCATGATTATTACCAATGAACAGGGCAACCTGATTGTCGCATCTCAGCAACATGGGAAGAGATACATCTATATGTAGATTTGTAAGGACTGCTCGAACCCACATCATTTCTGTACGTACTTGTGGCATAGGCCTATACTCAGATTCAACACTACATCTAGCAACTACAATTTGCTTCTTACTTTTCTATGAGACAAGTGAATCTCTGACAAATATAGCAAATTCTGTTGTGGGCTTCCTGTCCTTGGGGCACCCTGCATAATCTGCATCTGCGCATGTTTAGATAGTGATGGTGCCACCTCTTTTAAATATCTACTCTGCACCTGGAGATGATTTAAGATACCTAAGTATTATTTGTATAGCATCCATATGTACCTGACGAGGTTCCACGAACTGGCTCACCTGACTGATAGAAAATGAATATCGTGTCTTGTAATGGTAATGCAGAGAAGCTTTCCCACCGGCTCTTTGTATCTTCTTCTATCAACCTCATCGGTTTCATCATCATATAGCTTCATGCTTGGATCCATGGGTGTGGTGGCAGGTCAACATCCAAGCATACCCATTTCACTCGGCAAATCAGTGGCATATTTCCTATGAGTCATCACTAGCCCTTGTTGATTTCTGGCAAACTCCAATCCCATAAAGTATCTAAGAGGTCCAAGATCCTTGGGAACAAATTCACGGTTTAGAAATTCATTCACCCTCTTTATTCCTTGTATGTCATCATCAACATACACTATAATAGCAATCGTACCTCTACAGGTTCTCTGTATGAAAAGAAAATGGTTTGCCTTCGACCGTATGAACCCATGCTTCTCAAACAAATATGAGCTCCTGGACCAAGCTCTTGGCCTCTGCTTAAGGCCATAGACTGCCTTATGAAGTTTACACACATGTGAACACTCCCCTTCAACAACAAACCTTGGTGGTTTCTGCATGTGGACTTCCTCCTGTAGATCCCCATAGAAAAATGCATTCTTGACATCAAGTTGAAACAAAGTCCAATCTTGAAGCTCGACAATTGATAAAATAATCTGTAGGGTAGAATGATGAGCAACTGGAGAGAAGGTGTCAAGATAATCCATCCCATATGTTTGAGTAAAGCCACATGCTACTAGTCGAGCCTTGTACCGATCAATATTGCCACATGCATCCTGCTTCACTGTAAATACCTATTTGCAACTCACTATAGACGTCCCAATGGGAGCCAGGACCAGACTTCAAGTGCCTCTAGACTGAACAGCTGTCATCTCCTCTTCCTTAGCTACATACCACCTGCTATCTGTCAATACCTCATGGTAAGTCCGTGGTATGGCCACGGTGGACAAAACAACAACAAGCCTCTTGAAATCACCCGCCAAACGCTCGGAGGTGACATGAGAAGCAATCAGATATGAGGCACATGAACACTTCTGCTTCCTAATAGTATTAGGTAAATCAAGATCATCATTATCATTCCTGTACCAACATGATCATCAACCTCCTAAGATAACCCTTGCTGAGAAACCATATCACTCCCATCATTAGAAGCAATGCTATCAAAACAAACCTGGGACATGGTAGATGACAGACCATGAGCAGGAGCAGGAGTAGGTCGTTGACTTTAGTGATGTAGTAATGGTGGAACCAGAACAATGGGAGGTGGTGGGGATGATGGTGGTGATGGAGGAGGTGGTAATGGAGATGGTGAGGAAGGTGGTTGGTGCATAGGTGGAGATGGAATATGGATCTCATTATCCGAATATGAAGGTGTCAACCTGTCACCTATATGAGAAAAACACATGACAAACTCAAAAAATGTGACATTTGTGCTAACATAATATCTCATGTGTAACAGATCATAATAATGATAACCCTTCTGAGTTCTGAAGTACCCAACAAAAACACATTTTAGGGCCCTAGGAGAGAGCTTGTCAATCCCTGGAGACAACCGATGGACAAACGCAACAGATCCAAAAGCACAAGGGCTAATAGAGAACGACTCCTTTTGATGAAGAATACCGTGAGATGATAAGAATTGAGAGAGCACATGTGTACAAAATTCCAGCACATTATCAGTCCTTACATTTTTGACAGACGTGGAAAAAACATTATGCTTTTCTCCAATGAAATTTATTATTGCATTTCCAGCTTTAGATTTAAGAAAACTCAAGACAAACGACTAAAATCATCCACAACAATAAAATATGTGTTCATAATAATTGGTAACACGACTTGGACCCCAAATGTCTACATGAAAAAACTCAAAAGGGGAGCTATTACTTCGACTCTGACGACTAGGGAAGACAGACCAATGATGCTTCCTTAACTAACATGCGTCACAAAGTTGAATGATAAGTGGGGTGAAATATGAGAAAGGACTTGATGCAGTTTTTGAAGTGGAAGATGACTGAAGCGCAGATGCCAAAGGGAGAGATCGATACAATGGAATAGGAAGATAGTCCAACATACCGTGTTTGGACCAGTCGATAGAGCTCGCCCTGCTCACAACCACAACTAATCACCATGCCCGTAAGAATATCTTGAAACACAAGAGTTGATGGGTCAAATATTGCTCTACAATTTAAATCCTTAGTAATCTGACTAGACAATAAATTCATCGAGAAATTAAGAGTATGCAGCACATTCTGTAACTGTATAGAGGCATCAAGGTGATCTCCCCCTATCCTATGACTGGGGAATGAGTCCCATCTACCATGACCACAGTCCTTCATGTAGAAACCCGCCTTTAGGCTATGAGCTGATCTCTATCTCCACACAAATGGTGTGTGGCACCAGAATCTACGATCCATTCTGAGATATCTAAACCATGATAAGAAGTAGAGGCATGGACACTACCTGAGGTACTAGCTCCTGCAGTAGAATTTTCGAGCTGTTTTTTGAAGCAGGTGAAGATGTACTAGCTGGGGGCATGATGTCTCTCATTGAGATACAAGATCATCATATCGTTGATCTGATGTGGGTGGAGATGCATAATGCTGAACATGTTCTGCTATGTGTGCGGACGTTGGGAAACCATGCTTGGATTAGCATGTGTCTTCTTAATGACCAGATCAATGACAATAGGTATGAGATGGTCCATGACCACGACCACCTCTACACATAATCCTTGTCCATGGAACTGAGAGGGACCGCTTTTCCACAATGGTTGTCATGACAAAGAAATTCGGCACTTGAGAAGGAGTTCAAATATTGATCCGGCTCAATCTACGGAAGGCCTCCTTCATGGAAGGAATGATAGCATCAACCATTCTATTCTCTGGGATGAAGCGGCTTCATACCGTGAGTCAAGAGAGGCCAGGAAGACTCCAACCATTGTAGCATTTATGCATGTCTTTAACTTCTCTGGAGTAGCCATGAGAGATAAATCTATGAAGCTTCTTAAACATCACGCGCAAGGCAGTATAGTGCGCATGTAGAGGTCGACCATTCCGCTTTATAGAGAATGTCATGTTGAAGCTATAGGATTTTTGTCTCATTCTTGACTTGTGAATACGTGGTAGCAAGAATATCCCACATGGCTTTTGGAGTGGGCTGGTGCATGACATTGTTTGCAATATCTGGTATCAAGGTACCAGATAACCAGACCTGAGCATATGCGTCATCAGCCTCCCATGAGGCATACAATCTTGTCTTCTTCGTTCGCTCTTCCTCGATAAGAATATGCTTCTTACCCATCGACTTCATTAGGCTCATAAACTGCATGACCCACAACTCGTAATTCGACCCATCCATCTTGACTATGGTTGCTGGACCTCTGAAGGTGCTCGTGGTAGGGATATCAATCTTGTTTTCTAACATCTTGTCGGTCGAAGAAGACAAGGATCATAGACTTGATGAAATAATTGTCTACACTAACATAGGGGGAGTTTGCTGCATGTTAGACTCAAATCGTAACCAACCCCCTCAAAAAAATTGGCGCGATGACAGATTCGGTCGTAGGAGATGCAGCGGTGTCGTCTGCTGAAGGTGCAGTGGTGCATGGGCGGCCGTTGCCGACATGCGGTAGGGGTTGCTATCAACGGTGGCCTGCTAGCATGGCCTTAAATTTCGGCGAATTTCGACCGAAATTCGGTCGAAATTCGGTTTCGTGGCGATACCGACATCGAAACCATGTATAATATCTGTTTCCAGGATTTCGGCCGAAATTTCGGCCGAATTTCGGTCATTTTGGTCATTTCGGTCCATTTCGGTGGAAATTGTTCACAGATTTCTCGGATTTCGGTGGAATTTCGGTTCATTTCGGTCCATTTCGACTGAAATTGTTCTAGGTCACCATATGTCATGCCTAGGCCACTTATTGATATTCATAGGTACTATTTGGTCACTAAATGAAATTTATAGGTCACTATTTCAACCACCATTACAATATAAGCCACTATTCCAACCACCATTGTAATAAATAAGGCCATTAAGGGTCTTATTTAAACCCAGTAAATATAATGTATATGTTCTCATTCCATCTCACAACTTCACAAGTCACAATTCACAACCTAACTTAAGTCTTGGAGAGCCAAGTTTCCAAATTCCAAGTCTCGTATAACATACATTTTACGATCACAAGCTCTACTATGCATTTATTTTGGCATACATGTTAAAATATTCGTGTTTGTGTGTGTGTCTTGTTTTATTTTTAAATAAAAGTATTATTATTCTTTTGAGAATTGATAGAAAAATTGAATGCCAAAATTTAACCGTGTACTGAAATATGAAATTTCGCTCTGGACGGTCATTGATATGATGAGCGAAATCATTATTTTAAGGTACTGAACATTATAACATCTTATTATAAGCAAAAAAATTTGTATTTATGCCTCTTTTATTGATTAAACAACATTACAAATCTTAAATTTTGAAAAAATGAGTTTTCAAGTCGTTTTCCCAATTTCCGGCCATTTCACCGAAATTCCACCGAAATTTCTTTTCTGGGCTTACCGAAACGAAACCGAAATCCGACATTTGAGGCCTTGCCTGCTAGAAATGGGATAGGCCCACAAGTTACGGGCAACATGGCTGCGGGTGGCGGCGACGGGCGGTGGGACAACGAGTAGGGCGGCTACGTGCGAGAGGGCAATATGTGAGGCTAGGGTTAGGGTTTTCGATTACAAGAGCTCTGGTCTAGGAACGCCTCTCTGATACCTTGTTGGAAAAAAAGAGTTGTTTATATCTTGAGCCCTTCGCTCTCTTATATAGAGAAGCCTATGGGAAAATTACATAAAGCAGACAAGAGGAAAAGAAATAGATAAAAAAGTACAAAAACATAAAACATATCTCTACAATAGCGGAAGTGCAAACGAGATGTGGGAGGCGATAGCATCTTGTATCTGAAGGATAGACAAAGAGATGCTAGGCGAGTCAAAGGGAGGAGCTCCAGGACAAAAGGAGGCTTGGTGTTGGAGTGGAGGGGTGCAAGAGAAGCTCAAATTTTAAAGCAATGTCTAAGGATAGAATAGAGGAAATTGTCGTAAATTATTAAATAGCGAAGAAGGAAGCAAGGAATGTTGTAAGCGAAGCTAAGTCAAAAGCTTATGAAATTTTGTACAAAAATCTTGACTCTAAGGAGGGACAAAAGGATATATTCAGGTTGGCCAAAGAAAGAGAAAGAACGACCAAAGACCTTTCTCAAGTGAGATGCGTTAAAGATGAGGAAGGTGGTGTGCTTGTTACTCAGAAGGATATAGAGACTAGATGGACGCAATATTTCATAAGATTTTCATTGGGGAAGGAATAAAGAGATCATTTTGGATGATGTAGCTAGTAGTGAAAATTACCTGAATCATGCAAGCTATGTACAAATACAAAGAGAGGAGGTAGAGGAGGTTTTGAAGGTTATGAGACCAGGAGAAGGTGTAGGACCGGGTGACATTCCTATAGAAGTATGGAGAGTTTTAGGTAGTCGTGGTTTGACTCGGCTTACTAATTTATTCAATGTTATTTGGCGAAGTAAGAAAATGCTTGAAGATTGGAGAAGTATCGTAGTCTCTTTATAATAACAAAGAGACATTCAAAATTGTTTAAATTACAGACTAATCAAGCTGATGAGTCACACTATGAAAATTTGGAAACATGTGGTCGAAAGAAGGTTGAGGCAAGTTTTCAAAATAAAAGAAAACCAATTCGGATTCATACCAGGTTGCTCAACTATTGTAACCATCCATTTGTTGAGATCAATGGAGATTTATAGAGCTAAAAGGAAGAATCTTCATATGATTTTTATTAATTAGAAAAAGGCTTATGATTTTGTCCCACGTGAGACATTATGGAGAGTTTTGGAGAAGAGACAAGTATATGTTCTATACATTAACCTCATAAAGGATATGTATGATAGGGATTTATCTTGTGTAAGGATCTATTTAGGAAGACTGACTATTTTGACATCAGCATTAGTTTATATCAAGGTTCAACATTGAGTCCATTTCTTTTACTTTGATTATGGACGAGTTGACAAGTCACATTCAGGATGAGATACCTTGGTGTATGTTGTTTGTTGATTATATCGTGTTGATTGATGAGGCTATAAATGAAGTAAATGAGAAGCTTGAGGTTCGGAAACATGCATTGGAGACTGACGGATTTCGTATTAGTAGGGCTAAGACTGAATATATGGAGTGCACTTTTGATGGAAGCAGTGATGAAGGAATCGAGGTGAAGATTTGGTACGATAACATGCAGAAGAGAGATTCTTTTAGATACATGGGATCTATTTTGCAGCATGATGGAGATGTTACTAATGCAGGTTGGCTAAAGTGGAGACGAGCTTCTATTGTTCTCTGTGATAAGACAATTTCTTTAAAAATCAAAGGAAAGTTCTATAAAGCAGCCATAAGACCTGCTATGCTCTATGGATCTGAATGTTAGCCTGTGAACCATAGACATGTGCAGAGAATGAAAGTAGTAGAAATGAAAATGCTAAGATGGATGTGTTGACACACACACATGTAAAGATCGGATTCGAAATGATGCAGTCAGATGGAAAGTTGGTGTAGTTCTGATCGATGATAAGATGCAAGTGAACCGCTTAAGGTGGTTTTGCCATTTACGAAGGAGGTCAGATGATGCATTGGTTAGGACTTAGGAGATGCGAGTTTTGGGATGTTGAGCCGACTAAGAGAGGGTGAGGACGACCCAAGAAGTGTTGGAATGAGACTATACGAAGGGATCTTAGTTTTTTAGATATAAGCTCGACATTGACCCAAGATAGATCTGAATGGAGGCAAAGAATCCGTGTAGCCGACCCTACTTAATTGTGGGGAAAAGGCGTTGTTGTTGATGCATAGGGGGTGATTCATTACTAGAGATCGGTGGTCTAGACTATTCATGGGCAAAAATTATAGGTGCCCCTGCTGACTATGCAACTGAATCTATTAACCATCTTTTCTTCACTTGCAAGAAGACGAAGTCGATCTGGCAAGAGCCAGAGACATGAGGGGTGACTTATAGCAGCCTGGTGAATTTTTTGGACTTCTGGCAAGAGCTAGAGACATGAGGGGTGACTTATAGCAGCCTGGTGAATTTTTTGGACTTCACGAGAAGACAATCCGGCATGCTAAGAAAAAGATGATTCAATATTTGTGTCTCTCATTAACAGAGGAAAACTCCAAATGAGAATTGTTCATAACTATTCCTCCTCTAAACTCCAAATGAGAATTTTTCATAATTATTCATACAATCATCCAAATCAAGATTTCCAAACTCGAGAAGTGATTTTGTAAGAACACCTTGGCTCTTTTGAAGATAAGAGTGAAGACCAAGAAATTGTGCCACTAAGCGAAATTGTTTGCCTCACGTTATCCTAGATTAATCATTGTATTTTGACATGTACAAGAGGTAGGTGAGGTTGGTCCCGACTTGATGTTGCACCTTCCTTTCTCTTCAAAAAAAAGTATAGGAGGA